>JAQFVV010006244.1:1095798-1607198 GCA_028023455.1 Epiperipatus broadwayi | reverse complement strand
GCAATATTTGATAAATTTTATCAGATGACTGATTGATAATTATGAATTGAAATATTTTAACAACTTCAAATATCTTGATCAGATTATTAATACAGGTGGAAATATATTGGATGAAATTAATCACAGAATTAAACATGAAAAAAGTAATATTAAAAGGAATTATCTATGTATATAAAAAAAAGGTTTTTAATACGTTGTATTTTTATATTGGACTATTTCCCTCCTCTAATATACATATTGAATGTCTTTAGAAAAATTTAACTTTATTTAAATATTTCAAATACATTCAACTATTAGTAATAGCATCAAACAGGTTAGTATATGCACAATGGTTCAAGAGGTATTATTCTTCCACTTTCTCAAGGTTTTCTGGCCAGAAAAGTGACAGTACTAGCATGGGATTCGAACCTGGAACCTTAAATTCTTGAGTATTGAATTTTAAAATAATAACTAACTGAAACCATCCTGCCAAAGGCAACAGTCTGTAGAAAATTTCATATACTTATCTATGAGGTTCCTCCTGATTTCTCCACTTTTTCCTAAGAGCAAAGTTGATTAGTGGTTTCCATACATTATGTATAGTCATTGGCTTATGAGATTTTTTGCCATTGCCATGTGAGCAGCTTCTTTAATTTCGTCTTTGTACCTTTTCTTCTCTATCCAATATTTTTGTATTTTCTCAATTGAACATTTTTTCATTGGCACATACATGATCTGGTATCTTAGACACATCTGTTTTCTCTCTTCTAATCTCGTCTCTCCAATATATGTTCTTCCACATTCACATAATATTTCATAGATGCAGTTTTTTTTTTCTTTTCAGCACATTTCAAGTTTAGGTTTTGTAGATGTTAAATTCCTCATAGGGTGGTATGGCTCTGAAAAACTGTTCTGATATTATACTGATTGCAGATTTTGTTTAATTTGTCTGCTATTTTTGAAATGTATGGGTACACTACAGTACGAATAATTATCTTTTCTCTTGAGGGTTCTTTTTGTTGTCTATTTAACAATTACTTAATAACAGCTGATAACCATTTTTCACGAGATTTTCTGCTACACAGATGTTTACTTTTTCCAAATCGCTGGTTTCGTAGTAAACTTTTTTTGCTCTGTTCCATAGTGATAGAATAACTCCATGTTTTATGTTTCTGGTGTGATTGAATGTATAGATTAGGTATTTTCCTGTATATGCAGGTTTTGGGTAAACTGTAGTTTTGATTTTGCTATGAGGGAGTCTTGTCACAAAAACAGCCATGAATGTCAATTTCTGCTCTTATTCTGATTCTACTGTGAAATTAAAAGAATGGGATATATTTTTGATGTGTTTCCAGAAAGATTGTAACAGTGGTTTACCATGTGGGCATACAACAGATGTATCATCCACATACCGAAGCCAAACTTTAGGTAAATATGGAGTTGTTTTTACAGCTAGGGTTTCAAGTTGTTCCCTGTAAATATTGCTAATCAAGGGAAACAACGGTGAGCCCATAGACATTCCTTGATTTTGTTGGAAAAATTCTGTGTAAACTTTTTTTCATAAAAATGTTTGTTCGGAATTGACAGCCATTTTGTAAGATATTCTACATTACATGGAAAAATAAAAGAATGCCAAAAAAGAAATCTGCTAACCTACATGGGCACATCAAAATCATAATGTACAAAGCAATATATCAACTTCCTTTGTTAAAAATCGCAGTTCTAAACATCTAACAGATACTGAAATTTCTGTTCTTGAAAGAGGATTAAACTTTGCCATAACACCATCTAATATCCCTTTATTAGATATAATGGCAGCCACCGAGGAGGTCGCTCAAACATTGCAGTACTGATAAATATCACCAACAACATGAAATAGGATTTATTGCTTTAAAATAAATGACCCATGTTTGAATGCCATAATTTATACAAATATTACGCTATCCACTATAATATATACATATACAAAATTTTATTTAGTAAAAGAAGCATTAAAATTTACCCCCTTTCATTTCTGCTATAAAAAAAATGATTCAACCCCACCTTCGTGGATTTTACAATAACTGGAATATTTAAATATTTAATATTTTAAGAGTATGAAAAATAAAAAAAACTAGTAGTTGGAAAAAAATAACTAATAGGTCACCCTTTCAGAATTTAAATAAATGACATTTTAAAAGATTTCAAAGCATTAATTAGCTTAAATGATAGGATTTATCCCATGTAGAATTACTTCATTCTATTTGGAGTTGAACAAATAACAATTTTTATAATAAAAACTAACATAAAATGTTGATTAAAAAAAAGCAATCTGGAGAGCGTATTAATTAATCATACATTATATTTTAAGGGGACGTTAATATACCTTAATTCATGGAGGTTTACTAAAAAAAATTGGTAAGAAAAGATTTTAAAAATTCAGCTTGCCAGGTTGATGGAGATTGGCATATTAATAATATCTATAAGCATACACATAAAATCAAGTAATAACTACATATAAATAATTGATCACACCAAAGTTAAAGAAAGTTAAAACATATGAGAGAGAATTAGATTTATAGAAGTTATCTGAGAGAAAATTATATTTTTACATATTAGAAAGATAAAATTAGACAATACGTTAGGAAAAATCTTGAGAGCAGGGTTTGAGATCAGTTAAACTAGATTTACTTTCAGGCAGCATGAAGATAATTACCTTGCACAATTTTAAGAATCCATATTAAAAAGTCCAGCTTGTGCGTGGTGGTTCAAGGATCCATGCGAGTTCTTATTGACAGCAAGTCTCTGATCAGCATTCTAAAATTCTCAGGTCGGGCTTTTACTTCATTCTACAGGAGCATGATGGTACAGTAGTGGGAGACGACCTCCACAGGTGATGGGCTTCCTACTCAAGCATTTTTAAATTTTAAAGCAGTGTAGCTTATCTTGACAACACAGTTCTCTCAATAGCTGTTAATCTTTGGTGTTTTAAAATCAGCCCATTTTATATCCTGCTCAGGCATTTGGAGAATGTTTTTAATTTTTTATTTCTAGCTAATACTCTAATCTCCGATCTAACATAATCTTACATTTCTTTGTCCATTGTTTTTGAAGAGGCAAATGTTAGATAATGTTTCAAAAATATATTCAAATCTATTTCCAGATTGGAAATAGATTTGACAAAAATGGTTATAACAAAAGTAAAATCTATTAATCTTATTTCCCTTTTTATTTTTAGTAAATATTAATTAGACATTCTTTCCCAAAACTGAAACAATGTTAAATTTCCATCCCTTTAATTATTTTTAGACAATTAATGGTTGCATCTTCCATCTTGGATTTAAAAAAAAAAACAATTTAAAAAAAAGTTTTATAAATAACATATAATAAAATATTTATAAAACTAATATTTTGTTAGTATATTTGTTCCTGTAATATATATACATCTGAGCCGCAACTATGTATTTTAATAAAAAAGAATTAAAAATTGATAGTAAGAAAAAATATTGAAAGGCTAAAATTTATAATTTTTAGGCGCGCATCTCAAATATATACATAATATATATATATACAACTAAAGGAGTGGAATGGCACGTAAGGTTTGAACATGGATTAGTACTTGTTACATGGACGGAACCATGAAGCCCAATCTTAAACTAAGATTGACTGCTTCAATATATATATATATTAAATACAATAATATCCACATACATTTAACTTATTTTATTAGAAATACTTTTGACTATATTCCTTTTAGTCCTTGTCAATTATATAACATTGAATAATTAAAATGAGACATCATTCCATAACTCTCATAATTCAATCCAGTTCTTCCAAAATTCTGTTATTTTAATGTTTGATGATAAACGGAAAATAAAAGAGGCTATATTAATTTCAAAAAATTGTCAAATGTTAATAAAATGTCAGTCATCAAACATTATAATAACAGAATTATGGGAGAAGTGAATTGAATTATGAGCGTTATGAAATGATGTCTTCATGAATTACTTTTGACAAATGTTTTCTGGATATTTGATTGACAATATCCACTCGAGTTTTTGTGTTCAAATGTAACACACTTTGTGGTTTGTTTTTCATATTACTAATATACAAACTGATGTGTGAAGTCTGATAAAAAAAATTCTAATTTGTTTTTTTCTTGATAAATTTTAAGCATAAATTTACCATTTTCACTTTTAAGTAGTACTCTCTCTATTATAACTAATCACTTTGATTTTTTGTAACCCTAGGAACTTCTTTTCTTGATCTTCTTACTGTTTTTACAATTAGTGTGTTTATGATTGCTAACAGTTTCAATATATATAAAAAATTGTCAATTGTAAGATTTTTTGTTTTATTTTGGTGATATATTAAAAATTTTACTTTAATATTTCCAGATAATATTTGATCATGAGATCTTGCTAAATCCTTTATAAATGTGCAAATTTATTTAGCTATTTTTAGCAATTGATAACAAGATAAAGCATTACTTCAAATTTTTCACACATTTTTGCTATATGCTTAATAAATCTGTATTTCATTTAAACATTTATTATATTTTCTTTTGATATATAACATATATTACAAGTCTAAAAAATTCTATATTTCAAAACTCAAACAAACTTATTTTCTAAATAATTATTACTTCTTGATTTGATACCAAATTAAAAAAAAAACAAAAAAAAACATGATTTTTCTAAATATTTGGTTTATTTAAAAAAATGGTGGTTCTATGAGTCAGATCATAAATGATTTAGTTTTGTTTTATAACTGTATTATGCATAAGCATTATCAATAAATGCATATTATTATTTTTTCAATATAATTTCTAGGCTACATTTTCTACAATGCCTATAAAATTCAATTTTATCAGTTTCAATATAATCAACAGGGAAACAGCCTTAAGCATTTAATCAAAAATTGTTTTGTTTTCATAGAAAGCAGGCCCATGGTGATCAATTATATTGCATTATATAATTCTTTCAGGATAATGAACAATAGCAAAAACAACTGCCCATTTTGTTCCTTCACATGATATATTCATTGCATCAACATGTAAAGATCTTCTTTATATTTCCTTAAAGCAGATTTTCTTACTTGTTGAATTTTAACAGTTGATACTTTGTCAGAAAAGCTTTCTTGTTCATTTTCATTAGAGTTATTATTAATCTTAAATAATGTTTGCAATTTGTAATGATATTCAATTTCTGAGTTTAGAACTGATGATGATTTAAAATCATTTAAAGAAAATCTGTAATTCTTCTAAGAATGCTAAATCTTGTTCTCCCTTTTTGCCAGTAACATATTTATTAACCATAAAGGAAAGTATGTTAATAATAATAATCATATGCGATGATAGATTTAATAAGTCAATGTGTAAATGTACTAAGTATTTCTCAGCCTGACTTAGCATAACACAAAAACAAAAATCAATCTTTTCAGAATTGCTAAAACCTGAAACGAATTGAAACTGATGCAATTACTAATTTAAGTTTTAAAATTTGTCCTTAAATATTGATATTATACTAAAATAAATAATTTTGCAATGTTTATATTTTAAGATTTCATGGCTGTAACTAAAAAAAAAAAAAAAAATGTATGTAAAAAGTAAATAAATAGACAATTATATTAATGGGTATGATAGTTTTAAGAATAAAATGTAAAATGAAATATTTAATAAAAAAGACACACACACAAAATCATCTAGCATTATGAATGTATATCCATTAATAAAGTTATAAATTATTCATCTAATAAACAAACAAAAAAAAAAAAACATTTACAAGGAAATAGAAAATGATTACCTCAGATTGATAAACACCTGTGCAATTTTAGAATTAAAAGCCTATTTAGTCATTAATATTCTCTCTCTAAATTCTTAATTATTATTCAATCTTTAATTAACCAACTTCCCAGACTCTTAAAGATATCAGCCCATTCTATAACCTCCAAAAGCTAGGCTAATATGCCAAACTAAATCTAATTATTCAAAATTTTCTGTCTCTTAAACTTTATTCTTCGAAAGATTTTTAATAATTATTTTTTAAAAAAAACATCCATAAATGCCTTACTTCCCTACTTTTTTTTTTCATAACAGTTTTTGTAATTCCTTTGTCATTAAATCTATTCTTAATCCAAACCATCTCCTCTTTTATAATTTCCTCCAAAAAAATTTTTTTTCCACTTATTATTTTCAAAATTTCAACATTTTATCTTTCGAATTCATATTTTACTTTCTATTGCAAATCTATATTTGCAACCCACAATATATTTTCCTTTACTTTTCCTGTCTCCATTTTTGCTCCATAAAAAGCTACATACTCCAAAGCCCACAAAATAAACCCTACTTTATTTAGCTATTATAATTCTCACTCTTAATTTCTTTATCATTAATTCCACTGTCAATTATTATTAAACTTACCAATTAAGTTAGAGATACTAACCTACTCAAAAACTTCTAATAAGGAGCTAACTTTTAATCTGTTTTTCTTTTCTATTTTCATTGTTTTAGTTTTATTTAAATTTATTTTTATCCTATAGTTTCTATAACACCTATCATTCTTACATAACAGTTTGTTTAACTCAGCAATCACTACATTTAATTACTGCCATTTCATTAACAAAACTGATGCAATGAATTCTCCTACTCTTAAACAACACTAATTTAAACACATCAAAATATGTTTTAAATAAGTGTTTAAATTACTGTTGTTTAAGAGTATGAGAATTCATTGCATCAGTTTTGTTAATGAAATGGCAGTAATTAAATGTAGTGATTGCTGAGTTAAACAAACTATTATCTAATATGTGTTAAATAGTCAAGCATTGGTGGTCGAGAGGTCAGCAACAGCAGCTTTACAAGCAGTTGTCCCGGGTTAGCGGGTTCGCTTCCGGCTGATGCTATGACACAAGAGAAAAAAAAAATGTGTTAAATAAAATAGGAGATAAACAACATTTCTGCATCACACCTCTTCTATAATTATTACTTCTATTCATATAGGAATTTTTAAATAAAAGTCTCTCCTTTCAATCTCTCTTTTTCTTTTCAAGTTTAATAATAACAATAAACTAATTCTTTATATAAAATACTTTTTCAAGTTTAATAAAATAAATATTAAGCTTCTTCTCTTTATCAATAATAACTTTCACTACTTCAATAACTCAAGTATCATTTGGCATTTTCATCAATTAGCATATAATAAATAAATACATTGATAAAATTATTAGAAAACAAAAACATGTCAGTCCAAAGCAAAGGAGACTTCTTAAGCAACTGCAACTAATCACTTGAATATATATAATCATTTTATTACAATGCACACTAAGCAAAAAAAAAAAAATTACTCTTATTATTATGGAGGAAAAACTTCATGATAAAGTTATGATATAAGTAAATGAAAAAGGAGTAAAATGTGTAATAACCAAGGAATATTTTTTATTTTATTTTATTAATGACTTACAGTTTTGATTGAAAGCCTGTTTTCCCGTCTATTTATTATACCTAATTTTGTAATGTAATGGTCATAACAAAGCTAACTGAGCCGGAGATGGTGAGTTCTCAAATCCAACCAACTTCAACTCATTTCCCAGTGCTCCATAATTTAATACCATATGGATGACCTTAATGAGGGTACACTATCAATTTCTTCAGCAAGCTGGCTGAGCAAAAGGAGAAATATGAGACTTATGGGGAAAATTAATAACTTAATGCAAATTAGAGATTAACTGAACTATTTAACATGTTATGAATTAACTCAAATATTGCATAATATATATTTACAAAGATTCTGGGTGATTTGGAGTAAATTGCGAGAAACACATTAAACAATGATAATTTTAAATATATTTTATAACATAAGAATTAAATGAGTTAATTAAAAATAAAAGAAAAGAAAATAATTATTCAGCATTGGTTGGATGAAAGATACATGCAAGCATTACAATAATGATGATATGGATAATGGCACAGTAGTCTCATGCCTAATATCGTGATATGCCAAGCTATTCTTTATGTTTGCTAAGGGTAAGTTAAACATTTACCAGGATGACACATATCTAAAGCTTCAAACTATATATTTTAATGTATTACTAACAAGCAATTAAAACCCTTGAAATACAGATTCATTAGGTAAAACCAGATTTCAAGTTCAGACTAATGCTAAAGTTTACTAGTAAGATGGAACAAACTGCTAATGTAGATTCGCATCTGAGACTATGGCGCTAAAATATTAAAGTTCATGGTGCGAATGTGCAATTAATCACAGGATTCAGTATCTAGTACTCGGCACCCTTGAACCGGATGACTTGCTAGCGTAATGAGGAACATTTCTAGTTTGGTAAGTTGGATAAGCTTTGAATAAGGTTCTGAACCCCAGTCTAAAAATATAGCTATCCGAACTAAGAATGAGGTGATCTATCACCAGAAACCCATTTAAGAACGCATAGCAAGGTGTTATTGCAAGTTATATGCTTAATAAAGACACATTCACAATGCTTAATGATAATACTAATACGTAATTAAATAACTAACAAGTGTGCTTAAATATTTATAGTTTCAGTCTGCTGAAACTAACTTGACCCACTTCGTAAAATAGCATATCATAATGATGCTAAGAAAGGGTTAATTAAATATCAATCTAGTTTATGTATATTGAATCTCTCTATATTTCTTTATAACAAAATTAAGGAGAGAAAAGCATATTTTGGGTCTTGCAACATTTACAAATACGCTTTTAATATCATTCCTGGCAACTATCCAACTAATAGATATAATAATAATTTGAATTGATTAAGTAAACCTTAATAAATACACTAATAAATATTAAATAACTGAATATAGATAACAACGAGCACCTAGTGATCTGTTATTATCTCATGGAATAGGATTTCAAAGCAGTGATTTCCATCAGCTAAAGAGCAATGATAATATTATGTTGGAGAGCTTGTAATTGTCTCTCCCGAAAGTTTACTAAATTAATTACTCTCTGCTTTGAAATATTGGCATATCATAACATATAAATTTAACAAAAGAAAATAAATAATCAAATTAGAAAAATAGGCATAGCCGCAGATTATAAAAGGTTTTAGGTAATAACTGCTTCAGTTATTAACTGCTTTCAGTTATTACAGTCAAAGAATAAGAGTAAAATTACATTTATAGGCAGGTTGGTTACATTTAGACAGTTATTTTAAAAGGGTTTTAATTAAGTGAGAACTTATAATTTAAAGCACATTGATACTAAGAAATGTATTATAGATTTTAAAATAATTTATAGATCTCTGCAGTGAAGAAGTATTACCAATTTTCTTCTTTGAGCTGAGTTGTCCGGCATTGGGAGTAGGCACTGTCTCTCTCCAGATAAGTTGTTCATCAATGATGTCCTTTCTTAACAGCAGTTGGTAACTGGACTTCTCCATTCTGGTGATGATGATGATTATCATGGCAGCATGCAGGATGAGCTGAAGGTCACCATTCTCCCGAAGGAAGAGCAAATAGGTGGCCTTTCTAGCCGCTCATGATAAGATTCGAACTTGTGTGGGTTCATATAGCAACAACTTGGATTATAGAGTATATATATTTTTCAGTGGCAAAATCTATGGTTTATATACCAATTTCTACTCCTCTATGGTATTTGACCACAAATGAGGTTTGCAGTATAAAAATCCATTAGTTTGTTTGCAAGTTTCACTTAAAATTACAAATTCGACTTTCCTATTGTTAAGTTCAATTTCATCTTAGTGTAGCCAACTCGATCCCAAATTAAATAGAAAACAGTGCTGCTTGAGCGAGTTTGCTTTCACTAAGATTGTTTTAAAAATTGTTATTGTCAAATTACAGATTTGTTGACACACAATTTTAAACAGGTGCATGTGGCATGGTTTTGGTTAATAAGAACGATTTAAAAATTTAGAAATTAACAAATTATTACATAAACATTTCATTATATATGTATGCTGGTCACAAATAAATTTATAATAATTTAAAGATTTAAACATTTAATTATAATTGTGCTATAACATTACTAAATCTATTACACGTCACAGATTATACTCGCATATATATATATAGGTGTGCTGATACATATATAATGATGTTTACACATATCTTTACACAATTATATAAATATATGTGCAATTGATGGGGTTTAAAGCTGATATGAGTACTACTATGAGATATAGTAGGTGAAATGTGTAGTCTGAAGGAATAGACTGTTTCAGTAATAACTGACTTTTTTTTCAAAATTATTCCCTTCATTCACATTTCTCATAAATATTCACTCCATATCATCTTTTTAGTTTTCTTGAATATTGATAATAATGATTTCTTTACACTATTCTGCATATTATATTGCATATAATTTTAAAAACTATTCACTAAAATATCTCATAATATAACATTTTCCCATTAACAGAGGACTGTTATTTTTAACTCTTATGTTAACATTCATTTTACAAACTTAAAAGCAATAACATATACCTACTTCTATTATTATTTTTTCACTTATAAACTTATTTAACCTATCAACATTATTCAGAACATTTTGAAGTTCATTCTCAGAATCTGTAGAATTATCACGATATCATTAGCAAACATGATACCCCAATCTTTAACATATTTAACTTTTTCATTTCTTAATACCGATTAAGTAGATTTTGTTTACATTTTTTTCCCTGCGAAATTATTTTTTCCAAACACGTGTAGCTTGTTAATTTTAAAAAAATATTAACAAAAGTATTTTAAATTAAATGTTAATTTAAAAAAAAAATTGAATACATTTTTTAATAAATTCCATTCACAAGAACACATTCAAATGTTAATACATGGTGAACCCTTAAACATCGCGAACAGATAGTACATGGCTAAAATTATTGTGCTTTTTTTAACATTCATTACCTGAAATAATTATTTTTTAACATTCCTTTTTTGCTTTAGCATTGTTAGAAGTACGATTAAAATTTGGAATCTTACATCGACAGAACAAGGTGTAGTGGAATATTTTCAAAATTACGAGATAGTGCATACCCAAAAAGTGATGTCTGTCTGCTGACATGAATAACCATGTTTGTTATAGTTTGCTTAATCGTGTTTTATTTTTATTTTCTTTACTGCATTTACATTAAAAATATTTTTAATTACAACCTTTTGGATTTTTGTGTTTCTTGACCATTTTAATAAATAAAAAAAAACAGAGAGTCAGCCCTATTATTTATACCAGATATTAGAAGCCCCTGAAAATGGATTGTTTAAAATAAAAATGAATGGCAAGCTTTCGGCAGGAATACTACATAAGTACTAATATGAATTAAAGATATTAGGTAATCAGAAAAAGAACTTATCACACACACACCCATATGATGTTTTAATGGTAGTTCAAGAAGGCAAAAAAGTAAAAAAAAATTCAAGTCTGTTATAAGTTCATTAACAATAAACTAAATGAAAAGAAAACTCTTATGATAACTTATTAAAAAAAAAACCCTGATTACCAAGGCATAATTAATTTACTCGCCATACAATAAAGCAATATAATTAAATTAAAATTATTGATTTCAATTGGATAACAAAAACTTAATATTTTTTTGTAATTTGTATAGGTTTTTCTTCTCTAAAACGTTTTTATTAACCCCAATATATATCAGTATGAATAATGAATAGTTAATATAAATTATATACACAAAACATTAGTATCTTGTGTATTTTAAAAGTCCTGTGAAAGAGTAGTGGATACAAAAAATAAATATTCTTAGATATCAAACTATTGTATTTATTTCTAAATGATGTAAAGACTAAGAAGTTTGCAAAGAAAAAATATCAAATATTAAATTTTATACTAATAAGCATTAAAAAAAAATTAAAGCATTATTATCAGTAAAATAATGAATACATTTTCTATAAAGGCTTGTTATGCCTTGAAAATATAAAAAAATATTCTTTATATCTATCTATAACTTGATATTCTTTAATGAGAAAGGATTATAGAAAAAATATTGTATAAATTGCCCCGCCCCTGCATATAAAGAGCCTTTACATGAGGATTCACCATAGTGAACATCCTCAATTTGAATTCACTACTTCGATTATCAAGAAACTATGATCTTCAAAATAGTTGCATTTTTTTTTAAATGTCTACCATTTTGTCAAACTACTGATATCATAGAATAATGATGTTAGGAAATAAATCATCCTCAAAAAATAAAATGGTTATATTCATCCCAAGAAATAAAATACTGTTCAAGATTTATATTATATAATTTTTAAAAAAAAAACAACTTAGAAAATATATAATAATAAAATGCAATCAAAATAAATAAAAAGTATGTTTTACTTAATTTTTATTCATTATTCACATATTGAAATCTTAATAGGATTTCTGAGAGACTGAAAAGGCAAAGATAGATTTCATCATAAAAAATAAATTGAAAAATGTGTACATTATCTAATAACCAATACAATTTATTTAATTAATTTTACTTAATATTCTCATACCAAAGCAAATTGTAAGTATAAACAATATTGGACAAAAAAAAATTATCACATTATAACTACAGTAATCAACTATATCTTGCATTTTTTATCTAATTTTTATTAAACTATATTTTCATTAAAAAAAAAGAGAGTAAATGTTATATAATTGACTTTTAAAATGTTTTTATAAAACAAACAATGCTGTGAAAAACGTTTTATTTATTAATTATAAAAATAAAAACTTTGATAAGATACCATAAGTGAACAAAAATAAAATTTAAAATGTATATTTTAACTTGATTTTTTTTTGTACAGACTTCAATTTAATTTATGAGAATATTCTCTAAAACTCACATCACCATAATATACTTATTATACATTATACTTTCACACTAGTTATGGAGTTGTTTATTAATAATTTGTTTAATAAAATGTTTATGAATTAATCATCACTTTTTTTTTTTATGTATTGCAAAGGAAAAGCATAATAATTGCTTTCTTTTTTTATACAAGATTCTTCATTTAGAAGATATTTTTAAAGCCAGATATCTTTATTGACTGGGATAAAGCTATGTTAATTAAAAATACCAGTAATTATATGCTTTTATTGAAATTGGAATATCAGTTTGTTTGTTTATTTAAGTTTTGATCTTTTTCAAGTTAGAATAAAATTTTAAAATTAAGATTTAATATATTTAACTTCAGAAGAATTACTTAAAATCTAATATATAACTAAATAATACCAGCCTAATTCATTTAGAACACTCATTTTTTCAGTAGATCATCTCGTTTCTTGGATATAGAAAGAAGCAATAAACTATTAAAAGTATTCAATTATGTCATATACAAATTATTATTAGAAGTTTCATTTGCTTTAAATAATGAACATGAGATGGCAGTATAAAGATTTTTTTTAAAAATTTAGTTAGGGTAATTACTTTCGAAAATAAGGAGCAGTGAGAAAATGAAATTTCACACATTTTAATGTCAAATATAAGACATTCAAAAAAATTAGAATGGTTTACTCAATAGTGTACAAAGAAGATATATATATTATAACGGAAATGGTTATTTAGATGGTTGCTTGATTTGATTTAAATCTTTAATACTTTCAATTATATTTTAGACTTATTTATTATACTTTATTTTTTTCACAACTTTGATTCTTCCTTTCATTTATTTATTTATTATACATTTATTTTTTACAACTTTACTTATTCTTATTTGTTTACTAACAGTTTTGCTAACCGAAATATCCCGGCTTAGCTTCTAACTGTAATGGATTGTTTATTTATTTAACCATCGCCGTTACAATACAAGCAGAGAGCTAATACAGATACAAACTTAATTTCATATCTATACCCTTGATCGAACCCCAAGGCAATACGTACATATTATCTTGGCATTATTTTTCCCGACCAAGATACCCTCGGCTGCTGAACAAAGCAAACTATTTCAAAGAAACTTAACGAATGTCCAGCGCTTGCTATTTATTTTTTTTAGAATTGGGATTTCGCACGAACAAGCAGCACATGAATATCTTAAACAAATCAGTATGCCCCTTTAATCACTACTTACAGTTTCCCCCCTGTCGTAGCTTGGTGATAGGAGAATAAAGCAAGGATACGAAATTTAATGACAACTATGTTTAATAATATTCACACTTTATATAAAAAAATTACATTATAATAATAATAATAAACACACACTTATAAAATACATGGCTATAATAAACATATGAAAATAGATCAGATATTAAAGTTCTTAAAGTCCTGTTGATATAGTTCTATTTTATCAAATCATTAATTTTATATTTAGTTATGAATAGTAGACAAACGAAAATGCATGCATGCTTTTACCTAGGCTTTGTTGTAATTGTCCCTTGGGTATTTCTTCCGAGCGCACTTGATTAACCTCCTCAGTTTGTGGGGTTATTTTTGTTCCAGTTTTGCTTGTTGATTCCTTAGGTTCTCCATTAACTTCCTCAGTTTGTGGGGTTATTTTCATCCAGTTTGCTGGTTGATTCTTTAGGTTGAGTTTCAATTGACAGGTACAGAGTGCCAGTCCCTCTAACAGGTCAGGCAAAGATCTTGCATTGCGAGTCAGTGATGAGACGGCTTGAATCCGAACCCACGTCCCTTTAACGCCACTAGCCACGCACTTCTTCCATTTTCTTTTAGCTGTTGCTTCTCTAAAGTCTCTACTAGCAATGCCAGACAAAAATTGTAATTTTCTTAATCTCATTCTTTTGTTCATTGTTTTTAAAAAAATTTTTAATTAAGACATAGATTTCCAACCAATTCTTATCATTATGTTTCTTTATTTAATTAGTGGCCGGAATGTAAGTCCCAATTAATTTAACAGATCAGGCAAAGATCTTCCGTTGATAACATTTCTTTGTCTGTGGAATTTAATTTTTTCCAACAGACTTTCACACCTACGGCCATATTCTTTTTCCTTTTATATATCACATATTACATTTTATTTAAATTTACAATTCATTCATTTTTTTTTTTTTACATTTGTTTTTTACATTTTATTTTAATTTGTTATTATATAGTTTTTTTTTAATGAGAGAGAAGACAAGCATTTCTTTATGCTTCCTTTCCCCCTCTCCCACAATAAACAAAATAACTTTCTAGCATTTGACTTACAAGAGAGAAAGAGGCGCATTTCTTTATTTATGCACCCCCCTCCCCTTCTCTTACTATTACAAAATCCACAGTAATTTTGACATTAGAATTTCAATTTTTTCTTTTCCTTCCTTTTTTTTTTTTTAAAAAAATTTATTAGCTAATTTATTTCACCTTTATTACTTTCTAATTTTATTAATAAATATATATGTGTGTCGACGACTTTACGTGGTCATCACATTACACTCTGCCCGTTTTTGAGAATTAAAATCGGGTCGAACCTTATTCTGAGATGAGAGCTTATTTTAATTCTTTGCTTTCAACTCTTACTTCTGCTTTTATTACATACTTTCCCACTCTGTCATGACGAGTGATAATGATGATGAGGATGACTGCAGAGAGACAGCTAGGTAAAGCTATACAATTCTTTCTGATCGACTTTGGCTGATCAACCAATTTAATCTCAACGCATACGAGACCATGGCATAACTTAACTCTATCAAAAAAAACCATAACAGGGGTTTAAAGCGTGTGAACAGCAGGATATTTCTACTGCCTGCTCATCTTGCGCAAACAACAAATTCTTATTCTTTATTTATTTATTTATTTTATTCAAGGCACTAATTCTTATTTCTTCATTTATTTATTTTGAGACACTAATTCTTATTATATTGGGACACTACTTCTTATTATATAATGAGCCCAGAATTCTTACTGGCGCTTCATTTAAAAGTTTAACCATCGAGAGCCATGAGAATCTAAAGTGCGAAGAGACGGATGAATCAAGCTCAAAATACGACCCAACATAATGCATACACACACACATATATGCCTCAATCTGCAACCTCATACACCTATCAGTGATATCTATCATTTAAGCATTATCACTGTTGTTCATTTAGTTTATTTTATTAATTATTAAATGGCTCTTTAATGAGCCTAAACGATTCTTATTTTATTTTTACTTTTATTTATTTGTCAATTATATCTGCATTTATAACTGACAGATTGTGATATGAATAAACTATTTATAGATTTCTTTTCCTTTTTTTGTTATTACTTTTATTTACATTGGTCTTACTGTGCTTGACTGCACATAAATACCCATTAAGTTTATCATTAATTTCCATCCGGGAACACTACTCTTTTCCTTTTTTTTTTATGTTTATCATAGTGACTTTAATTATTTGTCGTGAGACGATATGCCCCACCTGTCATACTTTTAAAAAAAAACAATTTTACTTTTTCATGATCCCAAGATGTTATCCGTTTCATCAAACCGACATATCTGTCCGTTTATTTTCTTTCGGATTAGTTTTTGTCTGGAGGTTTCCTATCATTTTTTCTACTATATTTATATCCACTTGTGCTGGGACCTGGAAGACTGTTTCGATGTCCTGTAGAGTCGGCTTGCTCATATGGATAATTGAGATCTGAACTTCTTCCGGTCTGTTCGGACATTTCAGCCCTTTCTGATCTATAAAGAAACGCCTGGTTTCCTTCCCAATAATCGCTATGAGGATTGTATTGCATTCTCCCTATATGCGGATCATTGGGCTGGGGTTTAAATCCCCGACCCTCCGCCTTGTAATTAGGCCTAGTGCTGTCAAACGCATCTAGTGACTCAGTAACCTGTCCGACAGTCTTCCCTTCTGGGCCTATAAGCATTTGCTCCGCATTGTTACTTTCGCTATTTATGTGCAAGCATTTGCTCACGCTTTCTTGCTCTTTACTGTTAGCTCTTATTATCTCTGTTATATTTTCTATTTTATTTTCACCCCTTTCTACCCTCACTTCTATCCTCTCAACTGTGTTTGCTAACTGAGTTACCTCTAGTTGTATGTTTTCTATAGCCTTTCCGTTTTCATTTTTTATTACTTGTTCAACCCTTTGACTAAAATCCTTACTGTGTCATTCGCCCAGCTCTTCTATCCTCCTTTTATTTCTTTCATCTATTTCCCTCATTTCCATAATCAACTATTGCTGGCCTTCTATTAATTTCATGAACATATCCCTTATATTATAGCTTTCTATTTTATTTTTATCACCCCCCACTGACTCCATTCTTTAGCTAATTTCTATTTCCCCTTCATTAGCTATTTCTCCGGATGGTTCCATTAGTTCTTCAGAGGTTTTTCCTATTTCGCCCACTAGAGCATCCATTTTTGTTTTTGATCTCGTGTGCATCAAATTTATTTAACACACACTCACTAATCATTTATATTTTATTCTACGACTTTATTATTCTAACCCTATCCATATAGGTTTATCTTACTTTACTAACCTTATATTTCACTGACACTAGGTACGTTTGTTCGACTCTCCCCGCCTCATTCACTAAGCATCACTCACCCACGCTTGCCTTCAAGACCCCTCCGCAACTGTCTCCAATTTACAACCTAACTTCCCAAATTGAATCACGTTCTCTTTTTCTTCTTTTACCCTCTAATATTTATTTTATTTCTTGCTTTGTCTACCACCAAGCTATTTTTTGATTTGTTTATTAATTATTGCATCAACTATTAATTTTGTTATATTCAAATGGGCTGAACTTGTAAACGTGAAAATATCCCGGACTGGCCCCCAATTATAACGGAAATGGTTATTCGTATGGTTGATTAATTATTTGTACTTTCAACTATATTTATTTCGATTATTTTATTCTATATCATACTTATTTATTATATCCATTTATTCTTTTCATAACTTTTATATCTATCCATTTATTGTTTACAACTTAGATTCTTTATTATCTTATTTATTATTTTAACCAACGCCGTTACAATACAAGCAGAGAGCTAATACAGATACAAACTTAATTTCATATCTATACCCTTGATCGAACCCCAAGGCAATACGTACATATTATCTTGGCGTTATTTTTCCCGACCAAGATACCCTCGGCTGCTGAACAAAGCAAACTATTTCAAAAAATCTTAACGAATGTCCAGCGCTTGCTATTTATTTTTTTTAGAATTGGGATTTCGCACGAACAAGCAGCACATGAATATCTTAAACAAATCAGTATGCCCCTTTAATCACTACTTACAGTTTCCCCCCTGTCGTAGCTTGGTGATAGGAGAATAAAGCAAGGATACGAAATTTAATGACAACTATGTTTAATAATAATATTCACACTTTATATAAAAAAAATTACATTATAATAATAATAATAAACTCACACTTATAAAATACATGGCTATAATAAACATATGAAAATAGATCAGATATTAAAGTTCTTAAAGTCCTGTTGATAGAGTTCTATTTTATCAAATCATTAATTTTATATTTAGTTATGAATAGTAAACAAACGAAAATGCATGCATGCTTTTACCTAGGCTTTGTTGTAATTGTTTCATGGGTATTTCTTCCTAGCGCTCTTGATTAACCTCCTCAGTTTGTGGGGTTATTTTCGTTCCAGTTTTGCTTGTTGATTCCTTAGGTTCTCCATTAACTTCCTCAGTTTGTGGGGTTATTTTCATCCAGTTTGCTGGGTGATTCTTTAGGTTGAGTTTCAATTGACAGCTACAGAAGCGGCGGTCCTTCTAGCAGCTCAGGCAAAGATCTCACATTGCGAGTCAGTGATGAGACGGCTTGAATCGGAACCCACGTCCCTTTAACGCCATTAGCCACGCACTTCTTCCATTTTCTTTTAGTGTTGCTTCTCTAAAGTCTCTACTAGCAATGCCAGACAAAAATTGTAATTTTCTTAATCTCATTCTTTTGTTCATTGTTTTAAAAAAAATTTTTAATTAAGACTTAGATTTCCAACCAATTCTTATCATTACGTTTCTTTATTTAATTAGTGGCCGGAATGTAAGTCCCAATTAATTTAACAGATCAGGCAAAGATCTTCCGTTGATAACATTTCTTTGTCCGTGGAATTTAATTTGTCCAACAGACTTTCACACCTACGGCCATATTGTTTTTCCTTTTATATATCACATATTACATTTTATTTAAATTTACAATTCATTCTTTTTTTTTTCACATTTGTTTTTTACATTTTATTTTAATTTGTTATTATATAGTTTTTTTTTTAATGAGAAGACACGCATTTCTTTATGCTTCCTTTTCCCCTCTCCCACAATAAACAAAATAACTTTCTAGCATTTGACTTACAAGAGAGAAAGAGACGCATTTCTTTATTTATGCACCCCCCTCCCCTTCTCTTACTATTACAAAATCCACAGTAATTTTGACCTTAGAATTTCAATTTTTTCTTTTCCTTCCTTTTTTTTTTTTTTAAAAAAATTTATTAGCTAATTTATTTCACCTTTATTACTTTCTAATTTTATTAATAAATATATACGTGTGTCGACGACTTTTACGTGGTCGTCACAATATATTTCATATCATAGTCTGTTTCAATTTAATGATTTGATTAAAGATGGGAATTAATTTTCACACATTCTGATGTCAAATATAACACATTCAAAAAATAGAGTGGTTTACTCAATAGTGCACAAAGAAGATATATATATTTCATATCATAATTTGTTTCAATTTAATGATTTGATTGATTTTAAAATAAACATTTATTATATGTTATATATAGCATATTTAGAATGTGTATACAATCATATTAGAGATAAATTTTATATTGTAAAATTAGCAAAGAATACCTAGCATGCTTTTGACTCTTTAATCATAATAGTCATAATCATGGCATTGATGGAAAGAAGAAAATTTGCAAATTTCAATAGTAAATAAGTTAATATATTGTCCATTTTTTGAAGGAAGAGATGCTGGAATCTTTTTTGTTAATTGCATGTTTATCTCTAGCAATGTGCCTAGCACATTGTCAGAGATAAACATACAATTAACAAAAAAAAAATCTGCATCCCTCTTTCAAAAAAATAGCCAATGTAATAATTTATTTACTATTCAAACTAGCAAATTCTCTATTATGACTTGTTCCTTAATAAATACAATTATCTTCTCACCATCAAATGATATGATTATGACTATTATGATTAAAGAGTTGAAAGCATGCTATGCATACTTTGCTAATTATATAATATAAAACTTATTTCTAATACAATTGTATGTTTATTTTGTGTTACATTTTCCAAGATAAAGCTCACTAAATCCTTGAAATTACATTATAACATGATGGATGCCTATTTAAAGAAGACACTTCACAAACTCTGTAAGTTGACCTGTGTGTTACATGAAAGAATTAAATTTATTGAAAATTGTTTAGCTCAAAAAATCTTTTGAAACTGCTGCCAAATTTACATATCTGTTTAAGGCTATTTTTAATCGAGAAAAGATCACTTTCCAACTAAAATCTCTTGTTAAAAAACATTATTAAAGGTTGTAAAAAAATTTAAAAAATAGAAATGTAAAAATATGGGGACTATAGGAATTACCATCTGAGATTAATGATAAGTGCAGAATCTTGGTTCTTCATTTACAAGCAAAATACGCCAAAAAAAAAAAAAATGGTTTCTTGCTAACAAGCAGGAAGTAAAGTTAGCTCCCACTATTACTTATAACTTTGTCAACCTTATGAAATACAACCCACATGAGCTTGCTGCCAACTTTGAAACAATTTATACTAAGGGCAAAGGGAATTAATTATTGGCCAAGTTCATAAACAAATCAAGGGTCAAAGAAAAGGCATGGTTTAAATGTATTGAGTCTACCAAACAATATTTTCATGAAAATGGCATTGCTTGTATGAAAGAAGATAAGGGAAATCAGTTTACTTTATTATCCAAACAGGACTTTGCTGCTAAGGTGCACACACAAATTAATAACCTAAGATTTAAACCAATAGACTTGTATAAATTGAAAAGAAATTTATATCTACCATTTTATGCAAGTTTTGGAATAAAGCATTTTCGAAATGCAAATACTTTAACATTTACCCATTGCTACAACTCTGCCCCGATTATTCACTAATATAAAATTACATAAAATTAACCTGTGCTTAATGATCAACTTTGGTGGAAGCTATTAGTACAAGGTTTCCAAAATGATTGGCCAATGACTTAAGGGATTTATTTTTGATAGATTTACTGTCAAGTCTTCATTCAAAAATGTTGTCAGAATTAAACATATTTGGCTCAATAAGCAAGACTGCTTAGCATCATTGGACATCACTGAGTTATATGGTTCCATTCCATATATATTATCCCTTCAAATTATCAAAGAGGCACTGGATAAAACTGAGTATAATGTGTACAGGACTGAAAAAACTGGATCCACAATGACATTATTGCCTTATCTAACAATGTTTATTACAAAATGGATGACATCTGGCCTATGGGCCTTCCCATGAGTGGATAATCTCAAATATAGTAAATAAATTTGAGTATGTCTTGATCAAGTCCATTCCATCCTTGTTATAAATACAAAACATGGATGATGTCATTATTTGCGCTTCTGATGTGCAAATCAATGAAATACAGCTGGACCTCTCGAATGTCTCTTCATTGAAATGGACCAGAGAGAACAAAGAAAACTTAAAAAGCATCAAGTTCCTAATCTTATAAATACAGTGTGAAACCATCCATCTCAACTATAAAATGCTTATGAAGCCTAGTCACATTCAAGGCACCTTTATGTCCTGAGTCTATTACACCAAAGTCTCATAAATTAACTGGTCTTAAGGCATTTCTGTATAAAAACCACTATCTGTGCCAATTTGAATCCGATAGACAAAAATAACCTTGAAACTTATATCACAGATCTACACAACATTGGATATAAAAACATAGCTCTCATTCAAATTGTAAAAAAAAATTATTCCAAAATTAAACATCCACCCATGGATAACCAATGACAAATCCTGGATATCTTGTTTAGTGCTACATTATCAATGTCTGTATTTTAACTCATCAAATTGGCCTACACACCCTTCCCACACTGAATAGGCTAACTAAAAACACCAAAGATAGTCTGCCCTTAGAGCTGAAGTCTCAAATAGTTTACAAAATTGTATGCAGCTATAATAACTGTTGTGCAGTTATTATGGTGAATCACGCACCAATCTATCCACACAAATTGCACAACACAGATATTTATATAACTGAGTCAAAGCGCATGCTGATGTTAAATCAATTTTCTACTAGCACAAATCTAAACTAGGCCACACCTTTGAACCTACTTCTGTTAGTGTTGCTGGCTATAAACATAATGATGCCAAATGCCAAGGCCTGGCAAATTGCCAGAGATAAACACACAACAAAAAAGTTCATTCCCTTTTTCAAAAAAATGGCTGGTATAATACCTTATTTACTATTCAAATATGCAAATTTTCTATTGTGACTTGTTCCCTAATTTACCACAATTTTCTTCTCACAATCAATGACATGATTATGATCATTATGATTAAAGAGTCAAAAACATGCTAGGCATACTTTGCTAATTATGCAATTTATAAATCTTATCTCTAATACAGTTGTAGGATGTATTTTGTTAACATTTTCCAAGATAAAACTCATTAAATCAGTTTTTTTTTTAAAATGTTAATATATATACTCTTTATATTTAAAATTGTTGTTGACATTTTTCTTTTTATTTGGAAAAAAGCTTAATAAAAAGTGGACTATACTCGGTCTCACTAGTACCCTTTCTAAAAAAAAAACATGGCTCACCCTCTGAGCTCTCTATCTCTAGTCTTTGGCCAATTTCTATGACACCTCTGGCCATCAAAATTGTTGAGTCACTTCTTAAGAATTGCATTCAAAATACAATTCATCAAAATTTATTTGCTGCCCAGTTCGCAAGAAAAAGGCTGTCTACAACCAATCTGTTTGTTTTTTTAAGATTGTGCTCAAGCATGTGAGGCATTGTAGGGGTGTCAGGCCGGTCGCTGACCAGCTATACATCAGGGCAGTGTTTGACTCAGTGAGGATTGATATGCTCATTGGTGTACTTAGATGTTATATGGTCTCTGAGGCCCATCTTTCCATAATTGAAAATCTTAATAATAGAGATTCTTGTCACTTTGAATGGAAAGGTGACACCTGGTTTTTGTCCAGATCTTTATCCCACAGAGTTCCCCTATTTTTTTCACAGCATTCATCAACCCGCTACTCATCAGACTTGAGAGAGATCTGCCGGGTATTCATATTCCAAACATGGGAAGGGCGGTCAAGTGTCTCGCCTATGTCAATGACATTGTGGTGTTTTTCCATTGGAGAAATATATTCCTGGTCTCGAGAAGATTATGAACTGGTATTCTGAAAACTGACCTCAGCTTTAATCGGGAGAAGTCTGCGGCATGGTGGTTATTGACTGGGAATTTTTTCTAGTTCTTTTGGCTATGCCACAGAATTTTCTTGGTTTCCCCCTTATGCTTTCTCTAAGAGATATGAGAATTCAGGTTCAAAGAAAATTTCTTGAGGCAGTCAAGAGCACAGTTGATTTGATTTCAGGGATTTACCTGTTGTTAGCGATAAAGGTGGCATTACTTAATATGCTAGCCATCCCGAGGATAAATTATTTTTATGCCGATAATAGTGCCAACTAAAGATTTCCAGACAAAGGTTAATTTTCTTTGCTCTGGAAAAAAAAGTTGTTGTCATAAGCTACAGAATTCAAACTTTTCTATATCAGAGAGCCCGTAATCTTTTGGTTGGGCTGAAAGGGTGGTTTACATCAACCGTTTTTCGCTATTTAATTCTCCTCACTGCTCGTTGTCATCTACGGATAGCCCCCCCCCCCAATAAAACCGCTGGCTTGGCTGGAGAGGCTAGTTGCATTGGTTAAGGTGAGAATTGGAGGCGGATTGCAGTCAGCTAAATTGAAATATTGGTATGTATACCAATTGCTTAACCCTACCACAGTTACTCCTCATGTCTTCTTGGGTCTTTCAAATGATCTGTTAATTAGGAAATTTAAATTCTGGGTGCTCGAGGGAAGATTTCTGGATTTCATCATAAAAGTAAATTTGACCGCACTACCCACCAATGAATTTTTAGTCATGAAGAGAGACTTTGCCAAACTAAATTCAGTTTGCCAAATGTGCAGCCGAGAGAATGAATCAATGCAACATCTCTTCTTTGGTTGTGATATATTAAATTAATGCAAAGCAAAACTCAATGGTTGGATGACATCCTACAAACAAAAATTTTTAAATCTGAATGAATGCCTGAAAACTGGAATGTTTGGAATAATTAGACTGTCAATCATGATGAACTATATAGTCTGGACTAAGATGGCTCTAGCTTGGGCGATTAAGAACCAAAGGATCAGCTCATCTGTAATAGTCGTAAGCTGGGGAATATGTTTTGTTTCCTGCCTATGTTTTATCAAGTAAAGATACCAAACTCTCAATTTCAAGAAGAATACAAGATTGTTGAAAAGAGTGCATGTTGCTTTAACTGTCCAAACACTCAACGTGATTCAAGACAAATTTAGTTGTTTTTTCCTTCTATACTTGCTTTACTATCTTTTCTTTGTATTTATAGTCAATAAATTTACTTTTAAAAATAAAACTAATTAAACAATAAAAACTATATTATAAACAATCATAACAAATAAAATCGATAGCAAGCATCATTTGAAACAATCTCACCAATCCTCCAATCTAAGTAACTAAATAATCTATTTAAAAAATTTAATGTCCTATCAATTGCATAGATATTTTAAACAAATGAACAAAATTTCAACAAGTTATATTGAACTTTAATTTAGATTTTAAAATATTATAAAAATGAAAAAAAAAATCTTTATATGCCTTCTCAAGAATCTTATTTAAAACAAATGAAATTTTTAAGAATAATTCTTTACTGAGATACATGAAATTATTGAATATTTAGTAAAGTATATATAATAATATATTGAAGCAGTCGGATCGGAGTTCGATCCTAGCTTCATGACATCTAGCCATAAGCCCACTTCAAACCCTAGTACTAACCTTAAATTTCCGATGCAATGGGACTTTATACGTCAATCCACGCTAATTTCCATAAAGAATAACTTATTTCATAAATGTGTTCAAATAATTAGTTTCAGATTTAAATTGATCAATTCCATTAATGTTTTAAAGAGTGTTATATATATTTAAGAGAAAAGTTATGCGATTTATAACGCATAACTGAAATGATTTAATAAATTAAAATATCATTTTGTAATTTTCTTTCTTATAATTAAATGTTTTCAAGATTATTTTTCAAATATTCGTTCAGTAAAAGATTCGTTAGTTAAAATAATTATTTAAAGAAAAGTAATAAGATAGTAATATATATATAAATTAATTATACGTGTACTATATCAGTATATATATTATACGTTTGTGTTATACGCGTTCTTGACAGTAAGAAAATTATCGTTAGAAAAGTAGTAAGAGTCTATAGATTAAAGCAAAGGGTAAAATTAGATGAAATGTTTTTCTGTGTCAAAATTAACTAGTTTATCTTAGTCTTATAATTAAAAATATCCAATATGTATCATGTTAAAAGTTTTAAATTTCAAAGTATTGCTTGCCAGCTCATATATTTAATGTTCACTCAGTATTCTTAGTAGCCTCAAAGCAGGCGAAGACCTTCAAACTGGGAATTATATGTCAAGCGGTCCGATGCAGTGTGACAATACACTTTAATGACAATAATTTCTAGAGTAACCTCAAAGCAGGTGAAGACCTTTTGTGTACACCAAGCAGCCAGATGAAGTTGGCAAAATGCTTAAATGGTTGACAGCTTTCTTGCTAGCAAGATTAAAAATGATATCAACAAATAAAAACCTTGTGCTTAGTAAAAATGAAGTAGTGGACTCCTATATTTAAACTCAGGTCAGGAACACGTCAGTTGTTATTAAATAATAAATACTCATCATCAATTAAATTGTTTTATCAAAAGTTAAGTCAATCATATGTGGTTTGGGGGTCAATGGGTTATTTCACATGCCCTATTGATCTCATTTTGCTCACTGGCGCCCATATAAATAAATTTGTCAGCAAATTTGATTGTCAGCACAGTAGTGGGTCAGTTGTCTAAATAATAAACACCAAATGTGTCCAATACAGAGAATTACTTGTAATACTTGCTAATATATACGTATAAATATTTGTATATCACTAATCATCTGTATAGTTTTTTTTTCAGACATGGGAGAGCAGATGAACAGAGGGAAAGTGAATATCTGTTTTTCTTATCTTTAATAGTTTTTTAAATAAAATACAAGTCTCATTCAAAGAATTAATGGAAAGAGCTAACCAAGAAAACGTAGGTAAACTAAAACTAAACTAAAAAAGGCAGATTATATAGATTGGGGAAATAATATGCAGCAGCTAATGAAGATAGGGACAATGGGACCAGTAGTCAGAGACCTAATTAATTGTACTAAAGAAAAAATTATTTAAGTATTCAGAGAAAGAGTGCCACAAGTTTGTGATTCACATTGTTAATTTATATTATTTACTTATTTTCAAAAATGGAAAGAGACACTTTACATACGATCCTCAGAGAAATGAGGGAAGACAGGAAGTTGATGCTGATGATGATGGAAAGGATTTTATGGCTTGAGGAAGAATGGCATCCAAACCCAGAGAATGTAAAGCATCAGCAAGAAATAAATCCTTATGAAGCCCCAAAAATAGATGATGATGATCAGACCACACCAAAAGAAGACGACAGCAAAGAAGATCACAGTGGAGAAGATGAGTCGAATCAAGAAATGGTCAAAGAAGATGATGTAAATACAGAAAAGGAAAAAGAAGGTGTTCAGACCACTAGTAAAAAAAAACCAAAAGTGGAAATGGGACGGATGATGAATCCTCAACTTAGTATGAGGAATTTACAGATGCCATTTCCTGGATCCTCGATACAGACTCAAATTTTCAAAGAAGACCCAGGAGGAAACCCCCTCACTCATTTACATAATGATAAAGAATTTTTTTTTGTGCATTCAGTCGCAGAAAAGGCCATAGAGTTTTTGACTGCGATAGACTATGGGAACTTGGCACCAACCAGAAAAGACCAAGACTAAGACCATTATCAAAAGTTAAAACCATATGTGTCACCTGATCCAGGGAAACAATAAGACAACCATTAAATGAAGAGACAGATATATATGCAGATGACCAACTGACATGACCATAGGAAAAATGAGACTTGATTAACGGACCTATTTATAAGCTAGGTAATATTAAAAAAATGATCGCAATGAGACATGTATAATTTTGTAGTTAGTACAAATGATATTATTCACACTCATGCTGTTCTCCCAGAGTCTACCAACTAGTCGAGTATACTTATGCGACTGTATCACATATAAGTAAAGAGATTTTTTTTCATTGTTTTTTTTTTTTTGAAGTGAAAAGAAATGAAGCAGTCGGATCTGAGTTTGATCCTAGCTTCATGACATCTAGCCATAAGCCCAATTCAAACCCTAGTACTAACCTTAAATTTCCGATGCAATGGGGCTTTATACGTCAATCCACGCTAATTTCCATAAAGAATAACTTATTTCATAAATGTGTTCAAATAATTAGTTTCAGATTTAAATTGATCAATTCCATTAATAAATTCATGATAGAATTATTCATGAATTTATATATTATAACTGCGTGGATTATGCATATATATTTGTAAATATTTAAATATATATAATTGTTTGAAAGTTTCATTGCGTCAGGAATGTTTGATTTTATTTTTAAATAATTTGTTAAAGTTTTATTGATTAAAAGCTACATTCTTTCGATAAGCTTTCAGATTTTCCCTTTCCAAAAACAATAGTTAAAGTTTTATTAATTAGAAAAAAAAGATAAGGATTTCCTAATTAAAATCATTTTCTGATTTTAAGAATTCATTTTCTAATTAGAAAATGAATTCAAGTTAATGAGTTTGAAAGCCTTATCGAAGGAATGTATCTAAAAACAACCAGCAAATCTAAAAACATTGATAATAAAAGAAGCGCTAGCCTGAAGGCATCAGAGGACAGTATATATAGCTCTGAAAAGTTTGGAAGAGCCACTTTTGTTGCAGAAAAGTGCCAGTAAATTATGCGTTGTTCAAAATCATGAATTCAAAAGTGTTCCTATCATGGTAAGGGGCTAAACGTCAGGACTCTGGCTATTGTTCCTGAAGTCCCCTAAAAATCTTCAATGGGGTGCTAAATTCTTTCCAGACCAATCATGCTGCTAAAATCGTGAAAATTCATTAAAATACTGTTCAAGTAATCGACCGAATGCATGCCTACGTTTTTACCAACATGGACGTGTAAACTAAGGGAACCAGCCCTGGAAGAAATGGGTAATATATTTCCATAATGAACCTTAAACTTTCTGGCCAGTTTCCGAACTTTATTTTACACTTCCCTTAAGAGCTCTTTTCATTCTATAAATGTAATACTCTGTGAAACCCTTTTTATTTATGCTATTTTTAAATTTATATAAATTCTCTCAATCTCTAGTCTTTAAACTTTCTCTTTTCTTACTTGGCGGTTCATTTATTATATTATATATATATATTTGTGTGCTTTATTAATGTCGTTTATTTTTAATTATATGCCAATAATCTTTCGACTCGATGAGCTCCTTTTCTAATAGTAGTTCTCGGCCATTAGAACTAAATTTATAAGTTCTATCAATCATCGAATCGAAAGAAATTATTACATGTTTACTATTTTTATAATTGGCTAATAATAAATTATTAGCTCCGTTTCCAATCTATGCCCCAGCTATTTTCTCGTGTTTACCAATATGTATTTATTCATATATATAATGTTAAAATATTTTTGCAAAAGGGCTGATAGAGGAATCAACTAAATATGCTCTACTTCAAATTTCAGTTAATTGCTATTTAGATTCAGAAGGGGCACGAAGTTTGAGGCATAACTAATATAATTTTATAAATGCTTTGAAATAGTTTTACTTAAAAGCTTGTTTGACTTTAATTCATTTGATCAAGTCATCATGTAGAGCATTCTATAATTGGGTTTTAGTTCTCAAACGGTGACTAGTAAGTCATCATCTTCAACGTTGCTGACGTAGGGCAATCTTCCACTCTGTTAGGCTGGTCGGTGATAATATTTCTGTTATTTTAAATTATCGAGGAAGAAAGCACTTCCTCTCCTGTTCATATTAGTCAAAGGGCATAAGACTTGTCAGATGCAAGCCGCCATAGGACTTCAATTATCGACCAGCTATCATCTTTCAATTTCACTTTATAGCTCATAATTCGTCAGCACCGTTACCTCTCTGTTCCAGTAAAGCCCGCTCTGATGCTCGTAATTCGTGGTGAAGTGATTTCAATTAAAGTCGAACAAATTCTTAGTTATATTTAAGTAAATAAGTTTTCCAATAAAGATTAAAGTTATGCCCTAAAATATGTATCTTGCTCTTCATGAATGGATTTGCGAATGTGAAAATAAATATCACATTCTTTCGTATAAAATTAGAGTAATAAATTCCTTTACTAATGAATACCTTTATCTGCCTTTTATTTCTTGTTGGGGGCATAGACATAGACTTTCAAATGGACCGCCACTCTTATTATAATTATAAACTCTGTTAAAGGCTAGAAGTGATTAATATAATCATTATTTAAAATTCAAACAAAACAAATTATTATTATTAAATATTTTCTAAACACACTTGGTTTCTTAGTTCTTAATTCTTTTATAATTATTTTAATGTTAAGGCCTGCTGTCTGTGTTGGAAACCCGAACATATACATATGATTCGATTTAAAATTATTTTAGTCAGTTTATTATCAGATATTAATGTCAGTTCAGGGGTCTCTGATCCTCACCAACCGTTGAGCTAGTTTCTTGGCGCATAGCACTGTGCCGTCGATTTAGATTTCTACTAATCTGAGCTGTTGAATTGGGTTTGAATTCAGTTTGGTTCAGCTGAGTTTGGATCCGACTTGCGTTTAGGTGGTGGTGTTTTTTCAACTGGTACAATATGTGTTTATAAGTGACTAAAAATATGAAATAGTCTTTCATACCTCAACTTATGATGGACAAAATGTTAACATTAAATTATGTTTAAATACTAAGAATGAAAAATAAATCAGTACATATTGAATAAAAGACACAAATATCAAATCAAAAAATTAAAATGTAAAACTATTATTAAAAATTTTAAAGCGAATGGATATTTACACTTGATATAGATAAATATATATCTTGATAGATACTCTGCTATATATCATTAGATATTTTACAATATATGTTAACAGATATACCCCTTATGTATATGTCATATTTAATGTGTACATAATAATGGGTATATAACTGACTAAAAATATGAAATAGTCTTTCATACCTTAACTTATGATGGACCAAAGGGTTAACATTAAATTTTGTTTAAAATACATAGAATGAGAAATAAATTAATACATATCAAATAAGATATAAATATCAAGTCAAAAAAAACATTCACATTTTTGGCATTCTAAGTTTTGGAATTTTAAATTATCAATATGAACAACTTTTCTAATACTAAATATTTTTTTTGAACAATTTTAGAATATTTATGGATAATTTTGCAAATTTGAATTAATATATGGATGAATTTCTTAAGAAAAAGATGGTTACAAAAATTCTGAAGACTACAATTTTAAAAATAATAGAAATAATTTTTTTTTTAATTAAATATTTTTATTGACTGTGCCAAATAAGCAAAAAAAAGTTTTTTCAACATCAATTGGGATTTTTAAACTTAACTTGAAATGAAAGAATGGGGGGGGGGGGGGGATTCAAGTCAATCCCCATACTTTTATTTCCAGTTAAATATAAAAATCCCAATTGTAATTGAATAAAAAAAGTCAATAAAATCATATAATATAGAAGAAAAAATTACCTCTATTATTTTTCATTTCTACTTAGTACTTTTTTTTGTCCACAAGTCATAATATATAAATGAATCACAAGATATTAATTATCTAAATTATGGATATCATAAAAAGTTAAAACTGTTGGTAACAAACTAAAGTTCCCAGCTTAGCTCTCTTGTAACACAAAAAAAAATTCAGAGCGGTAAATTAAGACAAAAACTTTTACAATCTGTCAATTCTATGTCTAAATGATACTTGATTTCACAAGCAACTGTGGTAAATATTCTTATATACATATACACACAAGATCTTGTTGTTCAAAGTTCAGTGGTTTAGAAAAAAGAAACAGCTAATAATGAATAGAAATTTTATTCTTATGAGAGTAAGATTCAAATGGGAATATGCTTTTCATCATGTATTAAAAAATAAATACATTTTTTATAAATATTGTTTTTAACTTACATAAAAAAACAAAAGACACCTTAAATAAATAGAAAATATTATTTTAACTTTTTTTTAAAAATAAATATCAGCAAAACAAATTATTATGTAATTTATTGCTAGGGAATTCATTTGATATTAGTTCTGCTAAGTTTATTAAACCATCACATGATCATCATTTCATATGCTTTTACAAGCTGTTAAAACGGGGGCAAACTTTCCAAACAGTAGTACCACCTAGTGTTAGCATTAGTATTCAATAGATACAAAAATCCCTATCTAGTGTCTATTGATCCAATATCACCAGATTTTTGTGGCATTAATAAGTGAAAAGCTTTGGATCTTAGAGCAATGCATCTAGATCTTAGGATCTAATGCAACCCTCCAGCCACTACCTTTTACCTATTTACTTAACTATAAAGCTACAGGTCAAGATGAAAACACAATAATGTTTTCATTCCAGGCTCATTTTCTTGTATAGTCATATAGATCTGAACCCAGTTCAGTATCTATATATTTTGATATCTGATTTTTAAAAGCCACATACACCATCATCCTATAAGGGCAGGATTGATATAAAACCTCACATAATCATTTCCTATGCTTACACAAACTATTAAAACAGTAGCAAACTCTTCATACAGTACTACCACCCAGTGCAAGCCTTAGTAACCAATGAATGCAAGAATGTTTGTACATAAAATCCTTATCTGGTTCCTATTCTTCCAATATACCCAGACTAATTTCTAGCTTGTGGCTTTCATTAGTGAGAAGCCTTGAATCTGAGAGCACACCACCTAGATCTAAAATTGCTTTTAAATTTGTTTTTTACAAAAGTATTTCACATTTTTTAAAATAAATAATTATTAATTTAAAAAATTAATTTCTAGCAGATTTAAACTTTACAAATTTTTTTATAGAGCAACTAGATAATTTTGGACAATATTTTAAAATTACAATCTGTAAATAAAGTAAAAATGAACTGTATAAATATTTCATATTCTGCTATGTATTGTCTCCTTCTCCCAAATACCCTTCTTCACTCTAAACTTACTATTTTTTGTGTGCTTTTAAAAAATGTAGTTATCAAGTCTCTATATATGTTGCAAATAATGGTTGAGAGGTCAGCGCGACTGCCTTGCACTTGTAAGCAGTTGTCCGGGTTGCGGGTTCGCGCCCCGGCCGATGCTATGACACTTAAAAAAAAAAAATCCTGCAATTATTAAACATCAATAGCTTAATAAAAATTTCAAAAATAAAAGCATTCTGTTTTTTTTCCAAAGAATTTATTATAATTGTTATTACACTAGCAGTTATAATATTCTAACATATAGTTTTAAATTTAATTGTCCAGGCTGATCATGTTATCTTTTAATCAACAGTCTCTTTATTTCTTTGCCATTGATGCAGTTGCTGTGTTAGATCTTTGGGATATATTTTATTTGATATAGTTGTCCATTCTTATTTTTCTTTTTAAAAATCCACTTATGCCTTCCTATGTTCCAAGATATTAGAAAGTTTTTAAATTTGGACTCCTTGGTTATATACATAGACATTTTTGAATAGACGTTTTTGAAATGATTTTTTTAGATTATATTCTTGATAAATATATTATGCTCACCAGTCCCCATCCAATATAAACTTACTCTAACTTCTTTTCAAATAATTAATTGGGTTTTTAGTAAAAGTTTTAATTTATCATCATTGTTTTGCCATATGTTCATAATAAACTGCAAAAAATTACTTGTGGGGTTTGCATCAGGGTTTATTATGAACATATGGCAAAACAATTAGAAGAAAGGGCTAAAGAACATAATAATGCTATTAATAGGAGAGATGACAGATCTGCATTCTATGTTCACTACTTAAAATATGGACATAGAATAGATTGTATTAAGAATATAAGTCCAATAAATTATATTAAAGAAATTAATAAAAGGAAGATATATGAAATTAATTACATTAATTATAACAGAAATAATTGTATGGACATTTATAAAAAGTCAATTAATTTAATTAATAATTGGATAATGAAAAATGAATGGAGGGTTATATATAATATGTGTTATCATAAAAATATTAAAGCATAAATTATAGGTTTGAGTTAATTTTATATAGAGCCAGTAAATGTCACTATGTATTTCATATAGGTTATTTTTGTAGTTAAGACATATTGAAAAGGGCAAAAATTAAAAATTGTCAAAAAGAGCTTTTATATGTTATAATTACACTTTTACCCCGCTTAGCGATTGGTTACTTAGCGATATTTCACAATAGCGATCATCATAAATTTGTACCCACTACTTCGATTTACAATCGATTATTCACTATAACAATTCGGAAATTTTTTTTTTTTTTTGGCAGCTATCTTCAATTTTGCTTCACTGATGACATCAGAGAATAGATATTTTAAATTCATTTTACCCAAAAGTGAAAGTACATTTCTGTAATATGTATACAGGTAATGACTTTGGTGTAATTATATAGCACATACAATATTTTATTCATAAAAAACAATGTTAGTGCTGCATTCAGTATTTTGATTATAAACTGTAAAAAGTTAAAATATATATAATTATTGAATTTATAATACTGTATACACCTGGGTCTCTTTTTACGTGGACTTATTTAACACAATTTTGAAGTTACGCGATTCATGCTTCACCGGAAGTCAAACTCCGATAATGCGCTATTACTTTAAATAATAAATATTGCACACTTATGTTATATTGAAAGTAATAGCACATTATTGGAATTCGACTTTCATCTTAATAATTTCAATATTTTCAGTGCTTTATAATAGTAAGATTTTATGCAATAATGAAATTAAAATCATGATTTCCACATTTCATGTATACACACATTAAATTTTACAAGATTATAATGTAAATTTGTTCAAACATTGTGCGTGTTAATTGTGCATTTTAAATCACATTCTGTTTTTGCTTTTTAAAAAAGAATGTAATCAATTATTAATCATTTAGTGTCCTCAAGTTTATTTTTAAATGGTGAGTAATAGCAGTGGGCACAATTAAATTTGACAATTAAAAATTAAAATCTGATTTTTAATTGTAATTAACAATTTAAAAATTACTTACGGCAACTTGAAATTAATGTGATGTAAAACGAAATTTGATTTTTAAACGGAATTGAAAATTAAAAAATTAAAGACAAAAATAAGAATTAAATTTTTAGTTGTTAGTTTTAATTAAATTTTCCCCAGCAGTGGTGAATAAATGTCTTTTTATTATCATAAGTGTAAGTTCATAAACAATTAATAAAATCATCATCTCAAATATTAATTACTAATTATAGTGCCAACAGAAAACCATTAACACAACATGAGAGTGAATACTTGGCGCTAGTTGTATTTGCTCTTGTGAGAATTTGTAACTGATTTTTTACCAGTTTGCAAAACGAACGTGTTTTTTGGCAAATAACGATAATAATTAAAACGTGTATAAAAAAATGTAAATTACTGTACTGTAAATTATGCATAAAAAATATTATTTTGAATAAAATTAAATATTATAGTTAAAAAAAGTTTGTCTTGTATCAATTTTTTTCAAATTTGAAATTTTTTATTATTTTATTTTCTTATTTTTTTTTTTTGCACGAATTTTAAAGTAATTTTATGTTGGTGCTTTGCTTTTACGCGAATTTTGAAAAATCACAGACCGCATCCCCCCTTTTTCAATGTAAGTTACGTCTATTTTTGCGCGATTTTGATTGCTCGTGTTTTCTGAGGAACTTATCTATCGCGTAAAACGAAACCCAGGTGTACATATAGGTATTGAATGTCTTTAGAAAAATTAAACTTTATTTAAATATAATGTACAGACTTGGATTATTTAACTAAAGTTTAATTTTTCTTGACATTCAACACTTATATTAGATGATGAAAACAGTACAACTAAAATACCATCATCACAAACTTTCAGGAAAACACTAAATACTAATATTAAATTGTATGTGTTCCTTAATTAAGTATACCAAGTGGTTTCAAATCAAAAGAAAAACAACATTTTAAAGTGAGAATGTTGAATTAGAAAAAAATTTAAAAAGAAAAATGGATTGCATTTAAAATAAGTGTTAATGAATATTTTTTCTACATGAACGGGGGAGGGGCACTATTACATTAGTAAAAATATACAGTAAGAAAAATAAACTTAGCTATGTTTTAGAAAATTAGAACAGATTTTTTTTCTTTTAAAATAAGTTGATTTTTTTTTCTAAAGTTGACTGATTTATAATAGGCATTATGCCTTTTCTTACTCTGGAGCACAGTAATAAGTCTTTATGTTCAATTAAATAATTTATAATTAAACATTGTTTTTTAATTTGAATAATTTCACATAAATAATAAACATAAATGTACGCCTTTTCTTACTCTGGAGTACAGTAATAAGTCTTTATGTTCAATTAAATAATTTATAATTAAACATAGTTTTTTAATTTGAATAATTTCACATAAGTAATAAACATAAATATACGTACTGTAATACAAATGTTAAAAAAATGCACTTCAGTATGGATTTTTTTTTCATTACGATGAAAAACTTTAAAAACTCTTAAATTCAAATTTAGTTTCACTTTCTCTTTGCTGTACTGTACTTTTTAAACAGTGAAAATATGCTTTTTTCCCCTAGTGATATAAAACTTTTCTTTTAGATACCGTATTTAGTCATCATTGCTATGAAAAAATCAAAAAAATCTTTGAGCTTGAAAACCAATGTGGATATTTGACATCATCAACTGGAACCGACCAATTTTTTTCCCATAGAGCCCCATTATAAATACGTATTCTGTATATGATATTCTTGCTTAACAATGACTTTTGGAGGATCAATTGCCATGGCTAAGCGGGGTAAAGGTGTATATGATTACATTACAGCTATTGTCATATATTATTTTGTTGTTAGATAAAAATAATTTATTCTATATCATATCTAGGATTTATTCTTATCAAAAGATATAGTTTCATAAAAAAATTAACCAAATGATTTTTATTTCTTAAATTAATTAACTTTTGCTTTCATTAAGTATTTCTTTAAATAATAAAAGTTGGAAAATAGCTTTTCAATTTGAGATAGAACATTTAAAATTAGTTTACCCCTTTTCTCTATAATTTGGGTGTGTGATATAAAGCAAAGAATGACAAAACATGTCAACTTTTATAAAACAAAGCCAAGAATGAATTGTCTATAAACAGAAAAGATATCAGTATTCTTCATTTAAAAAGGGGGAAGGGCTCTCTGAAGAACTTTAAATATCTTTAAATAACAAGCAATAAAATTAAATACAAAATTAGCCATCAATTATACATAAAGACCATCTAAACAGAATCCAAAAGAGCTATGATTATGATATATTTTGAAAGCATTCTAAGCATTAATAAAAGCTAAAATTTATAAACATATATCTACTTTTTCCATGCTAAATGTCTGGACATCTATATAGTTAAAATTAAATTACTTTAAAAAAATTCTTTCTGTTACTGTGAAAGAAAAAAAAAATCACATGAATTAAAAAAAACATGTTCAACTAAAAAAAAACCTACTAATAAAATTTTTAATTGATACCAATTGCTACTTAATTTTAAAAATACTTTTATAAATTTAAATTTAATGTGCACATGAAAAAAATAAAAACCTTATGTCATGGTTTTTTCTTTGTAATCTTTTGCATTTGTAATTTACAGTTTTTCTAGGTACATGTTCTTCGTGAATTCTTGATTTCAGGTCAACAAATAATAAGAATTTATTTTTCTTTCAAATAATTTTTCCAAGTCAGGCTAGCATACAGAGAACTCATACTGTTGATTGAAGACAAGGTTTTGTTGCAGATTATTTCAGGGCATTTTCTTCTTTACATTTTACTCCAGTGAAGCAGATTACATGGAGATAGATGATAAACTCATCACATGATTTTCATACAGTAGAGTTTCTGTATCTGCTTTCTTCTTTAGCAGCTGAGTCAGAAATAACTGCTCTCTCCTCAACAGCTTAGTCGGGACTCTTTCTTCAGCAGCTGGCTTAAAACTGACTGTCCTCTTTAACAGCCAGGTCAAGAATTGACTGTCCTTTTCAATAGCTGAGTCAGGAATGACTGTCCCCTTGAACAGCTGGCTTAGAACTGACTGTCCTCTTCAACAGCTACAACAAGAGTTGACTGTCATCTTTAATAGCTGGGTCAGGAGTGACTGCTTCTCACAAAATACCTAGGTGTTCTTAAATCCACATCCCTCATTTTCGAATAGCACTGTCTTCAATCAACCATAATCTTATAGAATATAGATGATAAAATTTAAAATTAACCAATTATGTCTTCTTGACAAAACAATTATTCAACTATTTCTTTCCCCCAACATTGAAATTGGAAAACAAGACAAAAACTCAAATTAGAATCATAGTTTTTGACATTCCATTTTAATCAATATAATCAGTTAATTACACTGATTTGATAATTAGTGTGTGTTGTCTTGAAGAGAGATAAAGAGAAAAGATAAAAAAAATTATAATCAATTAAAACAAAAATGTTAAAATCTTTTCCCCCTTTCTTTTAAAACTTTATTTATTTCTCTTATTAGTTAAAATCAATTACATAGGTAAATTAATGAAGTGAGAGAATAAAAAATGTTTATACTCTTTTTTTCTCATACAACCCATTATAACTCATAACACATTTTAAATATTAAATCTGTTTAACATAACTGAAAATTATTATTATTTATGTGATCAAAAAATAAATTTAAGTAATTATCTTCTTATTGTTAAAAAAATATGGGAAGATTAAATACTATTTCCTCATGTTAACTACTTCTAACTTTAAGAAGCATGTATTAGCCATTTTTTAAATACAGCAATGTAGCCACATGGTTACAATACATTATGGCAAATAAAACAAAATTTTCTACAGAAAATAAATTTTATAAGTGATTTATTTAGGAAAAAAAAAGTTTTATAATAACATATAACTCATATAAAAGTGGACAACTAAAGCAACTCTGCAACAATAATCTTTTATCAGCAGCTGTGGAATAGTTATTAAATACATCAACTACAATGATTTCAACCTGATATTTACACATTGCAATCAGAATGATTGCTGAATGCATGGATAAAATGAATTTATTTTTATATGAAAATAAGTAAAATTTTAAAGAATTAACTAGAATATCAGCAGCCCTTATAAAAAAAAAAAAAACAGGAAATAATGTGAAAAATATGTTTTACAATTCCAAAAAAATTTTTTTAGCAAATGATACTATAATACAATAAATATTTAATCACTATCAGTGATAGTGTAAACGCTTAATTAAAATAAATATTTCAACATTACAAAAATTAATGCTATTATGCTGTCGGTGAGATTTTATATACAGATATATATTAGTCCATAAAAAGAAAACATTTTGTACATGGAGAAAATTATGCATTTATATAATAACACCAGCGCAACAAATGAGTAAATCTAAAAAAAAAAAAAAATGTAAATAAAAATCGAAAACAAATTTTTTAAGTGAATATTAGATAATAAACCAACATTTTGACTAACAACTTTCTCGAGATTGAGATATTATCTAATATTCACTTTAAAATTTGTTTTCCTTTTTAGAAGATTGTAAATGTGTTTAATTTGCTCTTTATTTACATATTTATTTCTGCCTACCTTCTTCATCACTTTTGGCTAATATGTAAGTACTATTATTTCAATATTACAAAATATATTTAACGTCATTCTTTTTTTTAAAAAAAGAAATGTCTAAAAAAAAAAAAAATTATCCATCCCCCATTATTTTTCGAACTTCCTATTTATAATCACCATCTCACTTCTATATATATTCCATGATTTTTACTTATGAAAAAAAAAAAAGTGAGATGATGATGATTCTGGGAAATATAGGGCATCCATTTGATTACTCATTATTTCTATAGAGAACACAATTTTTTCCCTGATGAATTTATACATATCCAGTCAATTTATTTAATGAACACATACACTTTATAAATGAATAATTTTTTATTTAAAACTCTTTGGAATATAATTATGAATGTAAAATCAGATTATAAAGCAATTACTTTTAAATGTCTATGGACTGCATTTACTTGTCAAAAACAGGAATAAAATGTTAATTCTAAGCAATGTATAAAATATTTAAAAACTTATGATTTAACAAGTCAGTGATAAAAATAGGGATGATTAATAATAATGGAATAATCCAAAATATATGTTATTCTATTGTCAAACTAAATATAATAACACAACACATATATAATTTATTTCATAAAACAAGAGAATTTTAAATTTTTTAAAAAAAAGAAAACTAAGTGCTTTTCAAATAAATAATATAACAATTGCTTTATATAAGAGAATATTATATATGTCAAATCAAATTCATAAGCTTGAATTCCATTTAAACAAACATACTAAATATTACACTTAATAACTAACTGCATTAATAATTTATACGTTATATATATAATGACTATGAAATTAAATCCGTTCAATATAAATTTCTATTATTAAAAAAAAATCTACAAAAACAATAACATTTTCTCAATTGACCATATAGCTCTGTGTGAGAATACAAACCAGATATCAATTTTATTTAATAAGATTAATGAATAACATGACTAATTAATTATCCAGGGCCAACAATATTCTGGCAGCTGGATGATTATATAATTTGTTTAAAGAAATACACACAGAAAGTTTAACAATAAAATCAAGTTTACTTACTCTGAATAACAATACTAGTAGAAAGGATTAGTAAATCGACTACCTAATTAGATTGATTAGAACTCATCTATACTGCTAATACTGATTGACTCTATATTTAGACTTTTCCAAGTCCATTTCAGCTCTTGCTTTTTTTACTTTTCTCTACATTAATACTTCTCTGGACAACTATAGCTAATGGAACTGAAAGAACACCATTTGAAGTTCTGCAGGCACTTTCATCAAATTAGCTAATTTGCATGTTGCTTCTTGCAATAAACTAATTTTCTAAATATTATTATTATTTCTGGAGTGCTCTAACACTGACTATTCTGACCAGTCTGTACACACACAATTTTATTAACGCTATATATATGACATATTTTGCAGGTTTATCCGTGTTAAAAATTTAAATATTTATATACAGACGTTTCGACTTGATCACACAAGTCATCTATTGGGTGATAAAAGGTAGAAAGACGGTTGTAGAGGCGCAACAGTCACTGATTCGAAAAAACCGTTAAAGTTCCACCAATAGCAAAAATGTTAAATGAAGAATGTTTTTTTTAAAAAAAATCTTACCAAATAGGAAGTTAGCATGTATCATCTCACTTATTGATACAATCTAGCCTTTTAAGTATCTCAACTGGTTCTCTGATTTTGCTCTGGTAGAGATTATCACATCTGGATATGATCCTGGTACTAGAAAAATCAATTTTATGACCTCAATCTATAGTATGGAGTAAGAGTGCTGCTGATGATGAGTGTTGTTCAACTGCATTAGCATGTTCATCTCTCCTAACACTGATGCGCTCTCACTCCATACTATACATTCAGGTCATAAAATTGATTTTTCTAGTATCAGGATCATATCCTGATGTGATAATCTCTACCAATGCAAAATCAGAGAAGCCATTGAGATACTTAAAAGGCCAGATTGTATCAATAAGCAAGATGATACGTGCAAACTTCCTCCTATTTAAAGATTTTTTTAAAAAAAAAAAAAAAAACACCTTAATTTAATATTTTTGCTATTGGTGGAATTTTAATGTTTTTTTTTTTCGAATCAGTGATTGTAGTGCCTCTACAACTGTCTTTCTACCTTTTATCACCCAGTAGATGACTTGTGTGATCAAGTCGAAATGTCGGTATATAAATATTAAAATTTTTAACATGGATAAACCCGCAAAATATGTCTTTTATATATGCAACCCGTGAAAATCTTCGTATCAACACGCACACACATACATATATATATATCCAGTTGCATACAACATTGACATTAGCAAAAAAGAATGTTATCATTAAATAAATACAAAAACAAAAAAATGTAGTAGTAGTAGTAGTAGTAGTAGCTTAATTATAAAAAAAATGGAGATTAAAATAAATTGATTGAAATTTATTCTAGTTGATAATATAACCACCAGTAATCAAAACCAAGAATAAAAAATAAATCTTTATAATAAACATGATTTTGTCAACAATTATTGAGATTTTAAACATTTGCATCCACTATTCATCCACAAAATCTCCAATAAATACTAGCCATAAAGAATGCTACCTTTTAAAAATATTTTAAAATGTTAAAGACACAACATGTAAATTGTGATAAAAATACTTAAATATAAAGTAATTGCAACTTCTTTTCAATCTAGAAAATAACACATATATGCATGTATAGCAAATAAAATCAGTATAAAAATGAAACATTTTAAATTGAATTAACTATTTTTTATGCTACAAAATTTTCTATTTATAATAATATGCTTATTGTAAAACATATTGCTACTTCCAATTAAATATAGACATTATTTAAAATGACTAAGTAATAGATATTGGTTTAGTAAGTGCTCTAGGACATTTTTGACACTAGAGATCCTTCGAACCATTGCTGACAGACAAGTGCTAAACAATGTTAGATAACTCATCAAAAATTACCACAAAGTATTTCCTGATATTTTGCTCAATCCAAATAAAGTTTCAAAATTCATTTTAAAAAAAAACCCCAGAGGTTAAATTTTCTACAGTTAAAAAATTAATTAACAAATAAAACATGGTATTGGTATCATTTCAAATTAAAGCAAGAAATATTAATTTTACTACTAACACTGCCATAAAAAATTTGTATTTTGCTACATTAAAATTCAAGTTAATTTTACAATTAACAAATAAAACATGATACTGTTATCATTTCAAATTACAATGAGGAATATATATTTTACTACTAACATGGTGGTAAAAAATTCATATTTGACTACAACTAGAGTATAAAAAAATTCAAATTAAATTTATAATTAACAAATAAAACAATTTTAAATTAAAGTGGGGAATATTTATGTGTATTATTGAATAATAAATGGATTTTTTATTATCTAACAATGGGGAAAGTTAATCTCTCTGTATTATCCTGGCCTTAGAAAGGGTGAGGGAGGATTGACATCAGAGGGACAAAATAAAAAGTTTTGGACAACTCCTGATCTTAAGGTGATAAAAAAATAATTAAAGTGGTGAAAAAACAATGTAGTCAGTACACGTCTTTATTTTTAGTAAATAAAGTTACAACATATTTCAAAAAACCTCAAACAAATAAACAATATTTATAAATTTAAAAAAATTTGAAAGAAACTCAGTTAACAAATAAACAACAAAGATTTTTTTAAAAAAGAAACTCAACATATAAAAAATCAGTTAGTACAGTTTGGTCTTCTAAAATAATATGAAATTATTCATGCTTAAAACAGATGAACAATGACATCACTGCTATTAAAATTAAGGCAAGGGAAAAATAAAAAATTAAAACAAAAACATTATGCACTCATGACTTGAAAATGAAAGCTATAAAGGTAATTTGGTATTATTCCTGCTATGACATTTTATTCTGATGATGTCTTCATCTGGTAATATTTTAAGTTTCCGATTATGATGTCATGGCAACCAAGAAACCTGACATGACTATTCCATGTCAAATAAACTGACCCTTTCCTTTTCATTTTAGAAGATATTAAATAATTTCCTCCATTATAGTGATTTTTTCACCCCACAATATAATAAATCTCGCATCATTTGTAAATATTGTAAATAATACAGGTTTTATATTTAAAATTACATTTACATTATATATTTGTGTTTTTTTTTTTGCTAAAACTTTGTGTTTTTCCCTACAAAATACAGTAGTAAAAGTTGTTATATTGGTGGAAGTTTTTTTATATTAAACTTTATATACATTTACAGTTAAAAGTTGTTATGTTTGCAGTCTTTTTTTTTAAAAAAGATAATTAAAATATAAGGTTAAACTTATAGTTCACTATTTTTAGATAAAAGGCCAATTTATCTTATGGTTTGCCATTTTGGTTTTTTTTTAGCTTAAAAAAATAACAGAAATCTAAAACTGTTACAATTCGCAATTTAAAAAATATTTCAAAGTTATTTTTCATATATCTCCCTTTTTCCATATTGAATATATCTCTCCATCATTGGGAAGTGCATGTTTTTTAGATTTGAAGTTTGCTATTACATGTGGAATATGATAGCGCAAAGCACCGCAATATGTCAGGAGAGGGAGGGATGGTTTTGACATCACATAGTGTCATATTAAAAAAGCACAACTTACAAATTTCTTTTTTTATTTAATATCGTAATATCTTTTTTCCTTTTTCCATAATAAATATATCTCCATCATTTTCTTTAGATTTGAACTTTCATATTACATGTGCTAGGATAGGATGTATTCCTCCCGGTGATGTATTAATTTAAGTTTGCAATATGTTTAAAATAATGCCACCATGGGATCTGAAGACAAATTTTATTGATTAACCTTGTCTGCACATTCCTTGGAGGTGTTATTTTAAACATATTACAAAATTGAAGTAATACATCATTGGAGTAATACATCATAGCAGGAATAATACCAAAGTTCCGTTATAAAAATAACAATCAATCTAGCTATCTAACTAGTTATTTATCTATGTACTTATCTGTCTGATTGTCTATCTATTTATCTATTCATTCTGCCCTCCATTTATTAACAATCTACCTACACATACACCTATATTTATCCATTTATCTATCTATCTGCCTATCTATCTACCTACTTATCTGTCTATTTACCCATCCTGCAATAAATCAATGTATCTGTCTACTTGTATAGACTAATATTATTTTATCAATTCAAATAAAGAAGTGAATTTTCTTTTTGGGAATTTCAATGCCTATAATGGTATAAACAATAAATTATGATCCAAAGTTATTGAAAATAATAGCATTGATTCTGTGAACTGAAATAATCTTTTTTTTTTACTTCTGCACAGCACATGGATTAACTATCACTATTATATTATTTGAAAATTTAATATTAAAAATACTTTGTATAAACTTATTTCAGAGAAATAAGATCTAACTTTTACTTGTTTCAATAATTATGCAGATTATGCAAACAACAATCCTTGATCCTGTAAAACTGTAATTCTTTCATACGTTAATTTATTAGTGATGAAAAAATTAATAATGTAAAAACATTTCTGAATGAAAATACAATGTAGTTTATTCAAAATATGATATTCACAGTGGGATTTAGCATTGTGGTAGAATTGCAGATTCAAAAGTCAATTAAAAAGAATTATTAACATAAATCACTTTATAGTTTGAATATCACATGACTTTCAAGACTTTATACATAAAAATATTTTTTTTATATTTTTATTTACCATTGTCAAACTTACTCCACTCACAACTTTGACATCATCCACTTCAGACAAATACAATAATAGATATATATGGGAGATAGTGACCTGGGCCAACTGATAAGTGCTGGTTCAGCACAAAATGCATCTTGGAGGTCATTTGTCTTTTATTATATCTTTATTTATATGAATTTAAAAAGAATTGGGAAGTATGGAAGTTGTTTAATATATCTACAAAAATATTTTTATTAACACGTTTCTCAAAATCAAGTGAATATAGGCATTAGTGAAACTTCTTAAGAGATCAAATTAATACAAAAAAAAAAAAATCTAAAATTTAATTTCAATGATTTATATATTTTTTGTCAGTTGACAAAATAAAAGATATACATTAAAAAGCAATCAATTCTTTAAAAATAAATCTGATAGTTTTTCACCATTTCAGGAAAGTACAGTAATATGGTAAATAAGAGATTTTGCATTGCAGAGATTAGTTAAAATTTATGAAGCAATTAAAGATTACTCTGAAAAAAAATATTGAATGAACCTCCTCAAAATATGGTTAGTTCTTAATTAATATGCATTTAATTAAGCACTGATTATTTTATTGGTCAATTCACAAACTCAAGCATCAAAATATATTCATCTTTTAATGTTATATTCACTTTAGTTTCTTTTGTAAAAAGTATATTAATAATTTGTCAGGTTATGAAAGTGAACAAAAGTTTTTTCAAAAATAAATTTTTATTTATAATTATAAAAATATTCGATAATGGCAAATCTAAAATGAACATTACTCACCAACCAAAAAGTTTTGCTGACATCGGTGATTTCTTTCCCAATTTTACGTTGCGGAAAAGTAAATAATTTTTGATAAAGTCTTAATTATTTTTCTAAAATAATTTTATTTTTAGCACATTTTATCAAAATAATTTATAATTTGTCAAAAATACTTTTAAAATGGTCTAAAACATTCTTTTACCATTTTTGAAACGAAAGAAAAGAAATCGTAACTCTTTAGTTATTGACAGCCATTTTCTTTATTGTCGAAATTTAACAGCCAATCAGATTCAAGAAAGGGCAGTATTTTTCCTTTGTTAGACTTTCACCGCCAGTTTTATTGATTTTTTACTTGTAAAATAATTCAAGAGAGGGCAGCATCTTATGGAACTTTTTTTAACCTTTAAAAAGAGCGCAAAATCTTAAAGGTAGTATTAAAAATGACCGAATTAGAGCGACTACAAGCCGTCTCGGTTTTAACTGAAACGATCCATTAAAAGGTAAAATATATGAATTTTAAAACAACCATAATTATATATTTAAAACAGGAAATATAGAAGTACTATTAAGTCTCCAGATAGAAAAATTCATTCCTTTATGGTAGTCATAAATAATACTATCTAAAAAAAATAAAAGCTTTTTTTTTTTTCAATTATCAGAATGTATTGAATTGACAAATAAATTTAAAACTTTGCTTAGCTTCAATGAACATCATACAATATTTTTTAGTCATATGTAACAAAAAAAAAAGACCTATTTAATAATCAAATTATGCTATTGAATAGATTAATAAATTAAAAAAATGACTCTTATATAACTTAACAGCATCTAGTAAAAAACCATCTGGATATGCTGAGTGAATTCCAAGCTTTTAAATAAAAAAAGAGATAATGTATATAAAAAATTGGCAAATACTAGGAAAAACAATAGAAATGATATTCCAAATAACAAGTACCAACCTTCACATGATCGATAATGTAAACATTACCTGCTAAAACCTTATACCGAAAAATGAGAGTAAACTATCTACATATTAAGTCCTATATTTAAGTTAAGACTGATGCTAATCCAAATATTGCTTTTAAATATAAAATGCACACATTTAGTATTCATACATAAACATTTATTTAAATACAAGTATATTATCTATACTGAACTTAATGTAATTAAAAAAAATTTGAAGTTAGACTTTCAAGCTCCCTTAGTTATCCACTCTATCCTATACAACCAATACACATGACCACGTACAAATGATTATATACATGTGTGGGAGATGATGATCTCAGACCAACTGATGAGTGCTGGTTTGGTACAAAACATGTATATTGGAGACCACTTATCTTTTTCACATGTATGTAGTCAAGTGTATTGGTTGAACAGGATGGGGTAAAACAACACATATAAAAAATATCAGAATATAAATGAGATTTACTGCAATAATAAAATAAATAAAAGTTTAATGATATAGAAAAAATTATAAATCAGCTATCACTAAGTTAAATAATATCAGCTTCATTTAGGTTTATAACAATTCTCAACACATATATATTAAAATATTATCTAGTATGAATTCAGGTTTTAAAATAGCAAATATATCAAATACTTTATATATATATATTTCTATTTTAAATAAATCCCATAATCAGTAATTAAGTTATTAACAAAGGCTTAATAATTTTATGATCAATCACTGATTTAAATTATAATCACATAAAATATTGGAGTATATTTTCACTCAATCCTTAACTCATCTAATTGTCTAACTATTACCAAAATTCATTAAATATCAAAAAAAAAACAAAAAAAAAACACTAAAATTACTGCTAAGGAACCTCTCATTAAAGAATAACTGACATGTATGCCAGATCATGAAACTCAATACTAAAAGCATATTAAGATTAAGATCTCTATCATAATCCTATGAAATACATAAACTGCAAATATAAATGCAAGAGTAAAATTTTTTATAAAATCTATATATTTTAGAAGATATTACTATTATTTAAATCTATTACCTTCAAATATATATTTTTTTATAATTTTTAATATCCAAAATTCTGAAAGTATATTTTATTTATAAAAGCAATACTACTTTCTTTAAAAGGAATGTGTAAAATATGTATTAATTTGTCATATGAATCAAGGTATATAAGCACATACTTTGTTACTACTATAACATAAATTAAAACAGCAAGTTTTCTAATCATCTTTTTGTAAGTTTATGGGCAAGTCAACATATATGAACAGATATGTGCATACTATTATGAAAATGTGTACCTTAGTTAGAAACTTAATTTGTATCATTTACAAATGATAAGTAAAATTAATAGTACTAATATATATAATTTCATCTGTGTTATCCAAAATTTATTATATGATTGATTTCATATTTGTTATTATATAAAATTCATTCTATAATAAATCACAAATGTTGGGTTGGTGTTAGAAGAGTATTAAAGTATGGTGAAAATAGTCCTTTTACGAAATAAGGTAATTGTTCCTTCATAAAATAGCTAAAGTTATTACAGAAAAAAAGCAAAAGTTGGGATTCTCCAATAATTCTTCATACATATACATAGGTGATATTCCTATATATGAAGTATCTGCATTATGTTTTATAAAAGTATGGTAACTTGGATTATATACTATCGTTTGAGATAATAAATAGTTTGATTATGTATATATGTATATAGAATACATCTACATTTTAGTACAACATGCATATAGTTAACCCTCAATCCATTAATTATGCATGTATCATTTTCCTACATCCATCAACGGCTTTTTTTGGTCCCAAAATTAAAGTCATATTGTTATAGAAATATGGATCTATTATTTTTCATTCTGCTATTTTTTCATATCTAATATTGATAAATCAAAAAATCCTAGTCTCAATATAATATTTTCCTATATTAGTTTTTTTTTTTTTAAATTGAATGAAATTTTTATTATTTTATTAAAAAAATAATACTCATATTATCTCTTTTTTAATTTTTATACTGCAGAGAAAAGTTTTATTTACTTTTTTTTTATTTAAGTAGAAATGTCTTAATCATTCCTGTTCAATGAACACAACACATTTTTGTCTTCAAATTAGTGATGTTGAGTTTTAATTTAAATTTGCATGATAACTATTATATTATCCTCTTCATCTTTTATTCTATATTCAAAAAACATAAGTTATATTTTTACAAGCTAAAAATTGATGATTTTATGATAATTTTTCCAATCAACCAACTTTTATTCAATGGATTCAAGTTATGACAGTAATTTCCTAATGGTAGAGCTTTGGAATTCAGATATTAGGGTTTCTTATAGCAGCTCTGCTGATCACTTTCCTGCTAATAAGTTTTCAGAAGTGGTAATAGTTACAGATCTTAAAAAAAAATCAACAAGTGATCTAAAGCCCTCAAATGTTGTGAGTGTACCTACTCCAGTCCTTCTACCTGATCACATATGAATGAGTTCCCATTGAATGTTACTGGCTCACATATGCCAATGGGTATTTTTATCCAATTCCCCTAAGGCTTAATGTGAATTTTTAATTTTTTTTACTAATTATATTTGCTAAAAAAATTTATGAAAAAGTAATTTTTGAGAATAACAAGTATATTACTGAAAAAAAAAAAATTGGAGCTGAATAAATTTATCTCCCAGTGTATTGTTACCATTTTTTGGCATGATAGTGAGCACTTCTGCTAGGTCGTCTGTGCATAAATTAAGGATAGCTGGAGTTCATATAGGAATCAAGGTTGTTGTTTTTTTGCAGAAATTATTCTAAACAAGCTTTTATAATATATTATTTTCACAGCATTTTAAAGATAATAAAAAAATACTAAAAGTAAAGATAAAAATAAAGTTTATAAAATTAGATCAATTATAGATTGCTGCAATGTAAATTTTAAAGCAGCATATGAAATGCATAGAGAAGTGGTAGTTGATAAAGCTATTATGAAGCTGCTTATGAATAGTTGAGTTAAATCTCCATTTTTGTTTATATTGTAATGAAATGTATCTGACAACAGGAGGGAAAAGGAGTCACTATGCATAAACAAGTTATGTGTTGATTGCACATTTGTTTAAAGGTATAATTATTACTGTTTTCTTTATTTTTTTGTTTATATTTTATGGAACATCCCAATTCAATCAGCATCATATAATCTGACCACAATATCCACTACATCAAACTAGATATTGTTTCTTTAACCATTTCTAAGCCTATACTATTGTATTTTAATGCATAAAGTAATTATATTTATAATAGCATTTCACCAATCATCAAATTTTTATATTATGACCTTTTTAGATATTAATAATAGTAAATTTTAATAGACAATATCATGTGGTTACTTAGATTATCCTAATTACGCAGATCACTGATAATGACTACTGCACTTTGATGAATTTAACTATTACATTTCTTGAAAACAATATTTTTTATAGATAATGAATTAATTCTCAGACCAAAAAGCACTTTAAATACACTCCATCCTTTGCTAGTTATTTCTTTACACTCCAGTACTTTCTCAAAGTAAAGCATGATATAAGAGACTAGATTATAAAGTTTAAAAATGCTTGCTTGAAGTGAGATCAAATCATGTGCAATTAAAACAAATTATAACAATAAATAAAAATAAATTTATTTATTCAAATACTTAACCATATACACATATTATCAGTATTCTGTGCCATGGGCAGGTCCAGAGAGTAGTCACATCATCAATTCACCCATTTTCCCACTCCATTCTCTTCATCGGCCAGCTCTATATAACTCTTCCCATTTCTTATATCATCCAACAATGTCAATCATTTCCATTCTTTCTTCTTTTTTCCACTCACCACCTCCACCAAAACATCCTTCATTAAACTGTACTTTCTTTTTAATATATCCAGTTTCTCTTATTCTAATTTCATCAAGCAATTTTCTTTTTTCATTTACTATTTTCAAAACTTCTTCATTTGTTATTTTATTCATCCAATTGATTTTTCCATTCCTCTCCATGTCCATATCTCAAAGGATTTTAATCTGGTCTTAATTTTATTGGTCACAGTCCATGTTTCACAACTGCTCTGAATTAACCTTTTTTTTAAAATTCTCGCTTTAAAAATCCACAAAATATTTTCTTTCTCTTAAAAATGCCTCCTTTGCCAATGTTATAGTTCTTTTAACTTCATCTTTATTTCTTCCATCCTCACTCAACCAACTATCCAAATATTTAATTCCCTTTACCAGTTGAAGTATATTATCATGAATTTCAATTTGTAGTCTTTTTTTTTTTTCATTTCTCCCTACTCCTACATACTTTGTCTTCTCAACATTAGTCTTCATTCCATATTCCATACATCCTTCATCCAATTTACTTAACACACATATTATATACAAAAATAAATTGAGATTAAATGTAAAATTAAAAAAAATACATGCTAGACTTAATTAATTAACTATAAATATGTAAAAATTGTTATATTATGGATAAAGCATTAATAAGTGATACTGGTGAATAAAACTATATAATATCAGTAGGACCATTGTAATTTGATCACTGATCTTTTAAATGCTATGGTACCATATCATTTCTGAAATATACTATTTTGACAAACACATACAATTGTGATTATTAATTTGTTCTTATTTCTTCTTTTTTTGATTCTAATGACAGGCAGAAGGGAAATATGTCTTATGATTTTGTCATTTCCTTTTCTCTCATTTTCTGTAGATGAGGAAAATTACATAAGCCAGAGTCCAACTGGCACTCATCAGTTTTTAGCAATACATTCTTATGATTTCATTCCAATAATGATTCCAGTCATCTTTAAGTAATGGCCAAGAACAGTCAAACATTAAAATTTAGTTCCAAACATGGATGGCCTCCAATTACTTTGCCAAAACAGTTCTTCAGCTACCATCTAATGATTAATTCCAAATTATCTCTCAATTTAATGCAACATGACAAATACTATTCAACAACAAGAAGCAGAAAGAAAAGATAATGACTTATTTGCCTATTTATATCACTTTCATTATACAATGCAGCCCTCTCCAATCATAATTTTAATCAATTTAATCTTATTTCATTAAATCATTATATGTAATATAGGGTATATGAGCACAGACTTTCAGATAACCCATCACTCTCCACTCTATCTAATATCACTGATACACTCAAGCACATATATGCTGAAAAGATAAATAATCACCAATATACGTATTTCATGCTAAACCAGCAATCATCAGTTGGTCCAGATTATCATCTCCCACACATATATACTATAAGTGCTCAGATATATATTAAGATAGACAATCATTAATAAAAAAATTTCTTTTATACAACAGAATCTAAAATTTAAAAAATTCAAATCAAAGATTCCAAGTATAATTATCATAAAATGTTATCTAAAATATTTTTTTTTATTTTTTTATACTGCACTGTCTGTACACATATTTATAATTATGTAAATAAAGTTATTATTTGATCTGTGCAAACTGTACAGACACCATATGTATTATCTCTTCGGAAAGTAGTTCACTCTAGAAAAATGATATAATAAAGAGCTAATAAAGAGATGATCTGAGAGTGTCAGAAGATAGTTCTGGTGAATCACAGAGATAATTTCAGTCTATCAAGCAGAGCAAATAGCTTTCAAGAGTTAATTAATGCATTTCCTGAGCACAAGCAATACACATAACTGCATAATGGTGAGATTAAGAGGGAGAGAAACTCGTTTATAGACTTTCAATTATAAGCATAAACAAACTTTAATGCTAACAATGTGCATAGTTATGTGCAGGGTGAAAAAAACACACAAAACTTATTCAGACATACCCAGAGTTTAGGGGTAATTATTGTCATTACTTTATTATTATTCACTTGCATCTTTTATTTATAATCTCAGCATAAAGAAATAAACTTGCTGATACATACTTAAGTCTTTGTGTTAATTTATTTATTTTTGCTAACATGGCTGGGATTAGATCCTGCCATAAACACAGCATGTATATATATATAAAAATCAAATAAAATATATTTTTCTTTTTTCTTACTTTCCAAAAACATAAATTAATTAAGAGATTATTTTTAATTAAATTAAGAGATTATTTTTAATTATATCTGAAACAAAATTTTGTATTTTTTTTTCTTACTTAGTAAATTAATTAATATAAAACAAGTGTATTTTCATTATATATAGCTCTTAACGTATATACATGTAAATACATAAGTTTTAGCATATGTAATTAGAAGGGATCTGATCTCAAACATTCACGCCCTTACAGATACCCACTCTATCCTATACAATCAATACACATGACCACATACATGTGAATAAGATAAATGATCTCCAATATATGTATTTCATACTGAACTAGCACTCATCAGTTGGTGCAGATCATCAACTACCACACACACACATATATATAATCAGTGCTCAGTTTATATTAAGAGAGCAAATCTTCAAACTTTAATGGAAGGCTTTAATCTTCTCCACTCTCCCATTCTTCAATGATACGGATAACTGAGAGTTGGAGAGTGGAGAAGACTGGAGCTTGTCCATTCAAGTTTAGAGGATTTGCTATTTTAATACAAACTGACCACTGATTATATATATGTGTGATAAAATGTTAAGAGAAGTAAATGGTCTTATAAATATGTGGCTGCTTTTTAGCAAGTGAACCTGAAGAAGGGATTCTAGTTAGAGGGTAGAGCAATGAGCCCCCACTATATACCGATGAAGTGGAAGTACTGGATATTATTATTATAGAATTATTTTTTGCCATGAAAAATATGAAAATGGGAAGATCCAGAAAAATTTTATAATAATTTTATCAATGGCAGTATATTCAAAGTGACAACAACGTTAAAGATAATAAATTCTAACAAAAAAAAATAAAATAAACAGTAGTCCCAAAAAAGAGTCAAGCAGATACAGTTATCAATGAGAATCAAAATTAGAATGTTATAATTGTAAAAAAAAAAAAATTATGATTGATTTATTTTAACTTGCAATTATTTATAAATTATGAGCAGGTTGCTTACCCATTACAATATTAATGTCACTTCTCACACCTTGTTACATTAACCTTATGATCCATACAATAATACTATAAAATCATGAAACAGGTATTAAATATTCTAATAAAGAGGAATAAAGATAATATAATGAACAGATGTTACAAATTCATTGCAATATGTATCAGAATAATAACAATACAAATTTTATTACAAGGCATATATAAACAAGATATAGTACAAAATTCATTGATATTAAAACAATAAATAAATAATAAAATAATAAATCAATAACTTGAGTATCACATTCTATGCTTTCAACATGATATTCTTACAGATTTTTGCAGAATAAAATAAATATCATTGAAAAGTAATTTATTTGAGCTAAAACAAGTCTATAATCCTAACATTGAGAAGAAAAAAATACATGCAAGTGTGTAAAAACAAGTTTTCCAATATTGTAACAATATCCCTTTTTTAATATTTCACACACTAATTGGTGTATTCATATATGTTTAATTAATGTTCATGATTTAAGTTATTTTAACTGAAGAATCTAAGCAAAAATTTTATATCACCAAATATTAATATTCCCATAAGTTACAAAAAAAAAAAAAATGAATACATATCTCTTAAATAATTTGTAAATATCCATTCTATCATGCTAGTTAATTTTAAATAATTTTTTTAAATTGGAAAACATTTTTATGCCAACAAAATGTGTATACTATTCCTCTTGCTTTTATTAAAAAAAAAAAAGTTCATTTATATCTTGTTTTTAATACATACAATACTCTCATTTCTTTAAGTTTCATTGTATGCATGGCAAAGCACTGACTTAATGCATAAAAGTTAAGATCTTGTTGCACTAATGCAAATTTATACTGTAGTCGTACGATCTTATACACCAACAAAACAAAAACAAATATTGTTTTATCAAACTGTATAAAATATGTAAAAATATCTGCTCAGTTTCAAATGATAATTCAGATAATAATATTTATAAGAGTATATTTATTTATTTGACATTTACCTATCTTATTTTAAAATAATATCAATATCAAATTATAAGATTATAAATGTGTATACCTTTTTGGTACATTTGTTTAGCAATTTCTAAGATATTAAAATGTGTGTATATTATAATATTGATTACAATCTTATTAAAACAAATAAATTTGGAATGCAGAAATGAGAAATTATTACTTTCATATTTAGTTTTATAATAACAATTATTAATTTATTTCAGTATTTTACATACCTTAATTGATATTACAAAAATTCTGAAAAAAATTTTAAATATTAAAAATGGGAATATTAATTTGCTAAGGATAGTTCGAAAAGCGAAAAATAATAATAAGAGAATATAATACATATTTTTTCACACTTCAGTAATTTCATTTATTTATTAACCCCTTTGTACTTTAACAGTTTTCTTTGTTCATTTGCTATAAGCTTTCATTTTAATATTAAACCATTATCATATATTAGAATATAATAAATCTGACATAATTTAATAGATATTTTTGTCAAGAAATTAAATAAATTCTAAAAAGTCACATTTTTGGAATTATTTTAAAAATTAGATTTTAACCAAAACAACGCAGTTTTGTCATTCAACTTTGGGAGCTGATTGAATTTACAAAATGAATGAAATCTTGTTTCATATTTGTTTTTAAAATATGAATGAATAATTATTAACATCTAGTAAATCTATCAATGTTTGCTTTAAAAGTTTAAATTTTTTTAGTAATTTTTATGATATTGTTATATTTTCTAACAGACTGTTAGGGAGGATATTTTCTAGAGTTCATAATTATCACCACCATAATTTCCATAATAATGTTATTCAGAAAAAACATCTTTTATGTTTAAAAATGAAACATTTGTGCAAAAAATAAATATGTAATAATATATATTCTTGATTCCTAATAAGTATCACAATTATTAGGCAAAAATAGTATAAACTTTCCAAAAAAAAGCAAGATTTTAGCTAGTCGTAATATTGTCCCGAAATAACATCGCAAAGTTCAAGACCATTGAGAATACAATAGTTTCTCATCATTGTGAAGCTTACCATACTTTGAAATTCTCACTTTTTTAATTATCCTGATAATTTCACAATTTTGTTGGAATTAAAATATTAGAAGAAAAAAAATGTAAATTTTAAAGTGAAAAAATTTAGCAAAATCTCTCAATAGATGACTAAAGACACAAATTAATTCTCAGCCCGAATGCAATTTGAAATAAAGAAAAAAAAGGTTAAAAAAATAATAGTAACAGATAAAAAGGTTAAGTTTTAAAAAAATATATTTATCTATTTAGACTAATTTTATTAAAGATTTGTTGATATTTTTTAATTTAATAAACAAATGTACTATATTAAAAAAAATTGTATGGAAAAGATTTTATACTTGTAGATAAATTTAATTCGTTTAACATCAAAATGTTATTAAATGACAAAAAAATTCATATGTTAAGTTAAATTATAAATATATCAAATCATGATAACGACAGTATGATGTGCTTAGCCTTGATAGATATATGGATCTAAAAAAATCATATGTATATATATTATTGTTACAGTATAATATACAATTATAATACATTAATGAAATAATGCCAACCAAATAATAAAATTAAATAAGGTGATTATAATCTGCTTACAAAAACAATATTTTTTGTACTGTTTTCACATTATAATTAAAAATTACAATTTTATCTCAGAAATATTTATTAATAAATGTCTGTATTTATGATTTTTTTTAAAACAATCTTTTAACATTGTTAATAATATAATATTTTATTTTACTATTTGCAAGTATCCTTTATTAAAAATAAATAAATAAACAGTTATCATTAACATCATTGAAATAATTAAGAAACTGAAATGGAACTGGATTTGACATATTACTAAAATATATAATAATAGATAGACAATTAAAAGTTTTAAACTGGATCCCAAACGATTATAAAAGATATAGAAAAATACCATATGTAAGATAAATGGAAGAAAGAATAAAGTTTGTTGATGTGAAAAGATGCTACGGATTAGAGAAATTGGATTCAACTTTTTGAAGATCTTCATTCTGCAGATATTTATTGGAAATAGTTGGATTTAATATGAGACAAAGTATATATAAGACATACAAATATATAAATAAGATCAGATTAAATAATACTAGATATTAAAAATCATAATTAAAATCATGTTGATAGTTGCATAAACACACTTTTGAGCTATTATATAATAGAAATGGTTAATAACAGAAATATATCTATTTCAAATTGTAAAATAAAAATGAAATGTTTACAGTTAAAATATAAAAAGTTAAAAGATTTACTTGAAAAAATTTATAAATGATGGTATGTAATAAAAATATTCCAAAGATAAATTGTTATTTTTAATTGTAATGCGAATACATTATATATATAATACTGTTTTTTATAAATATGTATGAGTATGTACCAACTTATTTAGTCTCTAAACATCACATGTTCACCATTTCTTATCCTTACACAAGCTGTTTACACAGAAGTTAAGCTCTCTAGTCAGAGTAATCAATGGATGCAAGAAGGTTTTTGGATAAAATCCCTATCTAATGCCTACTCATCCAATATCCCCAGACTAATTTCCAGCTTGTGGCATTCATCAGTGAGGAGCCTTGGATCTGGAACATTTTATGCAAAAACCTTCTTGCATCCATTGATTACTCTGGCTTGCAATGGTGGCACTACTGTATGGAGAGTTTAGCCTCTGTGTCACCAGCTTGTATAAGCATAAGTAATAGTGATCATGTGATGTTTAGTGGTTTAAAACCAATCCTGCTCAATAGGATTATGGTGATTTTGGGTATTAAAGAACCAAAGACACCAAAAAGTATGGATGCTGAACTGAGTTCAGATTTATACAACTATACAAACTAATGAGCTTGAATTGAAAACATTATTGTGTTTTCATTTTGGACTCAAAACTTTATAGTTAGCTAATAAGGTAAAATGTGGCTGCTGAAGGGTTGTATTAGATCCTAAGATCTAGGTGCAGTGCTCTCAAATCCAAGACTCTTCTCTGAGAAAAAGCCAAAAGCTGGAAACTAGTCTGAGGATATTGGATGAGTAGGCACTAGGTAGGGATTTTATGCAAAAACCTTCTTGCATTCATTGATTATTCTGGCTTGCACTGGTGGTGCTACTATATGGAGAGAGTAGTGTCTGTGTTATTTAGTCTCATTATTTCCACACTGAATTAAAATAAATTTCCTTAATAAAAAAAATCACACAAATGTTATTTTCAATTTTTCCATAAAGACATTATTCAGAATATGTATGAAAATACAAAAATTCTAAATAAACTAGAGACAGAAACTCAGCTACAAAGACCATTTTTCAATCTTTTGTCCCTTTTCAAAACTTATATAAATATACATATAAGAATGAATAACAGCCAAGCATTGTCATTCATGTAATAAAAAATATATAACAATAAAATCAAATAAATAAATAAATTTACTTACAAATCAAATACTAAGTAGTGATAGCCTTCCTCCTGTATACTGTCATGCAAACGAACTATGAAAAATATAAAAATAAAGAAATTAATAATATTAATAACGAATTAATAAACCAAATGGCATTAATAAGATGAACCATAAACATAAAAAAAAAATTCAAATGAAACAAATTTTAATCAAAATATGTATACACTCGGGTCTCGTTTTATGCGGATTATTTTAATTGCTACTTTGAAGTTATGTGATTTATGTTTCTTCTTAATATCTTTGTATACGGTTTTCTTTTATGCCATAAAAATTATTAGATCAAAAGTCAAGCTCCAACAATGTGCTGTTACTTTAAATATTATAAATTTTGTGCACACACATGTCATATTTAAAGTAATAGCGCATTATCAGAGTTCGACTTCCATCTAATAATTTCAATATTTTCAGCGCTTTATAATAGTATTGTAATAGATTTTATGCAATAAAGAAATTCATAATTCACTTAAAATCAGGATTTCCCCATTTTATATACACACATTAAATTTTACAAGATTATAATATAAATCTGTTCAAACGTTATAGATGCCTATACTATGCATGTTGTTTTTGCATTTTAGATCACATTCTATTTTTGCTTTTTAAAAAAAGACTATGTAATCAATTAATCATTTAGTGTACGCAAGTTTATTTTTAAAAGGTGAGTAACAGCGGTGGCAGAATTAAATTTGACAATTAAAATCTGATTTTTAATTGTAATTAACAATTTAAAACTTATGTCATGTGATTTGAAATTAATGTGATGTGAAATGATGAAATTTGATTTTTAAACAGAATTGAAAATTAAAGACAAAAATAAGAATTTAATTTTTAATTGTTAGTTTTAATTAAATTTTGCCCAACAGTGGTGAGTAGGTGTCTTTTTATTATCATAAGTCTAAGTTCTTATTTTTATTTTAAACTGTTAGTTTATCCTAATGGAGAGGAAAAAACACCTAAGAAAATAAATTTCTTTGGAAACAAAAATTTCAATTTTAGATCACTTAGTGAAATGGGAAAAAACAACAGCAATTAGAAAACATTTTAGTCTGGGCAAGTCCACTATAAGAGCAATTAAAAAAAATGATGTTGGCACTAGTTGTATTTCCTCTTGTGACGAATCTGATTTCTTACCAGTTTACAAACGAATCTGCATATCGTCAATTGCGATAATAATTAAAGTATTGTACACATATGAAAAAATGTAAAATACTGTACATGTATGAAAAAAATGTAAAATACTGTAAATTACGCATAAAAATATATTGTTTTGAATAAAATTAAATACTGTAGTTAATAAAAAAAGTTAAAAAAATTTCTCTTCTATTAATTTTTTTAAAATTTGAAATTTTTTACTAGTCATATTTTATTTCCTTATTTTTTTTTTATGCGAATGTTAAAGTAATTTTACCTTGTTACTTTGCTTTTATGCAATTTTTGAAAATTACAGTACTTATCCCCCATTTTTCAAGTAAGTTAAGTCTATTCTTGTGCGATTTCTTTTGTGCACATTTTCTGAGGAACCTATCTACTGCATAAAACAAGACCTAGGTGTATATGATTTATCTTTAAGGAAAGCTTGGATTTTAAAAAATGCAAAGAATAATGAAATAAGGATTTAAAAAAAAAAAAAAAGAAATGCAGTAAATAGAAATTAATACTGTACTATCAAATTTTTAATTTTTACATGAATATAGTTTAAATTAAATGATAATTTAAAAAAAAATATTTTTTGTTAATGAATACGCTTGATTTTAAAAAATGCAAAGAATAATGAAATAAGGATTTAAAAAAAAAAAAAAAAAGAAGAAATGCAGTAATAGAAAATAATACTGTACTATCAAATTTTTAATTTTTACATGAATATAGTTTAAACTAAATGATAATTTTAAAAAAATTATTTTTTGTTAATGAATACTTGATTTAAAAAAATATAAAAGATAATGAGGTAATCATTTTAAATATTACATATATATTATTTTTATAGTTTTTAATATCACTTTAAAAGAAATTCACAGAATAGTACAAATAAATTCCCATATTATTTTGTTTATAAAAGAAGCATGTTAAAAGTGGAAACTTTTACAATCAAGATGAAATAAAATTTAATCCATCTTAAAAGAAGGAATTTTTACAATCAACTGGAATCCATATTTGCTTTTATTTCTATTGTAATTATATAAGAAAGAAAAAGGAAATAAGTTTTTTATTGTAACAATTGGTTTTTTGGATAAAAAATGTAAAAAGGGAAAGTTTTTTGAGAAGGGAGTCAAGTAAGTGTGGTGTATGTTTTGTGTTTTTAATTTAATTGATTTTAATGTATTTTATTTATTTTTAAATTTTATGGGGTTTATATGCTTTATATTGTTTTTGATTATTTTTGTTTTTATTATGTGAAGTTTGTTTATAATGTAATGTTTTTTCTAGATCCTTGAAAATGACTATAGAGTAAAGATAGTCGAAACGTTGGAAATAAGTGGATATATATATATCAAATAAAGTTTTTGAAAAGAAAAGAAGTGATTTTTAATTATAGAATTATATTGTAATTAAACATTAACCCTTTTTAATGTAACCTACCCTCTCATGAACATCATTGAAAACTTACTGAATTGATACCAAGGGGTGTGCCATTTGGTCTACCAACACCACTATAGTCAACAAATAACGGGATTACCCTGAAGTATTTAATTATCATATTGCATTGTTACCAATTTCTAAGTACAAAATTTGAAAAAAAAATCCATTTGATAAAAGTAGGTTAAAATTTGATTACAACATTTATCTTAAACAAACAAACGTCTAATATGAATATTGGATGTCTTTAGAAAAATTTAACTTTTATTTAAATATTCCAAATACATTTAACTGATAGTAATAGCTCATTAAACAGGTTAGTATAGGCACAATGTTTCGAGAAGTATTATTCTCCCCTCTTCTTCAGGGTGTTGCTGGCCTGACCAATGACAGTATTAGCATAGAATTCGAACCTGGACCCTTAGATTCTTGAGTATTGAATTTTAAAATAATGCTCTAACCAACTGAGCCATCCTGCCAAAGGCAACAGTCAGTAGAAATTTCATATACTTATCTATGAGGTTCCTCCTGATTTCTCTACTTTTTGCTAAGAATAAAGTTGATTAGTGGTTTCCATATAATATGTATAGTCACACTAAGTTGGCTTATAGGATTTTTTTGCCAATGTTATGTGAGCAGCTTCTTTAAATTTTCTTCTCTATACAATATTTTTGTATTTTCCCAATTGAACATATGTTCATTAGCACATATATTGGTTTTTCTTCTTTGTACCTTTTCTTCTCTATCCAATATTTTTGTATTTTTCCAATTGAACATATGTTCATTGGCACATACATGGTCTGCTACCACATCTGCTTAAGATAGCAGACCATGTATGTGCCCATGAACATATGTTCAATTGGCAAAATACAAAAATATTGGATAGAGAAAAAAAAGGTACAAAGAAGAAAATTTAAAAATGCTGCTCACATAACAATGGCAAAAAATCCCATAAGCCAACTTAGTGTGACTATACATAATGTATGGAAAACACTAATCAACTTTCCTCTTAAGGAAAAAGTGGAGAAATCAGAAGGAACCTCATAGTTAAGTATTTGAAATTTCTACTGCCTGTTGCCTTTGGCAGGATGGCTCAGTTGGTTAGAGCGTTATCTTAAAATTCAATACTCAAGAATCTAAAGATCCAGGTTCGAATCCCATGATAGTACTGTCACTCGTCAGGCCAGCAACAGCTGAAGAAGAGGGAAGAATAATACCTCTTGAAACATTGTGCATATAATAACCTGTTTGATGTGCTTTACTAACAGTTGAATGTATTTGAAATATTTAAATAAAAGTTAAATTTTTCTAAAGACATCCAATACTCATATTAGATGATGAAAATAATCCAATATAAAAATACAAAAAAAAAAAAAAATCAAACAAACAATTTCTAAGTTAAATAAAAGCATTTAAAACAAAAAATAGATAAAAATTAGATTGTTAATAGAAACAATTTATTTAGCACCACATTTAGAAATATTTAAAATAAATTAAAATACAGTATATTATTTATCATATTTTTATTTCAGGGAAAAGAGATTTATGCTAGAAATTTTCACTTATAGTTAATTAAAAAAAGAAGCAATAATATTTTTTTAAAAAAGCATTATGTAATTATTAAAACATTTCAACTAAGTAAAATTTATATTAATATTTTTTTGCAAGAATAATTATTACAACAATAAACATTTATACTTTATAAGACATATATATATATACTACGTAAAAATAAATTCTGATTAAAAAAAACAGCAAATTAACTTCTTATCTTCCTTTCAATATATTTTAAGATTTCTTTCAACTGCAATCAACTTATGGATTTAAATTTTACATTTAAATGCTTGATAGACCTTTTTTGTTTTTTCTCATATACACATGATGTATATTTAAATAAATGTGACAAATATTTGTCAGAGGCAATTTATTTTTATTTTTAAAGCAGATATATTTACACACAGATGGAATATCATTAATCTATATCTTTTTAAAGAAGTTTTATTATTCAAACAAAAATAAATAAACTTGTTTGTACATACATTTATAAACAAAATTAAAAAAAAAAAGATGTAAAAAAAAAAGATTTTTTTTTTTTAAATAATGCTTTTAAGTAAATAGCAGACTAAATTTTACAAAATGACAAAATAATCCCCTCTCAGATAATTTGCCATTCTTGGAAAGGAGCAGAGATCTTAAGAATTTAGACTTGTTCTAAAACAATTGGAGATGCTTGTCTTATAGATAAAGGTGCCATTGGATGGCGCCGTTTTCACACTAAAACTATAAAATATGACCATTCCCGGGCCGCTGATTATAATAATTTTGCTGTGCTTTTTTGTAATGCGAAAATAAAAACAAAACACAATCGTCTTTTATAAATATTATTTTTTATTAACGTATACAATTTAAATGATAATAATAAATGTAAAATAAAATCAACAAATTACAATTTGATTTGTGTTTTTTCTATCATATATTTTTTTAATTGTATTACGGCTTTTTTTTATCAATTTTCTATTGGATATTTTTTTACTTGTGTTACGACTTTTTTTTTTGTTGTTGTTTAACTAAAAAATAATAATCGTAATAAAAAGTAAAATTTCTTAGTCTATTTTTTATTTTTTTTAGTCTTTGTTTTACTTTTTTTTTTTTTTTACAGACGAGATATTGCGGCTATTTTTTACTTCAAATAGAATGACAATAAAAAGTAAAAGTTGTTACGGTTAGGTTTAGGGTTAGTTTTAGAGTTAGTGTTCTGTTTTTGTAATGCTAAAATAAAAAAATTCAAAATCGTAACCATACTTGGACAAAATAAACAAACTCAAACTTTTTTACACAACAACAAATACATATAAATGTCTTCTTTACTTATTAAACATGTTTATAATATTTGCTTTTTATGAAATTTACAAAAAAAACTGTATATTTGTACTTTTCTTAGATATTTTTTTGGTACTTCAAAAATATACACACGGTATAATCTTCTTTGTCTCATGGAAAATGTTACGAACAGCATGTTACTTGTCACATTATCTAATTGCAACTCACTAAAAACATAGATATTTAACATTTTCCCAATTAAAACTTCAATACAGTACGTTGTAAAAAGTCTTAGAATTATATTACTTTAAAAAATCTGAACATTTCAATACTTTAAAATAAAAAAAAATCCAATGAAAACAACATTTCCATCCAATTCAAATACAAACTCTCTCATCAAGCCGTAACTATTTTATAAACTGTGCGAATTCGGAAAATGTAATTGCTGCGATGCGACATACATGCTGTACTGCGACGCGACATAGCGGGCTGCATTCTGTAGCACAACAAAAAAGTTGTATTATAGAAAATTCGGGTTTGAACGTGTCAGCCGCGGAAACAGCATTTTTATGTATTTTAGCGTGAAAACAGCACCATAGAGCGGCGTCTTTAGCTATAAGATGAGTACCCAATTGGAAATTGCAGAAATAGTGTCATTTAATAAAAGTATTTGAGACCTTTTTCATTTTTATGATTTATTTGAGCCTCAAATGCTATTATGAAATGATAATATTCTTGTAATTTCCAATTATTTTATAACAAGTCTAGATTTGGCAAATTAAGTGAGAGATTATTTTATACTTTTTAGTCAGCTATTTACATAAAATTTTGCATTATTTAAAATAAAACTTTTTTATACATCTTATTTTTTTATTATTTAATTATAGTTAATATTATTTTAAAAAATGGCTAAAACTACAAAAAATCTGACAAAAATTATAATTTAAGTCTATACTGTGTGAGAAATTTTTTTCATCCCTTGCTTTGAGTGGTTCTAATTTAATCCAGAAAGTATTTTTTTCTATCGTAAAATTATTAAATTAATTAAAATAATATATTTCATACGTGTGCTTAATGCAATAGCATCTAAGACACTAGAATGCTAACTCTAATAAGCAGAAATACTACTAAGGGGAACAGTGTTTTCCTTATTTTTATAAATATATAATATATATGATTATAAGTAATTTTATTCACTATTAAGTGTAATATTATTATAGGTTTTATTGTCATCCTAAGTATGATTTTATATATATATAACAAAGCATTTAAACAATAAGATCCTTTAAAATATAAAAATTATAATTTAATAATAAAATGTGAAAATAAAAAATGTCCTCTAACAAATAAATTCTAAATTTAAATTATCATGTGATTGTCTACTATATAAAAATATTTATGTATTGGCTTTTAAATTAATTTAATTAAGTAAGTAAATCAATATTAACATTTTATTCTACAAATGTAATATTTCCGTCAGATATATATATTTATTTTAATTAATTTAATAATAAAATCAATATCAACAAAATTTTATTCTACAAATGTGTTGGCACAGTTGTTAAGGAGTTTTCTTGGAAAGTGTAAGAATTAGAGTTCAATTCTAAATGGGACAGCGTTTTTTGCTCATTATTAATTCAAAAATGTGGCCATGCTGACAGAAATACACACAGAGCAAGTTACTCTAAAAACATTAAAAAAAAATAGCCTTAATTTTAAAAAAATTGTATTAATATAAAATAAATATATAGAATATTTTAAAGTTTTTTTTTGTTATTGTTGTTACTAATAAAATAAATTAACACAGTATACAAAAGGTATTTATACAAAAACAAAGCTATAGATAGGGGCTTCAGATTAAAGTTGTATTATCTGTACTGTAGTTTAGTCACCTTTGTTTGTTTTTTTTTCAATAGTGGACTTTTTTTTTATTTGTAATAATTACTATTATTCTGAGTACAATAACTACAAAAGTCTCCTAAGATTATAAAAAAGTGTTTTCCAATGATATATTTGCATATACATCCATCCATTCATATCCAAAATATACTTGCACCAATATAAAATTAAAAGCTATACTTTGATATTATTCCTACTATGCAGTATTATCTGAAAACATTTTCATCTGGTAATATTTATACAAAGATATAGTTAACAATATCATGGCAACCAAAATACTCGCATGACTAATCCATGTCAATATTTAAGATATGTATGTGCTGACTTGCAAGATTAAAAAACATGCTGTCCTGCAAGATTTTGTTACCACATTGTCCGTGCTAACACTAAATTTTTTTGTCATTTTGAACATTTTTTTAATTTCTGAATTTAAATGAAGTAACTCCTACTATCAAAGAAATTGTGTAACAATTGCCATAATATATATTCATATTGCTGACAAACAATGGCAGTATTACTCTACAAATAGCCTCAAAAATAAACTCAAAAATAAAGTTCTTGATTGTGCTACAATTCGTAAATAGCTGGTTGCAACAATTGACACCCATCGAATATTGTGAAGATCAGCTGGAAATGGCTGCCAAAACTGTAATTGATCAGAATAATTACCTACTCAGTGTGTTTACATGGAGATTGTTATGCACAGAGAAAGGAAAAATCGGAGATCCAGATAAAATTGTTAAAATTAACAAAAACTTCTTCATGAAATGTAAAAAGCAAGTAGGCAAAGTACTTCCAAAACAGTGGAAATTTGGTGGAATTTGTAGACAGAGGAATGCTTTACAGTTAAAATGAAAGACAGAGCTGCAATCACTTTCATGCAAGCCCGCAAAGAAAATGTGGAACAAGGGACTACAACTTACTGATTGCTGGGAAACTTACAAAACAGAGGAATTGCAAGCTATCACTTAAGAACACTTTTCAGTTAATAACACATATAACTTTGTCCACCCCTCAATCATTGTGCAAATATAAAATATTGAAAGGTTATGAGATTAGGTTAAAGAGCGGAATAAAAAACATGGAAGAACATCACTCAACATCCCAATTCCTACTTGACTGAATTCATTTGGAGGCAAATATTTAAAGAAGAGCTGTTCCTTTCCATTCTGGACCACCTTACACAGTTCAGTCTACCACAGTGACCCTCATCATTTGTAAGTAATTTTTTTAAAATTGGAAAAAACATTTCTAGTTAAGTTTTGTTATATTTTATTTGATAGATGCTTATATACATTTATTTGTTTTTTTACAAATATATTTGTATTTTTGTTGTTGTTGTTGTTAAAAAGATACTTAAAATATTACCTTAAAATTTTAGTGTGGCATTTTTTTTTTTTTTTTTAGATTCAACACATGATTTATGATAGCACACTGCAATATACTAGGGAGGGAGAGGAATGTTTTCAATGACACATAGTGCCATCCAAAAAAAACAAATCATAATTACCTGTCCTATTAAAATTTTAATATATTTTTGCCTTTTTTCCATAATTAATATGTCTCCATTATTTTTTCATATTTACGTATTACATTTTCATTTTAGTTATGTTTAAAATAATGCCTCCCCAGAATTTAATTTTATTAATTTTATCGATTAAGCTTGTCCACACATTACTTGGAGAATAATACTTCATTGCAGTAAGTCATAGCAGGAATAATACCAAAGTACTTGATTCATAGGAGAAAAAAAACTATATAGAGATTATAAAAAAATATTTATATAGACAGAGTATAAAAATGGGAAGAGATCACAATGACAGAGTGACAATAACAATGAAAAAAATCTGAAATGAATTATGATTTGAATAACTCTGTAGATAAACATAATTCAAACCTAATTAATAATTTGATGGATTAAACAGAAAATACTATCAGAAGATTAATCTCAAAAAAATACACAAATTTAGAAAATTTATTTATAATTATAAATTTTATTAAACGCACAAAAGACTTGTAGAGGTCCCTACCTTTGAATTTTTCAGATGCTTATTCCTAAAAGTTAAAGTTTATTTATATAAATTGTTAACTAATGAGAATTAAAGACTATTGATTGCTACTAACAATATAGGTCAGTTGCTAATAATAGTTTATTACTGCCCTGTTTAAATGACAAAAACCTCCTAAAACTTTAGTGAAATAATTAATATAAAAATAATAAAAGATTAATATTTCTTTAAATCTCTAAGATTAAGCTAATGTTTTTAATTATCTAAAAATATTGCAGTACAGCACATGTACAAAGCAAATGCTAAAATTGTTTATAGTAATGACCACCCATGGAAAAAAAAAATACTATACATAGAAAAACAAAAAAACACTAATATTTAAAAATTACATTATTAATATAATCGAAATGAGACCCTATAAAAGAATTATAATATATTATAGATAAAGTTATCTTGGCATATGCAGTTTAACACAATAGTAAAGTGCAGGATTCAAGAGCTAATGATTGATTTCTCAAAGTTCAACCTGTCTCTTTTAGTGCTGGAATATCATGATGTTTTAAGCAATAACTATTGAATTATTATTAAATGATCATCCTTGTATACTATCATATATAATCTTATCACTTCATATTAAAAATCTATTTTAACCCTCATCAAGTGGCATTTATTCAAATGAGTGAATATATATACTGAATGGTAATTACTAATGCCAATCAAAAATCAAAATAACACTCTCCAGACTTAACTAGACTATCAAATTCTTTAATAATAGGGCTTTTCTACATCAAATTTCAATAAAAATTTATGAATATATATTTATTAATATTTTGTTACTATATTAATTACTTAACCAAAAAGATTTGTAGATAGTCCAGCTAAGTTTATTTATACTATACATGCTAGATAAGAGGAAACATTATTATTGCTAAAAAAAAATTAAAGGCACTTGAAATAAAAAAACCAATTTTAAACAGAGATGTATGCTAGTTGTAATTTTTAAAAATTATACAGTGTCAATTAAAAGTAAAAACAAAACCTCTTAGTTTTTATACTTTACTGCAAGAAAATTGTGCTATTCTTCCCAATTCAAAAGATGATCAAAAGAATGAAATTAATGCTTTGACTGTACTCTATAAAAACTTTATTTTAGTAATTAATATTCACAAAACTGTATTAGTCAGTAATGAAAGAAAAATCTTTAGCAATTTTTAGTTTAAATACTTATTGACTTAAAAATATAAATCAATTTAAATAACTTGATAAATTTTTACATAGAAAGGTAGACTTGAATGCTGAAATGCAACAAAGATTTCACACTGTTGGTGCATTTATCAAGTTAAAAATAGGATGTATCATCATAGAGATACAACTATCATAATCAAACCTGTTGTGTGTAGACTGTCATTATGCTCAATAATAATTAGGAAAGATATAGGAATGCCATATATATATATTCTAAAGTAAAATGCCAAAATCATAAGATCACTTGGAATGTTCTTTAATTTGTCTGATGTGACGATAGTGAAAAGATATAATTTAACTAAATTAGATGCATGAATCAAATAAATAGTAACAAACTTTTTGCAAAACTATTTTACACTGAACTTGAACATAGTTTTCATAGAAAAGATAAACATTTGTATTATGAAGGCTTTTAAATAATATTAAAATTCAACATTCATTGTGTCTATTAGGCAAGTTAATTAAAATCTTAAAAAAAAAAAAATAATTCACTGCAGAAGTTAAACAAAGAATCACAAGATATCATATAAACTGACTAAGTACCAACAATAGGTACATGTGTGAATGTATTTGTATTCTTGGATTGTTTTGTATAGTCATTCTTTGTTTTCTACCTTGGTTTTTTTTTTTTCCTTGAGTTATAAAAGTCATACTCATTTAAAAGTGACTGCTAGTGAACTCAATAAAAAATTGTTTATTTATTCAAGAGAGATAAAGTAAACAAAGTAAATAATGCTTAGTAATTTTCTTACCAATATTTGTCCTCTCTCCATGTAAAAAATTGATTACATACACATCACATTTATTTATTTACATAAATACAAATCAAACTAAATATAGATATAACAAATCTATGTGAAAACTAAATAATTTCTCATCAGGTGATTTATATTTTAAAATTTAACAACTAAAAAATATTTTATTATCAATTATAAATATTGGATGCCCATTCAAACCTTCATTTCTCTGACATATTGTATTTCATGTAATCTTCTATAATATCACACACACCCCTTCCTTTTTTGTTTTATTTGATTGACATGTCACAACTTCATATATTTCTTTCTTGAATTTAAAGCATATTCCATCTAGTATATCAGCACTTCTATTCTTCTGGTCATTGTCCATTATATCCTCATTTTAAAATCCTTTACACACTTTTTTTCAACCACTATAATATCAGATGACCACCATTTTTTGAGCTTTTTAGCAACTTTCTCCATACAATATTGTGCAAAGACAATACTAAATCAATATATGCTGGAAGGTTAGTTCATCAAAATCTCTATCTACTATCTACTTATCCAATATCCCCAGATTAGTTTCTAGATTAAGCTTTCATCAGTGAGGAGGTTTGGATCTAATGATACTGCACCTAGAAATATGTCTCTAATGTATCCCTCTAGCAACCATCTTTTACTTTTTTAGTTAACTAGAAAGCCATGAGCCAAGAAATCACAATATTTTCAATCACAAGCTAATTTTCTAGAATAGTGATACAGATGTGAACCCAGTTTAATATCTATATATTTTAGTAGGTTTGTTTTTTAATAACCCTGGTCACCACCATCCTTTAACTAGGATTGGTATTAAACCATTATAACATCACATGACCGCCTTTTTTAAAGTTACACAATCTGTTGACACAATTGCAACTTTTTTCATACAAAATTGTCACCTAGTGCAAGCCATAGTAATCAATGGATGCTAGAAAGTCATTGTCTCAAAATCCCTATCTAGTAACTTTTATCCAATATCTCTGGACTGTTTTCTTGCTGGCTTTCATCAGTGAAGAGCCTCAAATGTAAGAACATTGCAATTAGATCTTTGGATCTAATGCATCCCTCCAGAAATCATCTTTTAACTATTTAATTAACTATAAAACTATGATTCAAAACTGAAAACATGTTTTCAATCTATTTACTTGCATAGTCATATGGATCTGAACTCAATTCAATATCTATATATTTTTGTGTCTTTGGTTTTTAATAACCACAGTCACTAACATCCTGTCTAGAATTGATATTAAACCCCTACAACCTATAATCTATAAACACAGTAGCAACTTTCTTCATGCAATATTGCTATTTAGTGCAATGAATGTTAGAAGATTAGATCATCAAAATTCCTAACTAAAGTTACTTCATACAATATCCCCAGACTAGCTTCTACCTTAAGACATCATCATTGAGAGGCCGTGGATTTGAGATCATTGCATCTAAATCTTTACATCTAATGCATTCCTTCAGCAGCAACTTTTTACCTTTTTAGCCCAAACTGAAAACCTTCTAGCATTCATTGATTACTATAGCTTGCACTAGGTGTCAATATTGTAGGACAAACAATGGTGTTGTAACACTCGAGGATGTAATAATAAAATAGGCTTTCATAAAGGAACATGGTTGGAGAGTTCCAGAATTCAATTTTTTTATGGCAATCTGATTTATTTACAACTGGGCTCACAAATTAACATCCATAGAATGGGGAAAACAGAGTTTGGTTTAGCAGACAAAAATGTAAAATTGGAGGCTCTAACAAATTCATTGAAGTTGACAAGAGCCTTTTATACAAAAAGAAAAAGAACACCAAACCGGACTTCTTCTGGAACAGCAAGACCGATGAGTGTTTCATTATGAGAATTCATGGTAGAATAGCAGCAATTTTAATGAAAACTATCAAACAAAATGTGGAAGAAGAATCAACAATTTATTCAGACCATTGGAAAGCCTATAAAACTGCGGAATTACAAAATTCTGGTTGCTGAGTGTTTCATTATGAGAATTCATGGTAGAACAGCAGCAACTTTGATGGAAACCATCAAACAAAATGTGGAAGAAGAATCAACAATTTATTCAGATCGTTGGAAAGTCTACAAAACTGCTGAATTACTAAATGCCAGTTGCCGACCATTTTCGTGTGAATCATACTGGATGACAACAAAAAAATTAGATCACCACATTGAATAAATAATAAAAGTATAGTAATAATTTTTTTTTGGGGGGGGGGGTTATTTTTTGATTTTGAAAAAAAAAAATACATTTACTACTTAATACTTCTGGTGAAGATCCCATAAGGCATTATATTGCACAATCACGTGGTAGTAAGTCTCCATTTTGAGAAGAATAAAAAAATTTTACTTTTAGTTTCCATTTTGAAACAAAATTTTATCCACTTAAAATAAAGTAGAACAGACGAATTGATTGTTTCATGACAATTCCTATTATATATTCCACAGTATGTGTATATTTGTAACAATTTTTTAATTGTAAATTGAAAAAACAAAAATCTAATGCTACTGAACATTAAATATAAATGATCATGACTACTACTATAAATGTATTTATATTTTTATTCTTTCCAGATATGAAATTCTATGTATTAGGACAAATATTTAGAATTGTTATACACACACATATATATATACAAGGGTTGTATTTTTTAATTCTTTCCATATATAAAATTCTATGCATTAGGGCAAACACTCAAAATTGTTATAAATACATTCTAACCTCAACTCTAGGAAAGTCGATTGAAAAATTGTAACTATAAAATTGTAATGCCCACCAAAGATCACCATCCATGCTTATTACTACAGGATACAATGAAGAAAGCAATTAAAATGTCTCCAACAAAAAAAAATATAATGTTGATACATCCAATTTAATTTATTATGGCCTTAATTTTGAACTTAATAACAATTATGTAAATACTCTCATGATAAGTTATTACTACTAACAAAATAATATAGACAACTTTCTTCCACAATTTTATATAGATATATGATCTCTAGCAGTAATCCCAAGAATGTTATTGCATATTTCTAATATATAAATGACTACAAATAAGTCAGTAATCGCTGCAGAGAACTCATAACTTATGTTTATAATATATATCATTAGATTACTATTTAATTCAAAGTAAAATAAATGTTATAAATCCTTCCCATTTAACCCAACTACTATTATTTTCGTTCGCAGCATCTATTACTTTTAATAGTCACAATTATATAACATTAAATGTCTGTGTTATGTTCTCCTTTATATTTTCTTAACGGACAACTCTTAACTTTTATTTCCTTAAACATACATGCAGGCCTATCAGAACGGAATGTACCTTGCATTCTAACTAATTCCAGATTAATTATTATTATCCTAATAGTATTTCCCAATTTTTTTACATTTACACTATTTGACTTCTAAGCTAGCTCTCTTAAATTCAATAATCGAAATACTCAAATTTCTCAAGGTCTTGATCTGCCTGTGAGGTGCAATTATTAATTTACTACTAACTCATTACGATTCGATGGATATGATCCTATAAACTTGCCAAAATAAAATTTAATGAGAGTTTACCAGTGGGGATTATTTTAAATACCAAAAGCAGAAAAGGGATTTCATGTCTACTCTTAATATTCATGACATTGGAACGAATTCAATAACTAAATTTAACATATCTAAATTGACTATTTTCTTTTATTTCATTTTATTTCGAATCATCTGTTTGCCAAAATTAACTAGTACTTTTTAAATCTATGACATTTTATGAGTTGGATATCTTCTTGATTCACATGACTTGATCATTTCCCCCTATAAAAACCTTTCTTGGTTGATATTTGATAAAAGTGAATTATGGAAATCAACAAATATAAGACAATTCATAAATCTAAATGTGATCTGGTATTAACACATTATATTTGTACCATATTTATAAAATTGGTTATGATAGTATATAGAATATACCTTTTATAAGGCAGTGTAAGGTTCTAGATATCCAAATATTAAAACACACGACACATGTAAATTTATAACAGTAACAAATATAGTATCACAACAATCTCAAATATTATAAGCATTGTAAAAATAAAAATTTAATTTCTTTCCTAATGAAATTCACATTATCTACGTTTTCAGATTAGCAATAAATTATTCTAATAAGGTATACTATTTAAGCACTATAAATAATAATAATAATAATAATAATAATAATAATAATAATAATAATAATAATAATAATAATAATAATAATAATAAAAACAAATATATATATACTTTCATATTATATATAGGGTATATGAGCACAGACTTTCACACAACCCACCACTCTCCACTCTATCCCATAACACTGATACACTTGAACACATATATGTCAAAAAGATAAATAATCACCAATATTTGTATTTCATGCTAAACCAGCAATCATCAGTAGTCCAGATTACCATCTCTACACATATATGCTATAAGTGCTCAGATATATATTAAGATAGCCAATCTTCATACTTTAATGGACAGGCTTCAATCTAGTCCACCCTCCAACTCTTCAACCATCCATCCAACTGAAAATCTGATGATGGAAATGCTCAAAGGCCCCCTTAGGTCAACATGGGTGTGACAAGAATCTCGGCCTAAGGGTGGCCTTTGAGCATTCCGTCATCAGATTTTCAATTGGATGGACGGTTGAAAACTTGGAGGGTGGGCTAGATTGAAGCCTGTCCATAAAGTATGAAGATTGGCTACCTTAATATATATCTGAGCACTCATAACATATATGTGTAGAGATGGTAATCTGGACCAACTGATGATTGCCGGTTTAGCATGAAATATGTATATTGCTGATTATTTATCTTTTCGACATATATGTGTTCAAGTGTATCAGTGTTATGAGATAGAGCGGAGAGGGGTGAGTCATGTGAAAGTCTGTGCTCATATACCCTATATATAGACACAAGTATATAATAAGCCTGTGTTTCAGTTATACTTCATATTATTTAAATTTTAAAATTAAAACTTAATCATTGTTTGACCCATAGTTCAACTTAAATGTTAATGCGCTTAAGCATGGAATTAGAATTCCGCATTTAAATATAAATAAGATATTATCGTATAACTTTTACCCAACAGCCTATTCAATTTCTTGGCCCACTTCCCCGCAATAACGATAAATTTAACTATTCCAACAAACAATAAGATTTTTATTTTTATTTTTATTTGAAGACAATATTATATCCAAATTTTCTGACTATTCATTAATTGTAAGTAATTGTTTGAAATATAAAACAAGATTTATTTCCATGCATACTAAATATTCATCGCTACCCCCCTATAATCCTGATCATTATGTTATCAGTCTAGTGAGGTATTCACTTGGATAGGCTAGTATGTTGCCACAGCTTGACGATGTTTATATTTATCCTCCATAAATTTTGACTGCAGATCAGCCAGCGTATAAATTAAAGCAACTCCCAGTCATCTCCCACATCAATACAGACATCTGGTTATAACCTTAATCCTGCCAAAGCAACTTTTATACTACACCACAAAGACCATCCATATATTCTATATCAATATGCAACACTTTACAATGCACACATAAGTGCCTTTGTAAGAGAAATAAAACAAATTATTCATGACTTTCAAATGTTAGCGTAAACCAAGGAACTGCCTTCTTCTTGAGGCTAAGCATTATGTGAGAAACTAGTCTCTTGCACATTTACTTTTAAAAGGCATGCAAAACATTTTACCACAACTACATAAATAATCCCCTACTTAGATGTAAGTACAAATGGAGCTGGGATGAAGTCCTCGATCCGCCAATACCTGCATACATAGTAATTGAAGGATTAGATAGCTATTCTCTATCTATCCCTTCGAGGTGGTACGATAACTATACTTCAGCAATAATCAACCTTTGCAGCTTCACACATACACACAGGGTTATCATAGTATTGATGCGAAATGATAAGTTTTAACCTACCATGAATAAAATCCATGAACTACATTAATTTTAAAAATCATGCATCCAGTAACACTCATCCAAGATAGATTTATGATCAAAACAGATCGTGTCTACTTGTCAAGGCATAGCAATGACTATTCAATGAAATTCACAAATCTAACAATAGGCATATAATTTTGATTTGAAGATTTTATCAAATGACAAATATATAAACTTTAATGCTTTCACACTTTTATTATACATTAACAATTTTTTAAAACTTCAATAGTTTCTTATGGGATCAAAATCTTTTTTTTAAAACATTTTTGAATATTAACTATCTACTATTATGCATTGTCTCTTTGGGTTCCTTTGGAGCTAAGTTTGAATATTTTGCAAGGTTAATACCAATTTAAGGGGGAAACATGCATGTATTGTACCTAAACATTATTTACCATCACTTGCAACCATGACCATGTCAAACACACTATATTTACCTCACCTTAACAGTATGGGAGTACATAAACTTATTTTCATCCCGGATATAGCTACATTAATAATCGGTATTATCATATTTAATCACGATTATTCAAAACTGTTGATGAACAATCCTGCAGGTTAGTTTCGTTTTTTAAACACTTTTGTTCCCGGGTTCAAATCCAGATGCTTGGTCTACCATATTTCGTATATAACTTTATTTTTCCATGCTTCATTTCAGAGTTTTTCCTTTTAAGAGAAGATTTAGACAAAACTAGTGTTATAGATGCTATATTCTCATGTATGTTCTTAGGTTTTATTTCATAAGTGATGAAGAAGAATTGCTAATTTATTTTCCACAATTATTTCCTGTACATTTGACAAGTGTCCCTTGCATATTTGAATGATTCAAATAAACTATATTGGCACATTAATTCTTACTGGTGTCAAAATCAAAAAAAAAAAAATTAATCATAATGATGAGTATTTTAACTACACCTTCAATTAATAGTATTAAAATCCAATTATTCCTTGAAGTTTTAATTAAGACACGGATAAAATATGTGGTATTAAATATTTGTTCCTGAGATCTTCTTTTAAACGAAATTTTAAAAGCCAAATACAAAGATTGAGACATAATGTACTAAACTTTTTGTTGCAAATTTTGTCATCATCGATTTTAAACAAAAGGACAATACATCCATCTATATCTTTTTAGCCCTTCATATTAAGTTATAACTATACATTTCTTAAGTTTAGCCAACTGTTATCTGAGGCAAACGATCAGAGCAGAGAATAAGCAAGCAGCAGCCCTTAACAATTCATTTGCACTAGCTTTTATAAAAAAAAAAAAACACCTGTAAATTTTGCTTTATCTTTTTTTTTTTTTGTTATCCACTGACTCTTATCCCACCCACCCCCCTTTTCGCTATACCTCAGGCAACCTTTGACAACATTTATTAAATGTTGGTTTTTGGTTTATTGACTTCAGCTCTCATTACATTTATCTTATCTTTTTCTACTCTTATCTTGACACGTTTTCCCCGCTTCGATCTACGAGAAATAGTCAACTAAGAAAAAAAAAATAATCATCATCATCAACCATTATCAATCCACTGCAGGATGAAGGTCTCTCCAAGTTTAATCCATCTTCTCCGATCTTTAGCTTCTCTTCTCCACAACACCCCTGCACATTTTCTTATTTCATCCATCCGTCTCACATGTGGTCTCTTTCTGGGTCTTTTACAATCTCTTGGAATCCAGTTTAAAATTTCAAGTGTCCATCTATTATCATCTCTTCTAGCAATATGTCCAGCCCAACTCCATTTCAGTCTTTTAATTTTTTCAATAAGGTCAGTAACACCTGTTTGTTGTCTTACCCATATATTGCGTTTTCGATTTCTTGTTACTCCCAACATAAATATCTCCATACTCCTTTGAGTGGTCTGAAGTCTCTGTATTGCTCTTCTATTAAGTGTCCAAGTCTCAAATCCATAAGTAAGAACTGGTAAAACACATTTGTTAAAAACCATCCTTTTCAAACACATAGGCATATTTCCTTTTAGTATCAAGTTATTTCTACCAAAAGCACTCCAACCAAGTTTAATTCTATGATTAATTTCCTCCATTATGTTTCCATCTGTATTAATAATCTGACCAAGGTATTTCTAACTGTTAACTTCTTCTAATTCTTCATAATCAATCTTTATTTTCATATTTTGAGCAAATCGATTAAACATTACTTTAGTCTTTTTAACATTTATCTTTAGTCCTACTTTTCTATTTTCATCTGCTAACTCCTGCAACATTTCCTGCAGCTCTGAAGCATTATTTGCAAAAACAACTACATCATCTGCGAAATCTAAATGACTTAAATACTCTCCATTTACTTTCACTCCTTTAGTTTCCCATTTTAATCCACAAAATACTTCTTGCAGCACTGCTGTAAAGAGTTTTGAAGATATGGAGTCACCTTGTCTTAAACCTTTCTCAATGTTGATTTTTCCAGTATCATTATGTAATCTAATTGTTGCTGTTGCATTTTTATAAATATTCTTTAAAATATGACAATATCCTGGATCTATACCTTGATGATCCAATGCTTTAATCACTGAAGAAATGTGTATAGAATCGAATGCCTTTTCATAATCTACAAATCCAAAACATAATGACAACTCATATTCATTTGTCCTTTCTATGACTTCTCTCAATACCTGGATATGATCTATTGTACTAAAACCACTTTTAAATCCAGCTTGTTCTCTTGGTTGGTGGAAATCCAAAGTTCTCTGTAGACGAGTTGTAATTATCTTGGTAAAAATTTTATATAAAACTGATAAAAGGCTGATAGGTCTGTAATTTCTAATATCTTCTTTATCACCTTTTTTAAATATTAATATTATTACTGCATTCTTCCAATCTTCTGGTACATCTTTATCATTTAGACATTTGGTATATAACTTTGCTAAAATTGTTTCTATTTCTTCACCTGCTTCTTTTAATATATCAATTATAATTCCATCATTTCCTGGAGCCTTTCCTTTCTTCATACACTTAATTGCATGTCTCACTTCTTCATTTAAAATTCTGGGCAATTCGGAAGATGTAATAGATATAGGAGGTACTTGTTCTTTATTACTATATAATTCTTGATAAAAATCTTCTACCAATTTCATGATGTCATCTCTCTTTTTAGTAATAATTCCATCTTTTTTTCTTATTGCAGATATAAATTTCCTACCAATACCAAAATGTTGTTTAACATTTTTGAGACTTATTTTCTTCTACAGCTTTCCTTGCTATTTCACAGTTATACTTTCTTATATCATTTTCAACTCTTTTCCGTACCATTTTACAAAATTCGAGATATTCAATTCTTTTTAATACATCATTTTTGTATATCTTCATATTCCTTCTTTTCTTCATAAATTCTCTAGTCTCAGTAAAAATTTTATTAGTCAATTGCTGCTTTTTTCTACCAGCTATGTTTGTTGCAGTTTGTAAAAGTGTATCAGTTATATTCATATTAATTTCATTCAAATCTGTATCATGTTCTAAATCTCCTAACACTTGAAACCTATTTGTAAGTTCTAATTTAAATTCATTAGAATGTTTCTGAAGATTAGGAATATCAACTGTAAATATTGTTTTTCTTAATAATTTTTGTCTCTCAAGTTTTACATTAACACATAACTTACACCTTACTAATCGATGATCACTTCCTGTGTTAAATTTATTAAGAACATTACAATCTTGAAATATGTATTTTCTGTAACATTACAATCTTGAAATATGTATTTTCTGTTAGTCAAAATATAATCCAATTCTGCTGTACCTTCATTTGGATGCTTCCATGTCCATTTCCTTTTAACATTTTTCTCAAAAAATGAATTCATAATATAAAGTTTTTCTTTTTCTGCAAACTCCACAAGTCTATGTTCTCTCTCATTTCTATTACCATAACCAAAATTACCAGAGCAGTTTCATCTTTCATTTGTCTACCAATTCTAGCATTAAAGTCTCCCATAACAATTTTAAAATGTTGTTTGATTCCTCTTGGAGGCCTTAAAGGAACCGAGCAGGGCAAATTCCTAATGTCCACTCCATACGTTCTTGTTGTTGCAGCTGTTATTACTATGTGATTATTCATATAGTATACGAACTTGGATGGGCTGCTCACCAACACGCATTAGCCAGCGTGGTGAGTTTATTGGCTTTTTACCTCTGAGTTTAAGATCAAGAAACACCGTGGTCTTTCTTCTCAGTGCCTGATAAGGCAGAATGAATGTTTGTGTAAATGATAAAAAATATAATAATGGGTATTTTATAGAACTGATTTTTTTTTTTTTATTAAATAAATTTTTCTAAAATCTAAAATCAAATTTGGAACTCAAAACAATAACCAATTCCTGTAAAACCCATACAAAATAAATTCCTTTTTACATTATACTATCAAATAATATATAGTATAAGGTGTAAATTTCCACAATCAAAAAAAAAAATCTATATTTACGTCATACACACACCCATGCACACACATATCTGTAATACTAAATAGTGATCTACCTGTTCATATTCTTATTAGTATAACATATCGGTACTGTGGTATTAGAGCTGCGACATGAAGAATTGTAATCGTTTAATCATTAAATTAGGTTATTAAATCAAAAACATATTTTAAAATCTACATTAAAAAAAAAACAATTTAACAAAAAAAAAAAAATGTGAAAAGCATTAATGTGAAGAATAGTTAAAATACGTGTTTAGATCAAATTGAGTGTGTGTTTGCACGAATCTATTTTAATACATTGTACAGGCTTACACCTCCATTTATATGCAGGATTCGAACTCACTTTCCCATGACTTACAACTCTCAGTGTCATCTTATATTGCTGACTCAACTGATCACACACATGTTGAAAAGATAAATAATCACCAGCATATATATTTTGTGCTAAACCAGCACTCATCAGTTGGTTAAGATTACCATCTCCACACATATATACAATTAGTACTCAGCTTTATATTAAGATACCCAATCTTCATAGTTTAATGAGTGCTGGTTTAGCATAAAATATGTATATTGGTGATTATTTGTCTTTTCAACATGTGTGTGATCAGGTGAGTTAGCAATATAAGATGGCACTGAGAGTTGTAGGTCGTGTGAAAGTCTGAGTTCGAATCCCGCATATATTACATATATAAATGCAGGTGTAAGCCTGTATAATGTATTAAAATAGATTATGCAGAATATGCACATGCAAACACACACTCAATTTGATTTAAACATGCATTTTAACTATTCTTCACATTAATGCTTTTCGTTTTTTTTTTTTGTTAAATTGTTTTTGTTTTTTTATTTAATATAGATTTTAAAATATGTTTTTGATTTAATAATCTAATTAATTAAACGATTAAAATTCTTCATGTTGCAGCTCTAATACCATAGTGCCAAAATATCCTTCATAATTTCCTAAAAATTTAAGCATACTCCCTTGTAAAAAAAACAACAACTGTCAAATAAATACTATTTATCATTTTCATTTACAAATATTATGATTAATATAAATCAACATTTTAAGATATTACAGTGTGTGCAATAGTCAATCCCCTTTCCTTCTACATAATAATACGCTATAATTTTAGATAAAATACAAACATACTTTTATCTATACATTAAATTCAAGCCACATGGTCATTGGTCTCTCTAAATAAAGCTTTTAATTTTTCTTGACTTTAAAAAAGAAAATTTTTTTTTATTCGGATATAGTTCTCTACTAATCCTACTATTTATTTCCCAATCATTAGCTTCTTTACAAAGAAACCAAGGCTTACAATATAAAAGGATGAATATGAAATTAGAAATCAAATATATATATATTGCATATGTTGACAAAACTAACTTTCTGTGATTAATCTAGAAAACAAATATATATATTTATATGCCACACTTTGGAAAAGTTAATTTTATGTCGCTAGTTTATAACATGATAATGAATATACTTTATGAGCATGGTTAATCGTAAATTTATAAAACAACACATAAGATATGGAGCATGAGAAAAATAATTTAAAAGTCATTTATTTCTTCTCTATTTATACAAATATTAATTCTTAAATGCCATGTAAGCCAGTATATCTAATTAATATGCATTATTCTATATTCTTATTTCCATTGCATATAATCCATGATAGCCACCACATTAGGAATATAATCCTAAGATTGGATCTTAATTACCATACTACCAAAATTAATATTCATAATGTACTAAAAAATACTTGATCTTAATAATTATTAACTGAGAGATTAATATATGTAATTAAGTGAATAATTGAATTGAAATGAGAACCAATGATAACAAAAATAAATTTATTTACATAAATGTAATTACAGAAACATTAAATAAAAAATAGCAAATAAATACAATGATAAATAAGCCAAAATTTAGTACATGTCTAATTTAACTAATGGATGTTTGCTACTAATTTGCTAAAAATTAATAAATAATTATTTATTTTAAATAAACTGATGTGCGTGAAAAATATATTATAATCCTAAACTTACACATATGGATTCACTCCAGGATAAGGACAAGTGTAATATTCATACTTTTCAAACGCTCATTATGCAAATTGTATCCTGTGTATTATACATTACTTGTAAACATTTTATTTATAAAGTTGGGCAGAGATATTATTATAAGCTTTAAAATATACATCTTTCAATTATTTTTTTTAAAACATTTGCAATGCAACTTAAAACATCTGTACTCATATATAATAAATGCAAATAATTTATTATATACAAGTGTTCAAACGATATAATAATATAAAATAATTGACATCATTTTTATATTATAACTGGTATAATTCAAAGCCAAACTTTTTAAAATGTTGATAATAAAAACATGTCTATCCCACTTCTCATGTCATATATATTTAATTTAAAAGTAAGGTTAATAATTATTCAATATAATTAAAATATACATTAATGAAACTTTATATTGTTCTTTCTCTTATTATTATTATTTTTTTAAATCAACTATTTGATTAACTTATAAATTATCAAAAATATTTTTTAAAAAAAAAACTAGCTAGCACTTACAATAAATAAAATGGTTAAATTTTTTTTTCTAAAATCGTGTTCATTATTGTACACATTTTTTTTTTGTATCCATGATTTTCTGTTCTTCAGATCCAATTTAATCTATAAATGATTATCCAAATTACCAGTAAATAAGTTAAATTCATATCCAAAATTTCGATGTTCTTTGCATATACTGAAGATTACGTATTTATAATACAGCTAAATGAGAGAGATTCTTGTCAAGTTCTATTATTTTTCAGTTCCCTGTAAATGCAGTCAATGATGATAAGGAGACGGTCACTCTAAGTTCTCAATACTGTTGTTAAGCTGCAATAAGGTTAATGATTATAATCAAATAAAAATGTTTTAAGTCTCTTATAAAAAAAGAAAAAGAATCCACTTGACCATTACCCCCCCCCCCCTTGGGTTCTATCTTATAAGTCAACAAGTTTAAAAATCAATTGTTATAAAAACTATAAAATATTATTAATACTAAATTTTAAAATAACAATAATTAACCAAATTTATAATTATTATTAATCATTATTATTTTTTTCATAATAACTTCATTAGTTAACCATATATTTTATTATTATTAAAATGAATTTAGAATACATTCAATATAAGCAAATTATTATAAATAAATGTATAAAACTAAATAAATATATGAAATTATTGGTGTGTGTGTGTATGTTTGCACGGATATACTACTATATACACTTACATTTATTGCATAGTCATTATGATCATACTGCTGAGTAGTAATGTTGTGCCTTTTTATTTTATTATTGTATAATCACGTTTGCAGTAAGTTTTGCTAAGCTACTCTCACTAAAAAGATTAATGAACTAATAAAAGTTTTATTAGTGGTTTTTATTTTATATTATTTTTTTGTTTATAATTATTTATTTACTTCACTAATGTATTAGACCAAGATCATCTATATCAATATATATAAAGATGATTCAAAAATTATCCACCTTACATAAACTTTGCTAAACCCAAATCGATTGTGGATTATTGCATAAACATAATCACGACTGATTTTCAAATGACATGCAACAACTCACTGCCATTTGTCAAATCCAATAGAATCAGTTAGCATGCATGCTTAATGTTATCATCAGTTGGGGGCATGAATGGGCATCCAGATCCTTCTTCATGGCTGATATTTAGGCAATCTTCTTAGAATTTCTCTATACAATTATTGGTCAATAGATTTCAAATAATTAATAGAAAGTGCCTGAATAAGAGTATGCATCTTGAACATCAAAGCTTTATGAGTTATTTTCTATACAAACAAAATGCTGGTACCTTATAGGTTGATACTGATTCATCAAACCTTATAACTGACATTTAACAATTTCTTCTCCATTCCTTTTCTTTTTACATTACTGCCTAGGTTATATAAAATCTACATTATGAGTCTCTGATAATATTGGTCAACCTTAGTTAGAGGTTTGTATTAGCAGATCACAGATTGGTTTGTAAATCATTGTAAAACTATTTTAACATGTTGTTCTTTACCTTTCTTTTTTTTTTTTATTGTGAATTAGGGTGAGGATATTCATTTACAAGTGGTTGCTAATGATAATGATGATAAATTAACCAACAATAAAAACTTAAAAGTAAAAAAAGAAAAATACTATTTTTAAATTCAAATTGACAATTTTTATTTTAATACTAAGCCATTTATCTTTTGAAATTGTGAGGAAAAAAATTTTCTTTGGTATTTGTAATAGAAAGTTCTAAAGTATGTAATAAGCTTATTATGCCATTTTAGTTTTTTAAAAAATCAATTGAAAGCAAAATAGAAAAATCTGTATATAAATGTAATACTCACACAAGTTTAAAACATGTAATTATTAAAAAAAAAAAATACTGTTTTTTTCTTTTTAAATTTCTTGTATATTGCTTTGCAAAAACTAAACTAGAATCAACTATTCTTTCAGAATACACTTTTGCTTTTTATATAATTGAGTAGTGTATTTGCAGTAATTTATATGCAACATTGTAGTTAAGAAATCAGTTTTTTCCCCAACATACACAAAGAATTGTGATAATCTTCTCATATTAAAAAATACAAAGAAGTATTTACAATATTGGTAAACATGTTAATTTTGATGGAAATTCTTAAATTACTTGTTATCATTAAATATGGTGATTATGAAGTGTGCAGTTCATGATTTTCTCTTTTTATCTTTCATAAATATTTCTAGATATAATACAAAACTCTTTTCATATATTTTTGTTGAAAAATCCATATAAATGATTTCATCCTCATATCAATAGCAATTGCTAAAAACTTTTTAAAGTTATCTTTAAAGATCCAGTTCTGAAAATGTTTTTATTTCTTATACTGTGAGTTAAATTATTGCCAATATGTAAATATGCCAAAATGAAAAATTAGTAATTCAAAGCAAAAAAAAAAACCACCATATGATTTAAAAGCAAAGAGCAAATGTTGGCACTGAAAAATAGAAAAACAAAAACAAATGCATTACAAAAAAGTACTATATCAATTAATTATCCAGAAAATAAAAAACTGCCGTGGCAGAAAATTTCCATTTATAAAAATAGTACAACTTATTCTTGACAGATAAACACTCAGAATTTACATTGATTACAAAAAAGAAAAAAAATCAATTTGATTAGACAGCATTGAAAGAAAGGCATTAAATATCTACAATTTAAAAAAAAAGAGAAGAATCTCCAATTTACCATAAGGAGCAAATCATAGAATTAATTTGGAATGCAGATATTTCAATTAAAAAGACACAAAGTGAAAAAAAGAGATTTGTAAACTCTTCAAAATTGAATAATAATTTATCTTAATACAATAAAAAGGTGAACTTTCATTAATTAGAAAAAAAAACTAACATTACTTCCTTATTGCACTTATCAAAACTTGGAAATGAGAAGGAAAATATTTTTCTCTTATTCATTAGCAGCAGAATTAACTTTTTTAATTTCAAAATTGTTTTTTACCAGATATCCATTATTTTATTAATACTATTAAAAATTATGTATGCTTTATAAAAATAATTTCAATATGATATTCTGTAAATCACAAGAAAAACATTTTTTTTTTAAAATAACACAATTAATTCACGTTATTAATTTCAAAATTGGTTAGGCTGCACAAACATTATTTTCAATATGACTTTACTCAGTAAATATGATAATTTAATTAAAGAAAACAAAGATGCATATATATCAAATTTATAGATATAATTAATGCCTCCATACTTCCCCATTCTTTTTAAATTCACTTAAATAAAGATATAATAAAAGACAAATGACCCCCAAGATGCATTTCATGCTGAACCAGCACTCATCAGTTGGCCCAGGTCATTATCTCTCATATATATCTTTATTATATGAAAAGTATTTATCTAAAATAAATTGTTACATTTTCATTTACCATTGTCAAACTTCCTCCACTCACCACTTTGACACCATCCATTTCAAATAAATACAATAATGATTATTACTAATCATTATCAAAACTAGAGATTATCTCTAGCACAGATGTGTATAATAAATAAAAAATCAGATATATTAATCATTAACTGAGGTTTGAAGTTTATATCTGTGCTAGAGATAATCTCTAGTTTCGATAATGATTAGTAATAATCATTATTGTATTTATCTGAAATGAATGGCGTCAAAGTTGTTAATGGAGAAAGTTTGATAATGGTAAATGAAAATGTAACAATTTACTCTAGATAAATACTTTTCATATAATAAAGATATTTATGAGAGATAGTGACCTGGGCCAACTGATGAGTGCTGGTTCAGCACGAAATGCATCTAGGGGGGTCATTTGTCTTTTATTACATCTTTATTTAAGTGAATTTAAAAAGGATGGGGAAGTATGGAGTGTTTATTATATCTATAAGATATTACACACGGGAAAGAGAATCCTAAATTTATTAGACATATTAGATATAGCTAATACTTATTGTGGAACTGCTATATCCATTATATTTTGTTCCAAAGTTTTAATTACAATATGTATTATTTATACTGTACTATAAGTATACAAAAATTTTCTACACACATGTACAGCTAAGCTGCAATACATATTGTACCAATATAATCTATTTCAATTACATATTATTATTATTATTATTATTATTATTATTATTATTATTATTATTATTATTATTATTATTATAATAATAATAATAATAATAATAATAATAATAATAATAATAATAATAATAATAATAATAATAATAATAATAATAATAATAATAATAATAATAATAATAATAATAATAATAATAATAATAATCAATTCAATTCAATTCAATTTATTCTATGAAATAAAACAAAGTACATCACAAATATTTAAAAACTCCAAACAAGAAAAATCTTGTGTGTGGAATTTACATGTAAAAATAAATTAAATAAAAAATACAATCAAAAACTCAAAAGAACAGTTTAGGAAATAAATAAAATTAATTAAATAAATAAAATAAATGCCAAAATTAATACATACTACACAACCATTGACACAAATATTTTTTGAATGATATATAAGAAATATTATTCAGATCAATTGAACATTCATATACAAGTTTATTAAACAACTTTGACCCAGAATAAACATATTGTCTTCTACTAGATTCCTTAAAAAATTTTGGTAAAGGTAATTGAAATTTATTAGAAAGACGAGTATTTAGAACATAAACTCTAGAATTCAGAAAAGGTTTAGCACAAAAAATATCAAAAATAACTCTATATTGATATAAGTGATTTACATCAAATAAACCAAATGCAATATAAATATCTCGAACAGAAGAGGAACGAGATCTACCAAAAATAATGCGCAAAGTATAATTTTGCAAAACACGCAAAGAAGATAAAATATGTGGAGGAGCATTACCCCAAATAATGATATTGTAAGATAAAATACTCTGATAACAGGCAATGTAAATAAAAATGAGAGCAGACCTAGGAAGAAATTTAACTAAATAATAAAACATATAGTTTAAATTACGTAACCGTTGACAAAGATAGGTAATGTGATTTGTCCAGGACAATCTGGAGTCAATATATATTCCCAAATAACAATAATTATCTACCAAAGGAATATTCTCACAAGTACATATACTATTATAATGCAAAATATACTTACAGCAAATTTTAATCTTAAGAGAAAAAAAAGTACGCTTGTAAGAAAAAAGAATAGCTTTTGTTTTATCTAAATTGACCAACAATGAATTATATGCCAACCATTTACCAATTGAGTCCAAATCCTCATTCACTAATTTTTCAAGAAGATTATAAGAAACAGCATTGCAAGATAAAGCAATATCATCAGCAAAACCAAAAATCTTAGAATGTAACTTCAATGAAAATAAATCATTAATATAAATTAAAAACAATAGAGGACCAAGTACTGAACCTTGCGGAACTCCAGAATTAATCAAGACAACATCACTGATAGTACCATAAATATTAGTAAACTGTTTCCTATCATTTAAATAACTCTCCAACCAACTACCAATAGATCCACGAAAACCATACAAGTAGCAACGCTTAATCAAAATATTATGATTAACAGAATCAAATGCTTTAGATAAATCAAGATAAATAGCCAATGTTTTAAGTTCCTGATCCAATGAAGATGTTAAATACTGAACATGATGTTTTAAAGCATCTAATGTACTTCTGCCAGGAAGAAAACCATATTGATAGTCAGATAAAATTTTATTTTTAAACAGAAATGACAACATTTGATCCCTAACAATCATTTCCAATAATTTAGAAAAAACAGAAATAATAGCAATTGGCCTATAATTGACCATAAGAGTAGAATCACCCTTTTTATAAACAGGAGTAATAACATTAACTTTCAGACATTCTGGAAATGATCCAGACTGCAAAGATAAATTAAATAAATGAACTAAAATAGGCAAAAATGCAACCTTATTTTCTTTAAGCATCTTAGGTGTTATACCATCTAGTCCAAAAGAAGTGACATTTTTTAAACTATCAATTGCTACAGACAACTGAGATTCAGAAACATCAGAATATAAAAAAGAATTCAAACTTGAATAAGAAGACAAAATCTGCTCAGGCACATCACGCATCGATAAATTTACAAAATACTCATTAAACCGATCAGCTAAATATTTTTCATTATTCTGTAACTCAATTAAACTTTCATTATATTTAATACATTTAATACGATCAGGAGAAGATTTTTTAATCAAAGAATTTATTGTTCTCCATTTCAAAGAAACATTTTTATCACTAAGAAATTCTTGATAATATCTAAACTTCAACTTTCTAATATCAGACTTAATTTCAACATTAAGTTTTTTTAAAACATCTGATGAGCCATCCAAAGATTTTAATACAGTTCTCTGATTAATTTTACATACCAGCGCATCTGTCACCCAAAGAGATCTTCTTCTATTCTTACTTGTCAATTTTAAATGAAACTTTGCTTTAGCAATTAAATCTAAACAAATAGCTTGGAACCCCAAAAATGCATCATTTACATTATCTATCATAAAAATCTCATCCCAATTCTGAACAGATAATAAATAATTCAATTTAGAAAAAGATAATTTCTCAACATATGCACAAACATTAATATTATCCATACAATTCAATATTTTTAATTCAGTAGCAAAATGATCTGTAAGAAATAATTTAGAAAGAGACGAATCAGAAAATAAACTGCGGCTTAATCTAACAAAAATATGATCTAAAAGAGATTGAGATATAGGAGTAATACGCGTAGGTGAAAAAAGCGTTTGACTAAATCCATAGCTATAAAGTAAATTTAAATAATCTATAGTAGACTTACAAGCATTATTTAACAAATCAATATTTAGATCACCCATTAAAACAGCAGATTCTGAACCCAAATCTAATAACAAAGAATCAAGTTCAGTAACAAAATCCAAAACTTTACTTGTACATGATCTATATATAGCCAAAATAGAAAGCACACATTTAGGGAGTCTCAAAGTTAATAAAATACATTCTGCAGTATTAAATGTTGGAATATTGAAAGAAAAGTCTAAACCGGTTTTTATAAAAACCATAACACCACCAGATCGTAAATGCATACGAGGAGAAAGTATACTCGTATAGCCATTCAAACTATATAAATTTTGTTCTTGTAAAGAAATCCAAGTTTCCGTTAAAATAATTATATCAAAATGAAATAAAGGAAAATTATTTAAATAAACTACAAGTTCATCAAAATGACATCTAATGCTACGTATATTTAAATGAAATAATTTAAGTGAAGCAAAATCTTTTTCCTGAGAAATCAAATCAGAATTTATCATAATAAATAAATTTCAGAATGACTCCAAATCACTTTCATTTCTAATTAAAACACGAGGAGAATTATAATCTTTTCTCACATACACTGATCCATTATGAATGAAAGCAAAACCTTGACCAGAACGTAACTTCTGTTTCGCCAACCATAAAAGCCTTCTATTGAATGGAGTCAAACGCTGATTAATATAAATACGTTTGTTATTATTAACCCCAGGCAAAATTTGAGAAACTGTTAAAACAGATTTTTTATTTATTAAAAACTGTATGGCAGAATTTCGTGATTTAAAACGAGCTACAACAAAACCTGGAGCTCCTGATTTATTTTTTGTACGAAAAACGTTTTCCAAATCTACAGCGACATCTGTAACACCGAGCTTGTCCGCCACGTTAGTTAAAATTAACGGCAAATTTTCATTTTCTTGACAAGGCAAACCCTGTATTTCAATTTCATGATCCAGATTAAATCGTTCCATAGAATGTAATTTATCTTTCAATAACAAAATCTCATTCTCATTTGAAGTACAAGAATTAGAAAGACGAATTATTTCTTGATTATTCCGATCCACATTTTCACGCAAAGAAATAACTTCTGTCCGCAAATTAGCAACTGCTTGAGATAACTCTGAAATTGTGTTGTGAATCACCGGCAATAATTTTAATTTATCCAAAATTTCCTCCAAAATTAAATCAGGTGAATTTTTAGCAGTCATAGATGAATCCAAAACATCACTAGCCTTAGAAAAACTAACTCTACAAGCAGCACACCTCCATTCTTGCTTCTTTTTTATAGACATTCTTCGGTAAGTAGTATCACTCAACGATGCACATGCAAAGTGCATACCGGACGTACAACCAAAGCAGGATACGAAATTACCATTTTTTGGTAAAAGTTCTTTACAAATAGAACATGAATCCATCATTAAAAATTTAAAAAATCAAGAGAACAAGTAAACACGTCTTTACACTAGAAAACCGGAAGTAATAATAATAATAATAATAATAATAATAATAATAATAATAATAATAATAATAATAATAATAATAATAATAATAATAATAATAATAATAATAATAATAATAATAATAATAATAATAATAATAATAATAAACAAAACAAATATAAAAAAGCATTCATAAATTTAATAAATTTTATGGTATGGAAGATGTGATTTTTTCATCTTGAAGCATCTTATGTAATTTTTTTTTTTTAAAAAAATTGAAATTCATTAATTTTCTAGTACAGCAGGCATCAAACATAATCACATTTATTAATAAAGTTTCTTGGCTTTTCTGCTTTATTACTCTTTGCACAAAAATATTTTCTTAAGTGATAAAATGAAAATTATCATCTTAATGAAGGCAGAAAAAAAAACTGTCAAATATTCATATATTGCAAGCTTAAAGTTTAAAAATATCTCAACATATTAGAATATGTTAGTCCATTCTTTCTGTTTAAATATTTTACAATATTTTTTTTGAAATTTCTTCAGAAAACTTTTCTTTATGAAATATGTCAACACCATGTCTAATCTACTGAAACAATTGAAACTGCACTTCTTTATAGAGTCTTTTCAATAATCCTTTAGTGGAGACTGTCCTCTCTCTCATATGGAAACCATGTTCAGGTTAACCATACAACACCCTTTGCATTGGTCTTTCATTTTACTTGTCCAATCCAAGGAAGTTATAATTTTACAATAGTATCATATCCACCAAGTTGAAGAACATATTGATTGGTTTTATGTTCTTGCCATTGTATTTTTAAAATTTAATGGAGCATTTTTAAATGAAACTTTTCTAAAGCCTTTATCTTGCACCATAAAGCTTACAAGTCTCATTGCCATACAATAAATTAGGTAAAATAACAGCTATATATATAGCTAACTTAGCTGCACTAGATATTTTCCTGTCATGAAATAATCTGCCCTTTAACTTCTTAAAAGCAGCAGCAGCACATTAGAATCTGTGTTGTAACTCAACATTTAAGTTATCGAAAATATTTAAACTGGTTTATATTCTCAAGTTGATAACTTTCCAAGCAAAAAGATGTTGATGATTTTTTCAAACATTAATTAATAAACCAAAGTCTTTGTATGTTACGTTCAAAATATTAAGTATGTTCTGTAAACCATTATATGAAATAGAAAAAAAGAATTCAAATAGAAGTTCTTGTTTTTAAATGATTCAAATTAAAATTCTATCATCAAATCTGCATTGCATCTTGATCCCTGCTTGACTAAGGTGCATATAAAAAATTTCAAAGACCACTGTCATAAAAATTGAAAACAATGCTGGAGCATATATACATCCTTGTTTAGCACCAGTTTTTATTTCAAATGCCTCACATTCTATACTTGCAGTAATAATATTTCCTCTGACTCCATTGTGTAAAAGCTGTATAATAAAAATAAATTCTGATGTATAACCAGCCAATTTCTAATACTGCTATACAATTGTCCCATTAAATGAATTAAATGCCTTGATGAAATCAATAAAAGCAATACAAAAATCACTTCTTTATTCCTGATACTTTTCGTACATATTTGTCTAGCAACAAAAACCATACCTATAAAAGCACACTAAGTGCCTGGTAACCATTCATCTATAACTGCAAGTAACCTATTCAACAAAATTATTGAAAATCATTTTGTTGTAATGGATAATAATGATATTCCATGATAATTACTACAATCTTGTTATTCCCTTTTTAAAAATTGAAACAATAAAAGTATTCTTAAAATTGAATAATACAACTTCCCATATATTCCTAAAAAATTCCAATATTTTTGAAGCTAACAAATCACAATCATATTTTAAAATTCCTCCATGTATATCATAAGAACCTATAGCCTTTCCATTTTTAAGACTATAAAGACATGTTTTGACTTCACTAACCCAGATATCTTTGTTTTTTTCATATCTAATTGAATAGATGAAAGGGAGATATCATCATCTCAATTCTTATATCATTATTCAAAATAAAAGCCATGCTGTAAAAAAAATGCCAGAGGTGGATTTAATAAAATGGAGAGAACAGCATTTCCCATGTCCATATATTGCTTCCAATACATATCAAAAAGATATATCATGATGAATAATCAAGAAATATTGGTATTTTCCTTGCAGTTTTAATCTACCAATCATTTTAAAGCCTTCTGGTCAGACACTGAATTTCTGCTTTCATATCTCTATTACCACATTTAATCTATTATTCTGTCAAGCAGAAAATGCCACTTGTTGCCTTTTAAACAAATCACTAATAATGAGATAATGTATGTAAATATGTTGTCTTAATTTATTATTAATAATTACATTTTTAAAAATTTTTTTGTAAATACTATACTGAAATAGAAGGATGTATTTTGTGAGACTATAGGAAAAAAGTAAATTTTATGCACTATAAAATGATGAGTGGGTATTTATATATAAGAACATCATCAATAAATTCAGATTTATTTATCTTAATTTACAAATATTTATAATTTATAAATCCTAAGCTTAATGTGCACCTTTGCTAAATCTCACTGCCTTTGTTTACATTAGTTCATGTCAATTATTATTTGGACAAATATAGAGTGCATGATGAAATTATGATGTAACCAATAAATCAGGATGATATAAATATTGATCAAATTCAAAATAAAAACTGAGATGAATAAAAACAAGAACCACCAAAAAATGATAACATAACTTTATTACCAAAAGTAACAGAAAACTGTTTAATAATTGACAAAAACAAACATGTGATATGAATAGTCAAAATAAGTCATAGATCACATGACCCTATCTCTTAAGCTTGTAAGTTATAAACAATGAGGATTGCCAATTCCTCTACAAGCTTTGTGATAAATGCTTAGCCAGAGTCAGCACTTAAAATATCTCTGTCAGGAACCCTCCCCAAACCCATGATCATGGTTTCGTGTTTTGGCACTCCTCAGAGAGGTGTCAGGGTAGGTTCAGACCCTAGATCTAAAAATACCAACCCAAAGCCAAGTACTTATCTAAAAGTTATCTATTGAATGGAAAATCTGAAATTTTCAGACATCTACATGTCTTCAAATCCAGCAATCCAACTCAAATAGCTATATGGGAGCTGAATGTCTTCAAAATATTATTCAATCCTTAAGAATTTTGTTTATTTTTTTACTTTTTATTTTTTTTGCTTAACTTTAAATTCCTACTATACTTTTTGTTTTCTGATCAACAATTTACCATTTGTAAGATTACTATTTCTAAATCTCTCTTGTTTTTAGTTCTTTATAAAGGCAATATAACTATATTACATTTGCTTTTACTGCTCGAACAATACATTTATTTGATGTGTTCAATTTCAGGAAACAAATTTTCCAGATTAATATTATATTTGACTTCTCTGATATCCTTAAGTACAGCATTGCTAAAATACCTTAAAAACATTACTGATTTAGCAATATCAAATAAATAAATCTGATTACTGCATATATGAGAAAGTAAATAAAATGCATATAATTATAATTACTATATGAAAATTTTGTACTTAACTCTTTTTTTTATCAAAAAAAAAATAATCTAAAAATAAATACCAAGACAATAATAATATTTATGCTAAAAACTTCATCAATTTTTATATATTAAAAAAAAGTATTGCAGTATTTAATTCCATGAAATGTCAAAGAAAAGAAGAAAAAAAATCAAGGATTAAAGAAATTGATTGACATGAATAAATATTATTTATAAATATATAATTTAAAAAAAAAAACAGTTTTCAAAACAATTTAATTATAAATTAAACTTGAAAAAAAAAATTGAAAAGTAATCTTTCAAAATGTAAAAAAATGTTAAAACTCTGAGCCAAGTAATCACAGACTTAAATTATAATATTAATAAAGAATAAATTAATAAACATGTTTGAAGTTAGGACAATAAAACAAAAAGAAAAAAAAGAGAGAAATTGTTTTATCTATTAAAAAAACTTCAGTTATTTTCATAAAAAAGACAAAGTAATTTGAAATTACAAATTATATATATATGTAATAAAAATTACACTCCTTTGTAATTTTAAATAATTTTATACTATCGCTTAAAATATATATACATATATTTATTCCTAATATAATATAGCCTTTTACATATTAAATAATTTACATACATTATTAATAAATGCCAAACTCCAAACTTTAGACATTTTGGTATTACGATAAAAAGGCAACAATAAATAAAGAAATAAAAATGGTTGTAAGGCTCAATATTTCAGAATAAAAGAAGTTCCATACTGAAACAAAGAACAATTGATAATTTATTTGGCATTTAGATTTTTTTTGTAAACAGTTTATCTATTTAAAAAAAATGCAAATATTCCAAACAGGAAATAATTTACTAGTGACTTTATTAAGTTCAGAACCATAGAGTCTGCTCACATTTACATAGATGAATTCCATTTATAAAGCAGATAAGTTCAAAGACTGTGTTGTCCTAAATCTATTAATATGTTTTCACTTGTGTGTAGGAAAATCAAATTTGTTTTTATTGCACGTTCTGAAAAAAAAAAAAAAAATTGTTTGACACATAAGAATTCCACTTTTTTACATATTAATTCAATTTTAGATTCTTGATTGAACATCCAAAAGAATAATTTTGATTTGAGACAGTTCTTAAGTGATGAATTTATATCCAAAATTATTGGTAACTTTTTATATACTATTTGGCAAGCAACTTCAAATATCTAGTAAAGGAATATATATATAAACAGAAGGTCACTGCATAAAAGTACATTTGAATGTACCACTAATATTTCTTATAGAGATATAGAGAAGCTTAGTAGCTAAATAAATTCTCTGTAATGTGTATGGGATAATGACCAAGTAGTACTGGCTAATTTTCCAAAAAGATTACTCCTAGAAATTAATTTTAATTAAATAAAGAAAATAAGTTAGGTTATTCCTGCATTCAAACTGTGACAGAGTAAAAACTTATAGTACAATATTTATAAGCAAAAAAAATTCAAAATCAAATTTTAAAAAACTACAACAAATTTTGTCTATAACACTAAGAAGACTCTCACATCAGCTCAAGAAGAAGTTCAAAGTATTGTAAGAAAAATTTTAAAAGATTTCATTTCAATTATTCTAGGACCCAAGATTAAGTTACAATCTTGTAGCAGAGTGTTTTCTAGTTTTTAATTTGTTTATTAAGTGTCCAAAATTGATTAAGTGCTATGGAGGTTTTATAACCTTCCCAAGATGGATGCTGACGGTCAAAGTCAGAATAAGCAAGCATTCAGTAGTATTAAACTTAATGACATATTGAGAAGTGATCAAGTAATTCCGGAAGTGTTTAAACAATCTAAATCAATTAAAAATAGTTCCGAAAGATGTTTAGAGGTGAAAGAACTAAAGGAAGTTCAGAAAAAAATGAAATTTGAGGAAAATAAAAAAACTGTTTTAAAGAAAAATTCAAACGGTACCAAAAATACGGTAGATATTGGGCTAAAGATCAATGAAAACATTGAGATACAGCAAATTAAAGTTGATACAATGAAACATAAGCTAAATATTAATGATACTGCCAAGTTTCATGGAAATCTATCAGAAAATAAAGTTGTGGGCGGGTCCATCACAAAACTACTAAAATCTAAAACGATAATTAAAAATCACGGAATTTTGTCACAAGAGAGGGCGCTGTGCCCCAAATTCATGATATAGAAGCAGAACTGGAACGAAAGAAAGACGAATATCACCAAAGAGACTCTACATTGATCAATACAAGAATAAATACTGAAGGACAAACTAAAAACCTCAGGAAAAGTACACAAAGTAATTATCTAGACAAAACCATGACAATTAAAAGCCAAAGCTTGGAAAAAAATAGGGAAAAAGTTACAGAAGCCCAGAAGTATCCAGTTGAACCTGCTGGTGAGAGCAATAATGCGGAACTAACACTTCCAACGTTTGCAGAAAAGTTAAAAAAGGATATTAAGACTTCCAAATGGCAAGTTTCAAAACCCCATATGCCAATGGCTTTCAAATGGAGCAGGGGGTTATGGGCCTTGAGACAAAGCTAGAGCTAGTGGTCAGACCATGAAAACAATCTGAACAATGCAAAGTATGGGAAAACTAGTCATGCTAGCATCTCCCATAAGAATAAATTTGAGAATGGCTTAATATATCATAATGTTGAGTCAAGTACGAACAACTCTAATCAGGATAGAAATAATTTAATTCCAGAAGACTTTCAATCAGTCAATGATGAATTTAATAATAGAATTCCTCAGAAATTGTTCAATTCCTTTCTTAGCTTCTAGAATCAGTATACTTTAACATTGAGCACAACGAATAAAAAATGTGAACTTTTCATATTTCCAATAAATGAGCTATTTCTCTTAATCAAGGACTTAAAAATCATTGATTCAATAAGAAGGGTCTACTATCACCCTAACAAAAAATATGTCACACTAGAATTTGAGAACACTTTAGCCAAAGAAAAATTCAAAAGATCTCAAATGTTTCTAGATGGAAAATATTTAGTGAAAATTGACCTGGAAAGACCAAGTTTGATAACAGGTATGGTGCGGAATTGCCATGTGGCATTTGGAAAAGATGAATTGCAGGGACTATTAGTACAGTTTGGCTCTATTGAACGGTTCACTTTCCTAATGGAAAGAAGAGCAGGGATTCAGCTGCCATCCAATAACGCAATATTTACAATGAGGCTGACTAAAGGTATCAGTCCACTGGATATACCATCTATTTTTGAGCAGAATAAAAGCCCAATATACATAGTAATTCGAGGAATTCAACCACAGTGTTATGGATGTGGAGACACTTGCCATTTAATTAGGGCCTGTCCAAAAAAATATGCACAGAATGTGGGTAAAGCTATAGTGGATTCCAAAAATGTACAATAACATCAAGCAATCCTTCACTTATAAATCAACAATTAGAACTAAAATCACAAGAATCTCATTTAAAAGATAAAGTGAAAACAAATAAGCTACATTATAAGGAAAATCAAGAAACCTTGCACAGTAGATTTGAAGATGGGACAAATGCAGGTGAAGCTAGAGATACAGTCAAAGAGATAAAGAAACAATCAGCACAGGCAGAACTGACCAACTCCGAATCAATACAATCTAAAGAATCTGAAGGCACATTAGAAGAAATAGGTCAATTGAAAGAAGGTAACATGTTCAGTGATACAGAACTAAGTGAGAATGGTTCAACTCAAATGGGTAAAATGACATAAGGTGCAAGTTTCAAGAGGAAAAATAAGAATGGCTCTGGCTCGCAAAGTTATGAGCATAGTGTTGTGGGCTTAAACATCGAGCTGTGTGGTGAGCAAGAAAAGAAAACTGAGGGTCTCTCAAGGAGAAAGAGAAAAAAGAAAAGAAGACAGAAGAAGTTCGCTCAACAGGAGTCAGGGAATGAGATGGAAACTGATTCAGAAGATCAGATAGTCAATGACCCAGAGGTAATGGAACATGATATTTTAGCTCATCCCATGATCTTCAAATGTATTGTTGAATCAAAGGGACATGTCTTTTTTGGAAGGGGCATGTATGTAGCAACAGTGAAGTAGGGCAGATAATTTCAGAAGAGACAGATAATCCAGAGGAAAAAATCAATAACATAGAAGAGCAATGGAATGATGAGGCTTGTAGTGACAGGTCCGGAAGCAGGCAAGGTGAAGTAGTGCAGGATATCGTAGAAAAGTCTGATAATCCAGTCGAAGAACTTGATAATGTAGAAGAGAAATGGCTCATAGTGACAGTTCTGGAAGCGAGGAAGTAGATGGTTATCCAAAGGAAATGCAGTAACAAATTAGTACTAGTCCTGTGTGTATTGATGAAACAGAAGAAATCACAGATGAAGAAGAAATAAGCCCATAAGAGGAAAATTTTGAAGAAAACTCCGAACAGGAAAGCAATAGAAATTCAGAAACTGATTAAAGTATGAATTCCATAAATGCGGTTTATACAAAGTAATGGCAACATAGATGAAGTTTTAAGGATCTGTGAATTAAGGGACTTGGCAATTCAAAGACTCTTATGAATCAATGGAGAAGACTAGGGTTATTGACTGTAGTATGATCTAACGATTCCTTTTAAACAAATGTATTTGTATCATGTAGTGGGTGATCAGTCACCTGCATTTTTTTTTGCTTAATAAAAAAAAAAAAATGTAATAAAAATTCTGATAAAGTATATATATGCACATACATATACATATTCAAATTAATACAAAGATTCTTCTAATAGGAGAAAAAAAAATCATATCTGGTCCGTATCCAATTTTGGAAGATGAACATTCCTCTCAGCTGGCCATTATGATTTTAAAATGGCATAATAAAGAATTAAAATGACAAAATTTAATTTTGATCTTTCAAGTGAAAGAACAAGAGAAAAAAGCAAAAGAACACAACACTGTGCTTCATTGATACTTGTTTATATAGTGATAAACACATAATGGAAAAGTGATCTAAATTCAAACTCCTTTTTCACTTAATTGTACTTAGTACGTGAAAATTTTACTAGGTCGGCTTGACAACGGCTTTCTTACAGATGATATCGTCCTACTGGTTATCTTACGCATGGTAAATCAGCCATATTTAATGTACAATTTATATAAAAGAATTATTTCAAATAAAATTATTAGAACAAATATATACTTATTTATATTTAAACCACTAAACATCACATGATCACCATCTCTATACTAGCACATAATTGTTGTAAACAAAGGCAAAAACTCTCCATACAGTAGTGCCACCCTGTGCCAAACAGAGTAATCAATGGATGCCAGAAGGCTTGTGCATAAAATCCCTATCTAGTAAGGACAATGGTGGCTATGGTTGTTTAAGAGCCAAAGACACCAAAATGTATGGGTGCTGAATTGAGTTTAGACCCATATGACTATATAAGCTATTGAGCTTAGATTGAAAATGTTATTGTGTTTTCAATTTCATTCTCATAGGTTTGTAGTAAAGTAGAGTTAAAAGGTGGGTGCTGGCATTAGATCCTAAGATCTAGGTGCAGTGCTCTCAGATCCAAGGCTCCTCACTGATGATGGCCACAAGCCAGAAGAAACTAGTCTGGGGATATTGGATGAGTAGGCACTAGATAGGGATTTTATGCACAAGTCTTGTGGCATCCATTGATTACTCTGTTTGGCACAGGGTGGCACTACTGTATGGTGAGTTTTTGCCTTTGCTTATTTATATTTATACTGAATGATACATTATTATTAATTTTATTAAAATCAACATGATTAAAATTTCTAAATTAACTGTTCTCGTATTTCATGTGCATATTTGTTATCTCTATGATTTTTCTTAAATATATTTTTATTTTCTGGAAAAGTTTTATATCACAGTTATGCATGCAAACAAATACATACACACACATTTAAATGCTTGTGGAGATAAAAGTTTGTCTACATGTATTTTAAACAGAATACAATTCACAGAAATTATCACTACGTTACAAACAATTTATTTATTATGAGGTATTCAACCATAAATTATATCTCTGTGTAATGTGGGATTGATAATCTAAAATATTTATGGAATTTTTTGCTTGATTTTATATATAGCCACGATTTTTATAATATAGCAACATATTTTATGAGGTCTTAGCTGTAAGTGCCATTTTGGTAATTATTGACAATGCTATATTTATAGTTATATCAAAATTGAAAAACAAAATTCTGTTCTTAAAAATTTTTTTTTTTTAAAAATTGGGTTAAAATGTTATTGAACTAATAGGGTTATCATCTCAATATAAATAGCCACTATTTCATATATTCCATAACCATGTCTCTTGTTAATTGTATTTCTGTATAATAACTTATGTAAATACTTTTTTTTATATAGTGCAATATTTTTATAAATTACAATAATAACATAGCTTAAATCACAGCACATGCGCTTTACAGATGGAACGCTATTTATAATGAATACTCTCCTTTCCAAACACAAGATAAAATCTTTTTTAAAAGATGGAATGGATCCACTCTATTTTTTTCACCAAGCTATATGTATAGGCCAATCTGAAGTGTTTGGACCTAAGAACGTGAAGATTTAATTAATCACTTTAAATTACTTATCATATGATTTTTGTTAATGACGATTGCGAAATTTTTACAATTTACGATATGTCATTATTATATAAAAACTTAAACATATGTAAATATTTTTATTTATATAACACAATGTTTTTATAAATTATAATAATAATGCAGTTTACACCATGGCACATATGCTTTACAGATGGAACGCTATTTATAATGAATACTCTCCTTTCCAAACACAAGATAAAAGTCTTTTTTAAAAGATGGAATGGATCCACTCTATCTTTTTCACCAAGCTATATGTATAGACCAATCTGAAGTGTTTGGACCTAAGAACGTGAAGATTTAATTAATCACTTTAAATTACTTATCATATGATTTTTGTAAAATGACGATTGCGAAATTTTTACAATTCACGATATGTCATTATTATATAAAAACTTAGAAACATATGTAAATATTTTTATTTATATAACACAATGTTTTTATAAATTATAATAATAATGCAGTTTACACCATGGCACATATGCTTTACAGATGGAACGCTATTTATAATGAATACTCTCCTTTCCAAACACAAGATAAAGTCCATACATATAGCTTGAGTGAAAAAGATAGAGTGGAATCCATTCTATTTTTTAAAAAAGACTTTATCTTGTGTTTGGAAAGCAGAGTATTCATTATAAATAGCATTCCATTTGTAAAGTGCATGTGTCATGGTGTAAGCTATATTATTATAATTTATAAAAACATTGCACTATATAAATAAAAATATTTACATATGTTTAAGTTTTCATCTAATAATGGCGTATCGTAAATTGTAAAAATTTTGCAAGCGTCATTAACAAAAATCATATGATAAGTAATTTAAAGCAGTGGTCTTCAACCTTTTCACACCTGCGGACCGGTAAAAATAAGGATAAGGTTTCGCGAAGTCTATAGATAAATTTTCTTAAAGATGAGCATAATTGTTATAACTGATCAAAACAACGTTAAATATATAAGATAAAGTTTTATATATATGGAGTTTGTACAATAAAAAACTTTTTTTTTAATTTTGAATTTTTTTAGAAAAGTAATAAAAAATTTAATTCTACCCCCCACCCCCCATAAACATCTGTGATAACTAGAAAAACAAATTAATTTATGTATGATTGATTAGATTTTGTTTTCGTTCTGTTTTCTTTTTTTTTAATTGGGCAAAAATGAGATGAAAAAAATAAATAAAAATTGGTTATATTAATTAAAAATTTAAACTCTTATTATTTTGTTATTATAAACTTTCTCTAGCTGGCGGACCATCAGAAAAGTTCCACGGCCCGGCACCGGGCTGCGGACCAAGGGTTGAAGACCACTGATTTAAAGTGATGAATTAAATCTTCATGTTTTCAGTTCCAAATGTTTCAGATTGGCCCATGCATATAGCTTAGGTGAAAAAGATAGAGTGGATCCACTTTATCTTTTATAAAAAACTTTATCTTGTGTTTGGAAAGAAGAGTATTCATTATAAATAGTGTTCCATCTATAAAGCACATGTGCCGTGGTATAAGCTATGTTATTATTATAATAGCTTATTATGTTTCATGTTTTTATTTCATTGTTATTCTAAAATAAGTTGTAAATTTACAAAAATATTCGTAAATGGTAAAACAAGTCTACATTATGTTTACTATTTCTTTTTTTGATAACTTTTAATAATATTTAGGTTGTAAAAGAACATTAAAAAAAAATTAGAAATTATGGACAGATTCTGGAGCAGTCTATTCTTATAAACTCCTGAACAATAAACCTTTAGATTGTAATTGTAATCCTATTAAATACATGGATCACATTCTTTCAAATAATAATAATGATATTTCAAACAAGCCATTCAAAATAAGATCTAGAAAATATTCATGATAATTTAAATGCAACTTACAAAAAATGTAAAGTGAAACAATTTAAATATCTTGGAAGGTTTTTTTGGCTGAAAAATGGGCATGAATGTTGAGATGCAATACAGGCTCTAATGTGGTTCTCCTGCATTTAACAAGGTTGAGCATTTTATCACAATCATACACTTTCTTCAACTAAATTAGCAAAAATTGCCCATCAATGTAACAATAAAAATAATGAAAAAAATTTCATTTCAGAATTCTTCTTAAAATTATAAAAATATAATATCACAATCATAAGATCCAGTGATATGTTAATTTAACTTACTAGATGTGATACTATAGAATCTAGTGTTGTAAAGATTCATGTTTATCAGAGGGGGTGAAGGAAAAAAATAATCAGTAACAAACATTAAAAAATATTTTATAAGCTTGGGCATAAGGGTAGAGACAAACCACAATTGTATTATAATAATGATTTCAAAGGCATTCTAAAAAAGTGCAATATTGATTACTTTCAACTGAAACATAAAGATGATGACAGAATACAATCAATAACTGCAATTAAACAAGGCATAAAAGTCTCTCAAAAAGTAGGATCTGCAATAGAAATCAATTTGTATAGTGATCACAAAATTCATCTTAAATGATTTCTCCTCTATTGTTCTATTTTTGGTTCATCTGTTTTTTTCTTTTCAAGTTAGTATAGCGATATTTATTTGAGAGTGATTGCTAATTATATCTATATACAGATGAGGGGGGAATCCAAAATTAACCAGAATTGTTCTCCGGTAGGTATATATGTTGTAGTACATGCTTCTGCAGTTAGATACTTCTTGCTAAAATCCTTCTGTGTCAATCTGCCAAATGACATTATCATGTGAAATCATAATGTCATAAAAAACAATATGTAGTAAACTTTCACATATTTGTCAATTTTTGTAATAGCTGAAAAGTTGGAACATTGTAAAATTCTTAATGTTTTCCTGAAGGTTTGTGGTGATGATGTTCTAGTTGTACTTTTATATTGGACTAATTCCATAATCTAATATGAGTATTTAATGTCTTTAGAAAAATTTAACTTTATTTCAATATTCCAAATACATTCAACTGTTTGTAATATGACATCAAACAGGTTAGTCTATGCACAATGTTTCAAGAAGTATTTATTCTCCCCTTTTCTTCAGATATTGCTGGCCTAACCAGTGACAGTAGTAGCATGGGATTCGAACCTGGACCCTTAGTTTCTTGAGTATTGAATTTTGAGGTAATACTCTAGCCAACTGAGCCACTCTGCCAAAGGCAACAGTCAGTAGAAATTTGATATACTTATTTATGTTCCTCCCGATTTCTCCACTTTTTCCTAAGAGCAAAGTTGATTAGTGGTTTCCAAACATTAAGTATAATCACACTAGGTTGGCTTATGGGATTTTTTGCCATTGTCATGTCATCAACTTCTTTAAATTTTCTTCTTTGTATCTTTTCGTTTCTATCCAATATTTTTTGTATTTTCCCAATTGAACATATGTTCATTGGCACATACAGAATCTGCTGTCTTAGACATATCTGTTTTCGCTCTTCTAATCATCAGTTTGTGTTCTTGCAAGGGCTTTTCAATGAGATGACTAAAAATTTACAGAAGCTGCTTACATGACAATGGCAAAAAATCCCATAAGCCAACCTAGTGTGACTATACATAATGTATGGAAACCATTAATCAACTTTGCTCTTAGCAAAGAGTGGAGAAATCAGGAGGAACCTCATAGATAAATATATGAAATTATATTGATTGTTGCTTTTAACAGGATGGCTCAGTTGGTTAGAGCATTAGCTTACATTCAATACTTAGAATCTAAGGTCCAGATTCGAATCCCATGCTAATACAGTCACTGGTTGGGCAAGCAACACCTGAAGAAGGGGGGAGAATATCTCCTGAAACATTGTGCCTAGACTAACCTGTTTGATGTGCTACTACTAACAGTTGAATGTATTTAGAATATTTAAATAAAATTAAAATTTTTCTAAAAGAGATTCAATACTTATATTAGATGATGGAAATAGTCCAATATAAAAATACAATGTGAAATTCTGTTTTCTTTTAGGGAAAATGGCAAGGCATGAAACAGTTTAAAAGCAAGTTGCTCTGGGAAAAACACAAGTTTACAAGTGACTTAATGGAAATGCCTAATTCATCAGTCCCAAAAAACGTTGTGAGTGAAGTCCAATGTCAAAATGATGCTGAATTTTTTTTGGGTTATGTAATTAGCATTGTTCACTCAGAATTTGTTTTTAATAATCAGGCTTTTAAAACATATAAATTCTGAAACTTAGTGATGCAGTAAAACATGAACATTCTGCTTTGTGGCAATGTGACGGAGTGAATGCTTTATTGAATTGAAAGAACTCTAGCATACAAACCTAGAGTATAAAACAATTTTTAATTAAATTCAGCATTATCCAGCTTATTCATCAGCTGTATTTACTCAATGTCATTCCATGTGATTTATTTTTATTCTCTAGAATGAAAAAATGTCTCAACTATTTTTTTTTTTTTTTTGCAGATTTAGAAGTGGTGAAGAAAAAAAATCTAAAAAAAAAAAAAAAACCTATGGAAATGGTAAAAAGAATCATTTTGCAAGTGTTTCTGGGTTACTTTAAAAGGTGGAAAATATATTTAGACTGGTATATCACATTAAATAAACAATATTTTGAAAAGAATTTAATTTGCAACGCCTAAAAATAAATACACATTTTTATTACAAAATTCAAGTTATTTTTGGGTTCCCATTTGTATATAATAAAACACTTATATAAGATAGAAAAAAAATCCAATAGAACTTAATTTATATAGCTTTGTAATTTAAGTTAGTAAATACCCTTTGCACCATAATTATTGCATATAGATTGTAGATTATTAGCTATCAAGTAATGATGATTATCTCAAAGAAATAATACTTAAATGTAGAAATTCAATTATACATCTAGGGAAACACTATTGTCATGTTGATTAATTATGACTAAAATCCCATGACTTTAATTTTCTTCAATCATCGCATTTCTTAGAAAATGACTTTGAAGTTTAAAATATTGAAGCATAGACTGTTGTTCTTTCAAAGTCAATGAATACAGAACTGTCTCTATCTTTCATCTAAATAGATGCATATGAATTGATCTAATTTTGTAGATATAAATTATTGGTATTCATCAAAATAAATTGAGAGATAAAAAGAATTTAGACATCCAATAGTTTTACTATTTGTGCTTTTTATTAACTGCAATTTTATCTTTATAATTATTAATAATTCTATTTAAATTACATGATGCTCTAAAGCTGATATTGAATTCTTATTTATATATATTGTAACAGGAACTACCCTACTCATCACTACTGAGTTCAAACCCTGTAAATCAGCAGATAAGGCAAAGTGAAATAATTAGTTTCACTAATTATTATTATTAAAAAGGGGATTAAACTTACAACTGTAAGTTAAAATTTCCTACATTCCCTGTCCACCAGAGTCGGCCAAGCTTAGCCAAAATAGAGTATTTTATAAAACCCAAAAGCTTTTAGCGCCACTTTCCTAAAAAGATGCCCTGCAAGACCCCTTATTTAAAGACATACCCAATATTCCCTTACCGATTATCCCATATGCTAGCTCTCTTACTCTACTTCTCAAGGTGAATGAATAGTCTATCTTACAATACATACACATATAATTCATTAACTATGGAGCGAGATGAATGAAATGTTACACACCAGTTCTTGATCAAATACAGCAAAAAGTTATTTTCTTAATCTTAATCAGAATATTAAAAGAAATAAACAAAAAAATAATAATTATAATTACATCTGGGTCTCATTTTATGCAGTAGATAGGTTCCTCAGAAAACGCGCACAAAAGAAATCGCATAAAAATAGACTTAACTTACCTTGAAAAATGGGAGATACGTACTGTAATTTTTGAAAAATCGCATAAAAGCAAAGCAAAACGTAAAATTACTTTAAAATTCACATAAAAATAAAATAAAATATGACTAATAAAAAATTTCAAATTTGAAAAAAATTGATACAAGACAAACTTTTTTTACTTTTTTTATTAACTACAGTATTTAATTTTATTCAAAATAATATATTTTTATGTGTAATTTACATTTTTTTCATACATTTACGGTATTTTAATCATTATTCTTATTTGAGACATCAGATTGGTCACAAGAGGAAATATAACTAGCGCCAACTTCATTTTTTTAAATTGGTCTTATAGTGGATTCACCCAAACTAAAACGTTTTCAAATTGCTGTTGATCCTTCCCATTTCACTAAGCGATCTAAAATTGAAGTTTAAAATAAATATAAGATCTTAGACTTATGATAATAAAAAGACACCGACTCACCACTGTTGGGCAAAATTTAATTAAAACTAACAATTAAAAATTAAATTCTTATTTTTGTCTTTAATTTTTAAATTTTCAATTCTGTTTAAAAATCAAATTTCATCCGTTTCATATTACATTAATTTCAGCTCACATTACATAATGTTTAAATTGTTAATTACAATTAAAAATCAGATTTTAATTGTCAAATTTACTTGTGCCCACCGCTGTTACTCACCTTTTAAAAATAAACTTGCGGACACTAAATGATTAACTGATTACATAATCTTTTTTTAAAAAGCAAAAATAGAACGTGATTTAAAATGCAAAAACAATAACATACATAGTATAAGCATCTATAACAATTGAACAGATTTACATTATAATCTTGTTAAATTTATTACTTGCGGACACTAAAGATTAAGTGATTACATACTTTTTTAAAAAGCAAAAATAGAATGTGATTTAAAATGCAAAAAACAACATGCGTAATGTAGGCATCTATAACGTTTGAACAGATTTACATTATAATCTTGTAAAATTTAATGTGTGTATATAAAATGGGGAAATCCTGATTTTAAATGAATTATGGACTTCTTTATTGCGTAAAATCTATTACAATACTATTATAAAGTGCTGAAAATATTGAAATTATTAGATAGAAGTCGAACTCCGATAATGTGCTATTACATTAAATATGACGTGAGTGCACAAAATTTATAATATTTAAAGTAATAGCGCATTATTGGAGCTCGACTTCTGATCTAATAATTTTTATCGCATAAAACAAAACTGCATACAAAGATATTAAGAAGAAACATGAATCGCGTAACTTCAAAATCGCATTAAATAAATCCACATAAAACGAGACCCGGATGTATAATAAAAATATCACACAAGAAAAAAAATCTAGTCTAAAATACATTATTGCTTAGGACATCCCCTCTCTTATAATTCATTACTGCTCAATAAAAGCACTCCTCCCTTCTATTAGTTTTTTACTGTATGCACTTTTACCACAACTTTGTGGGCACATATAAAATAAAAAAACATAAAAATAGATATACAATACCCATGCTGATCGATAATACTACCCCAAAGGGGGAACAAAAAATATCCAGATATATTTCAATTTGTGTTTTCTACAAATTTACAAATAAATACAAAAAAAAATTATATACATCTTTATCTAACTTTCTATGCATACATACATTTGTATAAATATAATTTAATTTTGCTAAAACATTAATTTCTTAACTAAATACAAAAAAAATAATAATTACACCTTTATCTAATTCTATACGTAATATGTATAGCTTAATTTGAATACAATGTTAATTTCTGAAATCAACATATTTCAGAAAAAAAACAAAAACAATAACAACAACAACAATAATAAATTTAAATGTCCTTTCCTTACTTATAGTACACACTTCACTTCTGTCTAAATATTTCCAAAACTCATCTGCAATACACATTCATAGGAGACATTACATAATGCTGGCTTCTATGATGCCCATTTCCCCCTTTGTTCTCAGCTAAAATGAAATTTCTCTGGCATGCACTCACGTACAAAGCTCTATTGAAATGTGTAGTAGTTAGGAGAAGATACAGATGATTTTACTTCAGCTACATTTTCTTGCTAGGCAGGGTTCAGCATAACAGTACATTTCAGATGGTAAATATGAAAAAATTAGATCTGGTGCACTTGATGAATTTCTATTCCATTTTGTTTAGTTTATTAAACACTCCTGGATGCATTAACATCTTTTGTTGTTTATTAAAACAGAGTCCAAGAGTTATCCAAGAATTCCGTTTTTCTCTGCGCTATAATGTAATCACCAACTGCTCACTAACTCTGGTGATTGACTTTCTGTGTTGTTTTTCTGATTTCTAATTACTCTCGAACTGTCACTGCTCTCTGCCCACTTCTCTCTGACTGCCCACTATATGCACACCAAAGAACAAAAGTTGTTATCTTTTATCTTTGATCTAAATTAATTTATTTTCTTAATCAGCTTGCAGATCTTTGATCTGAATTAATTTATTTTCTTAATCAGCAATACAGATACATCTATTAATTTTTACAAAAAAAGGAATTTCAAGAATTTTTTTATAAAACACTTTACTAATTAAATGTTGATAACATATCTTGGTACATCTAAAAAAATAAAATAATTGAAAACATAATTATATCAAAGAGACAAATCCTCAAGAAAAGAAATTATAAGAATTTCGATACAGCAATGTCTCTAATTAGACTCGATATAATTAACTATTGTTAAAAAAATTTTATGAAATATTTTATTTTTCTTTATCCACAAATTTGACTAAAGGAACTAACATATATTTTATTTTATTCTTATCTCAGACACAAAAAATGTAGAACACATTAAAGAAAATTTATTAACAAAAATTAAATTAACAAAGAAAAAAATAAACATAGTTGCAATATACACATATTCTACTGCCTATCTAGCAATATAATGTGTGTATATATGTATTTTCCCCACGTCTCTTTTGGTTTTTAAATTATATTTATACTCTTACATTTTATGAGCCAACTAATAATTGAATACAGTGCTAGCTGACCAAAACTTGTGATGGGGGTTTGATCATCAGTTACAATCACAGTACGTATACATGATGTAAAAAAGGGTACTTGAGTATTAGTCCTACAACATGGAGCAGATATTAGACTTGCTGCACCTTTTCACATTCATTTCAATCCACTGATAACTTTGTAATCTTGTGATCTGGCTAAAATAACATATACATGGATCTTGTACATGATATTTTTTGCAAGATTTTCAAAACAGTAACATGTATATGGATTTTGTACATGATATTTTTGCAAAATTTACAAAATACCAGCAGGTTGAATAAATATGTGAAAAAACGTTGCATATCTAATATGTACTCCATATTACAGGACTAAAAATACTATTTTCACACAACTAAAAGTATAAAATAAGGCAGAATTATATATGACTTTCACACGAAAAAGTATAAAATTTACAACAATATAACAATGGTAAATGGAGCAGAATTTAAATTTCAACAATAATAAAGACATATAAATTTGAGCAAAAAATCGATATTAAAAAGAACCTTTTAAAAAAAAAAAAATTGATTTGCCATACAAAAAAATATATGACTTTCATATGAAAAACTAGAAAATTTATAACAATAGTAAATCAATATTAAATTTTAAAAATATTGATTTGCCATACAGAAATATATGTCTCTCATACTGTAAAATTTATAACAACACTAAAGATATGAATTTCACAGCAAAAAAAAAAAAAAACGATCTTAAAAAATACATTTTCTTGGCCCAAAAATTTGCAAAATACTAAACACCATTACTCTAGTACCAAAATATTACTTTAAATATGGACAAAACAATCACCAAATTATTTTTTTAAACATGATTTACAAAAGAACATAAGCAACTTAACGTCTAATATATAACAGAAATTTTCACATTGAAACAAGCAATTTGGCATTTACATTTTTGACACAAAATAAAGATCTCAACTGAAAAATTCCCCCCCCTCCAAATGGAGTTTTACTGAACATGTGATTGTGCCCTCTATTGACTGAATGAAATTTTCCATATAAATGGTAATAAACTAATGTATTTTTTGTTAAAAATAAAAATAAAAATTGTAAAAATAAAGAAATATAAATTACAACACTTTTATTAACTTCTCATCCTGGAGGAAAATTTTTTTTATGTCGTTCAGTATGAAATGAATGCATCATTTTTAAAGCAATTACACAACACATAAATTTGGCCAGGTATGATTCAATGTGTTGCCTTGATGTTCCTCGTTACTGCTTATTTCGCCATTTCACACAACCACATAGTCTTTCAATGTTTTGTGTGTGAACCCCATTGCTGGATTTACAAAGTTTATATCTGCAGTTCATGCGAAAATGATTGTAACCGGCATTAGGAAGTTACAAAAAGAAAATCAAAAGGGCACAAATGAACACTACGTATATTTATACACTTAAAATCAATAAATAATTTTTAAGTAGAAATAATGTAGAAATACTTGAATGAAGCAAAAATGCAATTGAAAAATGAAAGCTATTGCCAGAAAGAAATCTGGACAATAACTGAAAATATATAAAAAAAAAACATGTTTTGATAAAGAGAAGCACATTTTTACACAAGATCAGATAACATGGCAGGGTTTATTTTGCTTAAATTTGACATGATCGCAAGATTAAACATTTGTTGCAGATGTGAAAAGGTGTACCATCTTCCCTACATTGCAGGATTAATACTCAAATACCTAAAACAGGTTTACTTTTATTATAGGGTTTAGAAATTTATTCTTATTACAATTAAGTCTTCTGATATATTATTCAAAACATGTCTATCATAATTCTAAACTAATCTCTAGCATAATTATCAAAATCTCTTCATAGTTTGCTTCCAATTTGCAAAGTGAATAAGAATGCGTAAATCAGGCACTCTTTGGATAATGTGCATGTAATTCCTTATATTGGAGTTTTTACCACCATTTTGCAATCCAAAATTTGATCCCTTGTTAAGATTTGTAAACATATGAACCATTATTTTCTGGTGTCCATCACCAGGATATTAATCGATCAATAATTGAATAATGTCTTTTTTCTAATAAAACCAGGACTAAACTTCCAAGTATAGCATTTATGGAAAAACTATATGGACATGAATATGCCATTGTATATGTATCTCTAAATATTGTGTCCTTAACAATCCAATTCATTGTTTTCTATAATAAAGTTTATTTCTTCTGGTATTATTTCATAATTTATAGATATTTACCAACCATGTGTGCAAAGCCATATAATTCAATCCATATTTAGTGATACTAACTTCAAATTATGAATTTAGGTATTTTATTAACAAATGCAGATGTTAAATTACAGTAGTTTTAAGTTAACAAGTTGATGCTATATTTTTTCAATAACTTTTACACCCCTTAGCGATGGCAATTGGTTCTCCAAAACTCATCGCTAAACAAGAATATCATATGCAGAATACGTATTTATAATGGAGGTCTATAGGAAAAAAAATTGGTCAGTTCCTAAAGCTAAACAATTGCACTAACATAGGAATAAAGTACATATTAAAAATATTATTCATTAACACTTATTTTAAATGCAATCTGTTTTTCTTTATAATTTTTTTTCTAATTCAACATTCGCGTTTTAAAATGTTTTTCTTTTGATTTGAAACCACTTGGGTGTAAACAACATTTTTAACGAAGTTACAAAATCAGTAACTATTTTTACATAATTGACCAGGTGTTCTAAAAATAATATACAGCAATTAATAAACATACACAGTTTAATATTCATATTTAGTGTTTTCCTGAAAGTTTGTGATGATGGTATTTTAGTTGTACTGTATTTATATATTGGACTATTTCATCGTCTAATATAAGTGTTGAATGTCTTTAGAAAAATTAAACTTTATTTAAATAATCCAAGTACTGTACATTATATTTAAATAAAGTTTAATTTTTCTAAACACATTCATAATAGTATTATAGATTCATTAATTGTATATATTTTAAGTTTATATGTTCTATAATCAAAATACTGAATGCAGCACTAACATTGTGTTTTATGAATAAAATATTGTATGTGCTATACAATTTCAGCAAAGTCATTATCTGTATACATATTACAGTAATGTATTTTTGCTTTTGGGTAAAATGACTTTAAAATACATATTCTCTGACGTCATCAGTAATGCAAAATTCAAGATGGCTACCAAAAAAAAATTTTTTTTAATAATTTTTCCCGATCGTTATAGTAAATAATCGATTGTAAATCAAAGTAATAGGTACAAATTGATGATGATCGCTATTGTGAAATATTGCTAAGTAGCTAATCACTAAGTGAGGTCTAGGTGTATATTTAGATTTATCAAATAAAATGAATATATTTCATTTTTCCTCTTTTAATTAAGCAAATAATCTTAGTGTCATCTAGATATTTCTTAAAATAATTTTTAACATGAATTCATTGTTCTTTAGAATTATTCCAATTAATTTTGACATCCATAGTGCAACTTGTTTAAAAACATTTTTTTCTCTGCAATATTTTATGCAACTTTGAGATTCTGTTACTCTCCTTCTAAAAATCTAGGCCCATATTGTCAATGATACTTGTTGGACAAATGAAAGCTTAAGTTGTGCATATTATTAAAATGATTCTTTAAGAAAAATTGAACATGGAAACTCTATAAAATGAGTAAATAATGACATAAAATATATATATAATTATAAAATAGCAAAATTAAAAAAAAAAAGATAAAAAGTTCAAAGACATGCCATCTTACTATTATTAAAAGCTAAAATTATTTCAGCACTAAGAGGATGGCAGTTTGTATAAAGAGATGTTTGTATTATGGTCAGAACAAATAATTTATCAGAGCCATTGGAAAGAGTAATGGATGAATACAAAGAATTGAGATTAGTAGTTTGAATAAGGTTAAAGAAAGTGTAGGAATAGTTGGATTAATACCAAGATTCAATAATAGGTATATCTTAGATAGGGCATGTTCTATAAATGAGAGAATGGGAAAACTGCGATAGAAATAATGTTATGTTTGTGGATGTATGGGATTTTTTTATTAGTAAGTGGAAGTTATACAATAAAGATGGACTGCATTTAGCAAAAAATGAAATTAAGCAATAGGGAGCTTGATTTATGAAAAATAATCCAGGAAACTTATAAAAAAAGGGAGGGGAGGGATAGTTTTAAATTATAGTATTAGCAAAAAAAAAGATTAAGAATAAATGGGATGTAAGAAGTAAACAAAGGGTAGTTTATCTACATGTAAATGTAGATGTGGAGAGGGACTGGTAAGTAAAATTAATGATAAACAAACTAACTACAAATTTTAATAAAGAAGAGTGAAAAGAATTTATAAAAGGGCAGAAAAAAATGAAAACATTGTAAAAATTGGATATTTGAATATGCAAGGTGGTAGGAAACCAGAAAAGTAGTTGGAATTAAACAAAGCAATTAAAAATAAAGAGCTTGAGTTATTAACAGTAGTGGAAAAACATCCAAGAAAAGAAGAACCTACACTGGAAAATTTGTATGGCAGAGTATAAAGAGAAAAGCAAAAAGGGTTAGGGGTAGAGGAATAATACAAAAAAAATATTTAAATACTGTTAAATGTCTAAGGTTAGGAAGACTAGAATGAATAGTAGCTATAGTTGTATATAGCCACTGGAGATAATCAAACAATAATGGAGTAGAACAGTAACATATATGAATGCCTAGTTAAGGATATACAAAGTTTCAAAAAAAAAAAAGGGAAGAAAATAATGGTTATAGGGGATATGAATGGAAATATTGAAGAAATTGACGACATGGCTAACAAGAATAGACATCTTTTGAAATTTTTTTGTCAGAGAGTGAATTTGAGCATTGGAAATTTATCTAACAGTTATGAAGGACAATACACATAGTCCAGAAATAATATAGATTACACAATAGATTATGTATTAGTAGAGAAAGAGGGAATGAATAAAGTATGGAAAATTAAAGTGTTTGATAATGAATAGAGAGTATGTAACAGTGATCACAATTTCTTTATAATAGAAATGATTAGTAATATGATGGAAAATAGTAATAAAAGTAAGATGTGGATGGAGAGTGAATGGTAAGAATAAGTTAGAAGAATATAAAATGAAAGTAAAAGAAATTATGGAAGAGTTTGTTCGGAATGAATATAAGAACTGATGTGGTGAAGTAGAGAAGTAGAAAAAGTAGCAAATAGTGTTTTAGGTAAGGACATGCCGAATAAAAGTAACAGACAAACTTGAGAATTAGGAAAAGAGAGGGGAAAACATGCAGAGAATATAAATGTGATATTAAGAACAAAGAATGAAAAGATGTTAATATTAAATAAGAAAACTATTAAAATAAAAAGGAGTTGGCTAAAATAGATAATTATAGAGAGAGAATGAAATTAAATAGTAAATTATTAGAAAATCTTAATACAAATGGAAGAAATGGGGGTAAAAAAAATTGAAAATATATTAAAAGAAGGAATGTAGGGGAGAGAGAGAAATAGTATTATTAAATGATGAAAAGAAAGAGAGTTGTTCTAGAAAAAAATTAGTCAAATAAATATATAATGGATATAGAAAAGATGTTAGATGTGAAGGACAGAATGATAACAATCATAAAAGCACATAGAAATGAACATATTATTTTTATAGAAAATGAATTGAATGAGGTAGGAAAGAAGGTGAAAAATGGGAAGACAAGAGATTTAGATGGATGGGCAGCAGAGGTGGTGTAATAAAATGGCACAAAAGACAGAATTTCCAGATAGTTGAAATAATACAAGAACAAGTCTATTATTTAACAGAAAGGATAAAAACAATAGAAAGATAAACAATTATAGATTGGTAGTGATAATGTCGATGTTGTATAAAGTTTTTGCATATATGGTGGCTGGAAGGATGGCAACATGGAAGAAAATGACAGTGAGAGAAATGCAAAGAGATTGTAGAAAAGAAAGGCAGTCACAAACTTATAGAAATGAATATAAATACAGATAGGCAATAATATATGGTCTTTATAGATATAGTGGTGGTGTATAATAAAGTGAACAGAAATAGATTATGGGTAAATTTAATAAATTTGGGAATGAATGAGGCTTTAGTGGATCTTATTAAGAGATTGAATGAAAATAATTATATGTATGAATTAAGAAATATAGAATCAGTTAAGAATTAAAAAATGGAAGTGGGACTAAGGCAAGGATGCACTATGTCACCTATTTTGTATTTTGTTACATTTGAAAGAAATGTAAAGGGGAATAGAAAATTAGGAAGAAGGGTAGAGATAACATTAATAGATAGCAAGAGAATGTATACATTATCGGGTCTTTTATTTGCTGATGATATTTTCTTATGCACAGAAAGTAGGCAAGATATAGAAGTTGTGTTAAATACATATGCAGGGATAGGTAAAAAAAATGGGATCAAATTTAATGAAGAAAAATCAAAAGAAATGATGGTAAATGCTGGGGTAAGAGAAGAGAAAGAATTTTTCTTGGGGGATATAAAGTTAAGTGTAGTGACAACTATTCAAAAATTGTCTTAAGTAATCAGAGGAATTTCTTGGAGGAATGGGGAAAAAAAGATAAATGAAGTAAAGAAAAGAAGGGACTAATAAAGAAATTAACATTGTTTTCATATAATAAATATGAAGTAGCAAGAAGTGTATGGAAGGGAGTTGCATTAGCGGGGTTAATCTATGGTAATGATGTGTTAAAAAATGAGTGTTGGATTACTTAAAAAATTACAAAAAAAAGTAGGAAGACATTGATTAGATGCAGATATGTGGATGGTAAAGAAGGCAATTCAAGAAGAAATAGAATGGTCAAGTTTTTATCTGAGATGCAAAAAGTAAAATGAATATGTTTGGTAGATTGCAATTTATGGATAATAAGAGAATAGCCAAAATAGTATTCAATTGGATTATGAATAAAGAGCAGGCAACAAGAAAGGGAGTAAGGTATACACAAGATTTGGATAAAGACTTTATCTCAGTATACTTGTATAAAGGGTAGGATGATTGTTGAGTATTATAGTGGCCAAGACTGGGATAGAAGAATAGATGTGTTAAGAAAAAATAGGGAGCTGGAAAGATGGAGAACTAGTATGGAGAGTAAGAAGAGTTCAAATATATATAGAAGTAAACAGAATATTGGATGTGAGTTAATTAATCATAATAGCAGGGAAATTAGTTTACTATTTAAGGCTTGAACAGGATCGCAAGCAACAAATGAATATATGCATAAATGGAGAAATGTCGGTGATTTAGTCTGCAGGTTATATAAGGAAGGCATGGAAAATATTAGGCATTTGCTAATAGAATGGAAATGCTTACAAGCAGAAAGAGTACAAACAATGAAGTTGTGGGAGAATATAGACCAAATGATTATACAGAAAGTGGGTTACTGATCTTTATGCTGGTATTGGAAAAAGAAAGTGGAGGTCTAGATATCAAGGCCATGGAGTGAATAAAGATGATGTTGTGAAAATGAGATAAAGCAGGATAGAGAAAAATATGGGAAAAACTTAGGGTGGGGGATGGAAAAGTAATGTAGGATGGCTACCATGCTTTTCTTGGACATATTGGCTGAGAGATTCCTGACTTCGATAAAGGAATAGCCATATCACATCGCATCACATCATATTACAATAAGATAAATCAATTCTTTTCAAAAATTTTGCAGAAATTGTGTTGATGAATTAAATTGGAAAACAAATGGAATAAGAATTTATGAAGATTATTTAACTCATGGATTTTGCAATGGTGTTACTAAAGATATTGAAGCAATGGGTCTAAGTAAGACTAAAAATAAATACTAAAAAGGCATAAAAAAATATTCAATGGGTTTGCAAAAATTATGAAAGTAAAGATTGACAATAATCAATTAGAAAATTTAATTATAAATATAATGATAAAATTATTAATGTAAATGAAAATATAATAAAATTTAATCATAGAATTCAACTTGGATGGAGTGCTTTCAGTAGTAAGAATTTATTATTAAAAGAAAATATGGTTATATATATATATGAAAGAAATTTTAATGAGTTTTGCTAATGCTTACTTATAGACTGACATTTAGACACTAACAGAAAAACATGACAAGACAACAGACCTTAACATTGAAAAAATGGAAGCAAAATACACAAAGATATCAATGGTAACACTGAGAAAATTGTGTTAAAGGAAATCTCAATGGACATACTGAGAGAAGACACAATAACAACAAATGAAAATCTATAATCATAAATTTAAATCCAAAAATTATTTAGAATCTTAGATATAAACTATATGTGAGATGAATAGATAAGGGAATGGCATTTGGGGAGGGGGGGTATGAATAAAAAGTAGTAGAATAAACATGATCATCCTGCAGGGAATCACTAATATTTATAAATGATGATATAAGTAGATACACTGGTGTAATTAATTCTTAATATTTATCTAAGTAATTGAGCTATAATAGGTAAGTAGGTTCTTTAAAAGTGAAAAAAAAAAAAAAAAGCTATGTCAAAGCAAAATGACATATGATCAATACATTAAATAATAAAGATGATTTTTTAATTAAATTATGTCTAGACATTTCAAGTAGGAAATCGATTTATGTTACATTTTTTTTTCTTTTAAATATTGTCCCATTTAAGATCATAGTTGGAATTTTATTTAATATTAAAACTTTTATAAAAACTTGTATTGTTTGTTTCTATGCAATATAACAGTAATAAATGATTAATAGAATAAATGTTTATAAGAATAATTTATATATAATAATGATATCAGAGATAGGTAAACTTTTTGAACAAAAGTCACATAGGATTTTTTAAAAATTTATAATCCACAAATAACACCACTTTTTAATCATCACAATTTTTAATCATTATTAATCTATTGCAGAATGAAAATAACTCCCAAGTTCAATCCACCTCCGATTTCTAGCCTCTTTTCTCTATATCACCTCAGCACAATTCCTTATTTCATCTAACCACCTCACATGTGGTCACTTTTTAGGTATTTTACAATCTCTTGGAATCCAGTTTAAGAATTTAGCTGTCCATCTACTATCATTTCTTTTAGCAATATCTCTGGCCCAACTTCACTTCAGTCTCTTCATTCTTTCAATGATGTCAGTAACACTTGTTTGTTCCCTAACTCATATATTTTGTTTTTGATCACTTCTTGTTACTCCTAACATTCATCTCTCCATATTTTTTTCAGCAATTTGAAGTCTCTGTATTGCTCTTGTGTTAAATGTTCAAGTTTCAGATCTGCAAATAAAAACTGGTAAAACACATAGTTCAATATTAATTTATTTCTATCAAAAGTATTCCAATCTAGTTTAATTCTACAATTAATTTCATTCATTATGTTTCCACACCCAGACATATAACAAAAATATACAGTGGCATAGTTTTATTTATTATTACAGTTTATTTTGTCCTTATTAAAACATGATTCAGTCTTCTTTACTTTTGTTGTCAATGTTTTTAAAGTGATTTTAAAAAGCTTAAGATATGAATTATAAGAATATGATATTTTGAAGAAAAAAAAACTGCACAGAAAAGATTTCACTTTAAATTGAAACAAAGACTGTGTCATCCAGTTAATGCTTTTAAAACAGTTTTAAAAAGCTTAATAAGAAATATGTGCTGTTGAGAACAATATGATTTTTAAGAAATCATTACATAGAAAAAAGATTTTATGATATTAGTTTGAATCAAAGACTATAAAAAAATCAGTTGACTTTTCTGAGATGAGTTTTACTGAAATCTATGTTTGGTTTGCTGAAGCAACATCCAAAAATGTGCAACTACGATTGATGACATCAATATAAAAAAAACACATGGTCACCATTTCCTACTTTAATAAAATTTCAACAGAAAATCATCAAATAGTGATATTAATTTATTTCTATACTGTTTCAATTTGTTCTCTTCAAATTAGCATTAAAAAAGACACTTTTTAATTGAGAAAGTGACTGATTTTTTTTTTTTTTTACTAAAAGGTTTTTTGGAAATGCTTTATTTTAAAAACCATCTGTTTAAGGTCTGTAATAAAGCTCTAGATGTAAAAAATGAAACATTACTACACTAAAAACATGACCTATACATATTCCATTTTCTTTTCATCCAAAGAATAAATTATTGCTTCAATACAAGCAACAAATTTATTCAAGAAATTGTAAATAATATTTTAATTTGCGAAGCGCAGATAGTTGAAAATTGAAATAAATTGAGATACTGACGAATCTCACTGCACTCGTTACAATACCTATCCGACAGCCAATCAGATGTCATGATAGCCGTCTAAACGACAATCAAACCCAAACACACAACAAAGATTTTATGAGAAAAAAGGGCAGCCACCCTTCTCTCAACTTTTCTTTCTATATATCTAAGCCAGTTGTAAGTATTTAGGTTTGAAAGCTTGAAGCTTTAAATATCTTCACAAATAACTCACTGAGTCTAAATCATAAACATACAACGTGAAATCCTATGATTTACTACGTAGTAGTTTTTAGAATACATAATAAGCAGTAAAGTATGTAAATAATATTTTAATTTGTGAAGCGCAGATAGTTGAAAATTGAAATAAATTGAGATACACCACTTTTTTTGGAGTTACTTTGATCACTACTTTTGCCAGGAAATAAACCCAAATGGAGATTTATCTGTTGTAGATAATGGTGTTGCATGTTGATGTAACATAGCAGTACATAATGTTTCATGTACAGCAGCATGACTTGACTTACTAAAAAATCTCTTAGGTATTAAACTGCATTTTCAGGTAATTCTTAATTCTGGATTTCAAATGTTTTGGATACAAACTCAATTTCATTATCTATCATAATTTCTAGAAACCTTTTAATGATTTTTAAGTCTTGAATTTTTCATGATTTTAAACTGTCTATATGGATTATGTATCGATAACCACCACAAAAGATTGATCATTAAGAAGAATTGCATGATCCATGTGTATTCTTGGCCATGGTCTGTTTGCTACAGGACTTGGTAACAAACTTTTTTTTAATAATTTGCCATGCTTTGGAAAACTCACAACCCACTATTTTTCCCCCAATATATTCATCAATTAATGATCATCAAATTAATCTATGGATTTAGCATGAACAATGCGAAGATGATTCTGGTATGTTAATTTTGAAACTTGTTCCCTACTTTGTGATGGGGTATGCAACTCTATGATTAAAATATATCCTTTTGAAGTTGATAAAACTTTTAGACTTTGATTTGGCCATCCTTCATTAATTATTTCATGATGAATTAATAATAGCTTTGTCTCCACAGGTCCACTCTACCATAGCTTTACTGTTTAATATCTGTGAGTGTAATGTTTTCTACATATATCAATTTCAGCTTTATATGTGGATTTCTATTCTGATAGATATTCTTGACAGGGGATCTGCACATTGAATATAACTAACTCGCTTATTGGTTAATTCAAAAGCATATACTGTTAACATATTGAGCCATCCCAGCATTCCTGGACTTGGATGGTCAGGTAATGATTTATTTTTTAATAAGACATCTAAAAGTTTGTGATTAGTGATGATCCTAAGGATGGACAATTTTGCCCAACTTGTTATAGTATCTTAATAGCCCTCGACAATATATGCAACATAAAAGTAATGAGTCTCACCTTCAACTATTTGGTGACTTATCAGTTTTTCTTCCTTATTCAGAGACATCTGAAACTAATGATACTTTCAGATTGTTACTATAATGCAATAATTTATTGGAATTTAGAAGAGCTTTAGTCTGTTTAACAGCATTTTCTTGCTCTTTTCATCACTTTTATCTCTTGATTCTTTTGAAGAAATTCAAACAATAATTGTACTACATGAGCAATTTTCCTTTTAAAAAAATCCTCATAAAAGTTAAGCAGTTCTAGAAAAGCTTGAAATTATTTAACATTTGTAAGCGTAGGAGCTTCTTTAATTTATCTGACTTTTTCAGGTGTAGGACGTCCCCTGCCAGATTAAGTCTTCCCCCCAAGTTTATTCAATTGGTTATATATGTTCATTACTGTTGTTTTGGGTGCTAAATTGGAATTATCAATAATCAATATATTATCATAATAGAATATCATTCCCTCTATCCCTTGGATGACTGCATTTGGAGCAGTGATAATTTTGAAAGAAAAACACATTCAAAAATGCCCATATCAGCTATAATTGTCAAGACTTTTGCTGATCATAGTTTACTAGAATCTGTTGAAAAACGGCTTTCATATCCAGTTTTTCCAAATATGAACATTTTTATATGGATGCTCACACTTCCTTAACATTCAGTAAAGGATATGCATTTTTACATAGGTTTTTATTCGTGGTTATGTGACAATTGCCATAAATGCATATTGGACTGAATGATTTGGTAATAATAATTGGAGTAGCACATTCAGATTTTTCTGTATGAATTAATACTCCATTCACAATCAAATATTAATATTTCATTTTCTACTTTTCCTCCTTGAGAATAAGAGACCTTTAGCGGTTTACAATACAGACTTTGCATACTCCATAAACAAAATTTTAATTCAGTTGAATATTGATCTTTTCTTATTCAGACTTAAATAAATTAAGGGAATGATCTTCTATTTCTTTTTCTATAGAAGTATGCTTTATTACATTCAATCTGAATCTTAAAAGTGTGAACTATTCTGTATAATAAATTAAATTTTCTCCTTTACAATATATAATTTTAAATTTGATTATTTAGTGAATAATCCAGCAACAATTTTTACCACTTTCAATATATATATATCGTATTTCCATTTATATCACTTGCTTGGAGATAAGTTTTTGTGATCTTTTGTAGATTTATATTTTTTAGATGACAAGCATTCTCAATTTCTTTTAAATATGAGTGATATACCTGATCCATTATCTATTTTCATGGAGATATCAATTTACATATATGCTGAAAGTCTTTCAGTTGTGTATCTTTTTTTTTTTTTTGATCATTAGATGTATTTAAGTTTTAATCATCATGCTATGTCTTCCAAAAAAAAATTTTCAAATAGCCTTTCTTTTTACAGATCTCACATTTTTCCATTTGCAACTGTAACTAAATGCCCCTTCTTTCTACAACAGTAACCTTCCCATCTACTTACAATGAAATGTTTTTCAGCAAGCTTTTTTTTTCTCTCAGTTTTATTAATGAAAGCTTGCAGATTTTTTTACTAGTGCAATCTTTTGAAAATCTTTGCACTGTTATAATCTTAACTTGTGTGATACCTTTCTTGCAGCATCTGAATATTTGAGATTCACTTTGGCTAATGTCTCAGTTTATCATCTTCTATTTTCCATATAAATTATTTGATGAGGCCTTTATCCATGAAACTTCCATATATCACTTTTTCTGCTAGTCCCTAACTGTTACATCATATTCATATATGTCCTCACTTTTAAATTGATTTCTATTTCTAAAATGTTATTTAATTATATGTTTAATTTTTCAATTAATTTCTTTATAAGTGACCTCGTAATGCTTTGTGGTTTACATAATTTAGTATTAATTTCATTCATTTTCTCCCTTCTAAGCATCATATTACAGCTATTTTTGATTTATTGTCCTCAATCTTATTTTGGAGTAAAAAAAATTCTACTCTTGCTTTACACAATGGACATTAAGAGATGTATATTTATATCAAAGTTGTCAATAAATATTTAACTTGTTAACATCATCATCTCACAGATTAAATATATGTAAGTATTTGGAATCAATTTCTTCTAAATTTGCCAATCAAAATGTTTTATTCAAGGCTCAATACTGAAGTGTGCTCAGAATTAACTTGATTCAAAATTTTTCTTAAAAATTGTTGGCTGTGTCAGTGCTATGTATGATGAAATAATCTCAAGATCTGGCTGAGATTCATTCCTGGGTTAGTCGGACATACAGAGGTAAGTGAAGGCATGGAAAGGATTTGATTTGACAAATATAAACATAAATTTTGATGACAAATAATAACAAATGTATTCCAAACATGAATATCATGAATATACACAACTACATATATTATACTTACAAATATTTTTATTATAAAGAATAATCTGAAGGTTTATACAAAATAAATAAATCTATGCATGACTTGTAAACGGCTTCCCTGCATCCATTTGGGAATCTACAATTAGATGGATAATCCTAGGATATGAGCTATTTCTCTGAAGATTTTTAGCTCTCTCCTAAATTCTTAGTAAAGGATTTATTTATATCCTAACATTATAATAACTAGCCCCTTATACAGAAATAACTCATTAACTAGGCTTTTAGCAATAGTAGTTATGTGGCTATTATAAAAAAAATTCAGTAGAATACCAATACCTATTTTAAGGCTTAGTACATGAGCACTCTAAATTTTTTTAAATATTAAAATAGCATACTATATATTAAATTAATTTAACATGAGACCATTCTCAGAGTTATCTCTTCGATGGTAAGGGTACTCTTAATCTTATTATATTTTAATGAAAATCTTTGCAAATATATTGTTTCTTACTATAAAAACTAATTATGAGTAACTTAATCTATGTTTTAAACTAAGGCTAGCAATTTTGGTACTTTGGTATTAGAGCTGCAGCACGGAGCATGTATTAGACCTACTACTGCCTGTTCACATTCGTATCAATCTGCTAACTTTGTAATTGTGTGATCTGACAAAATAACATGTACAGAATGTTTTAGCCAAAAAAAAGAACATGAGTATGGTATTTTGGCAAGATGTACAAAGTTATCGGGAGGTTGATAGGAATGTGAACAGGCAGTAGTAGGTCTAATACATGCTACGTGTTGCAGGACTAAAATTAACTAAATGGAAAAAATTACTAAAACATAATAAATATATATTATTTTTAATAACAAATGCATTCAAATATGTACGATTTTCAACAACTTTTGAGAACGGAAATTCAAAAAAATATTACGAATTTTAACATTAACAAAATAAATATATATATATCATTTTCAATAACAACTTTTAAGAACAAAATTCAAAAAAATATTGCGAATTTTAACTTTAACAAAATAAATATATTTAGCATTTTCAATAACAAATGCATTCAAATATGTACAGCTTTAAATATCTATGATTTTCGACATTAATAAGTTTCATCAGAAACAACTTTTAAGAACAAAAGACATATTGTGACTTTTAACAAAAAAAAAAAAATGCGACTTTTAATACTAACAACTTTTAAGAACGACATTTGAAATTAAAAAAAAAAAATGCAAGTGTGATGACACCATTAATCAAAAAAATTTCTACTTTAAATATGTACCAAATAAACAGTAGATGATTTTTATTTTTTATTAATTTATATAAAAATACATTAACTATATTTCTATGATACTTACAGTATAATATATAACAGGAATTTACATGTTATAAGTAATTTTTTACATATAATACAACCATACAAAATGGAGATCTGCAGTAAAAATTTTCCTTCCGAAAATGTGCCACATCATTGCAAAGTATACTGGGATTTTCATATTACTGCTAATAACTGTCTTTCTTTTTTTTTTAAAAAAAAATTAAACCAAGACTCTGAAAAAAATAAAATACATGTTAAATTATTACACTTTTATTATGTTTTTATTTATCGTGGCATTCTTTGAACCTTCAATACTCGGTAATTTCCAAATATACATCATTTTTAACGATTTGAATACGCTTGAATATGCAATTAAAATCACAATGAAATCTAAACAATAACTGAAAATTTCGAAAACACCATTACTTGTCACTGCATCTATTTATGTACTTGGTAATTTCCAAATATTCATCATTTTTAATGATACAAATTCTTGAATACACAATTAAAATCACAACAAAATTTAAACAATAACTGAAAATGTCAAAGTATTGGAAAATAATAAGATCGTGTTAATAATAAAAAACACGTTTTGTCATGTATCACAGGGATTATTTTGTTTCAATTTGATTGTTGTGAGATTACATGTTTATTGAGGGTATAAAAAGGCCTCCTATCTTTCCTAGGCTACGTCGCAGCTCTAATACTAAAGTATTGCAATTTTAAATATAAATTTGACTGATTTATCTCAGGGTTATGCATGGATGTAAAATGTATTTATTCATCTTAGGATATGACAATGTAAAAGGAATTTTATGTATGTCATCTTATCCAATACTTTTCTATTTCAGACAGCATCAATACAATAATGATGTATTTAATTAAATCCAAATAGATTTATGTGTAATTTAATATTTTAAATATGACCTTTATCTTGTAAATATGCAGTGATGATACTTCTTTAATAATGATAAAAAAGTATGTTAAAAATGAATAAAAAAAAAATACTGCATTACTTTAAATATAAGATGCACTGTTGTTCCAAATTTTGTACTCATAAAACATGAGTGTGCATTAAATTTGAAACGAAAATTTTTAACAACTTATTTCTATGAGTCTTTGCTTTATGCTGTACAATGTACATGCACATAGTATTACGATCGATATCCCTGTGTAAAATAGCATGTTAAATCTTTTTTGAGCAAAAGAAAAAAGATTTAACATTAAATGTCAATATTTTTTGGATTAATTTCGTAAATGGCTTTAACTCTCTCTTAAACTGCTACTTTTAACATTATTTTGCCAATTTTATAGTTACTTTATCAAGAATAATCTTTTGAATTTTTTTTACAACTATTAAATCATTTTGATAGTTCCTGATATCTTCTTTTGAATTTCAAAGTGAAAACGAATGTTTTAGAATCTTTTAACATTATTTTTCTGATTTTACTACTATATTATCGAAAAAACTGACTAATAAATCAATAAGATTTAAATTTAAAGTTATAACAATATAATAAAAACCTCCTTTCCAAAGCAATGTCTGGCTGTTTATTGTTGTCTTCACAAGACAGTGCCTGTCAAAATTTATACAGTTTCAACATCTTCATTTTGATTTTTAAAGTGAAAAGAATGTTTCAGAATCTTTTAACATTATTTTGCCAATTTTGACAGTTCTAATATTTTGATTTTGATTTTTGAAGTGAAAATTTGTGTTTTAGAATCTTTTTTACACATTTATTTCTTTCAGAAAATATTTGTAAAAATGTAAATTATTTTAGAAGAATAATTCAGATTTTAATAAAAACATATACTTTTACACAAAAGCAGATTGACAAAGACATTATAACATTCAGCTGCAATTTAAATGGCCTAAAGATGATATAATCTGGTGGAATAGTAAAGTTGAGAATTCAAGCTCTGAAAGTGAAGATGTAGAAAGTAAAAGTACCATATATTTGAAGAAGATTCACAATATTACATATATCCATCTTAAATTAGGGGATTAATTTTTTTCCAATTTTTCTGGCTATAAATCCTACTGCATCTTAAATTAGGGCGTGTCTTATATTTGAAGTAATAAGGTATATAAAATGTCTAATAAATGGGTAATAATTGTTTCCTAAATCTAATTTTAAGCTTGGAATATGAAAAGTGTATTATCATACAGTGTTACGAAGATACTAACATTAAAATAGAAATAGGCTGCTTATCACCATCATAATAACAAATGATAAATGCTCTATGCGTTTTTTAATTAATCAACCTTGCTTAATACTATTGAAGAAATTTCACTCTTTTAAAATAAGCAAGTGCAATTATGGCCTAGTATACCTAAATGATATTTACCATATTGGGTTTATTTATTTCATCTCAAGATCCTTTATTGGATTCATTTGCAGGTATAAACATTAAGAGTGATATTCTACTAACAAAATATAACTAGATCATTAGGCCTTATTACATACTATATAATGTTTTAAAAATTCATATTAATATATAAAAATGAGAAAATACTTATTTCAGATCTACTCATCTAAGTAAGGATGGTTAACTCCATTTGAGGTTGAAATTTAAGAATCCATAAAACATATAGTTTTGTATTAAGTTTAATAGTTACTTGAATTTACACAACCTAAATCTAAGGGAAATCATATTTAATCCTATTCAATATCACCAATAATAATATGAAATTAAAATATCTATACATTCGTATAATTCAGTGGTCGAGAGGTCAGCAACAGCTGCTTTACAAGCAGTTGTCCCGGGTTAGCGGGTTTGCTTCCCGGCTGATGCTATGACCCATGTGAAGAAATAAGAAATAATAATAATAATAATAATAATAATAATAATAATGATGATGATGATGATGATGATAACTAACTATAAAAGAAGCAATTATAATAAAGTTCATTAAATAATCCATCAGTTTATATTTCAATGGTTATAATAATTTCAAAAATTTATCCCAATGAAATATCAATCCTTGAGAATATTCTAATGTTTTTGGGAATTCATAAACACATTTGAATAACAGCATCAAAGTTGATGTAAAGCACTTTCATTTGTAATACAATCCTTTCTGGAACACAATATCGAGATTAATAAATTCCATTTTGCCCAAGCTTGTTAATCCATGGTAAATTACATTCAACACCTTAATCCGTTTTAAAGATTGTTTATAAATTCGATATTTATCATATTTAATACTTGCCTTGATAATCCATAATTCATGAGTGATATTTAAATATTTAAAAGTCATAACCCAATATCAATTTGATGGTATTTAAATATTTAGCATTGATAATCCATAATGCATTTCGTTAAGCACTGGAAAAAAAATTGTAGTTTATTATATGAAGCAATTTAACCCATTTGAAAAGATATAATTTTATCCCAAAAATTAGCATTCAATATTTCTTTCATTTGAAGTATCTTATTAATCCATTAGTTTATACATCTTTAATCTATGTTGATAAATTGTTCAGATCATATATATGAACAAGCAAATAGTTTATCTTCAATAAACAGAGTGATTTTCATTAATTTTGAATTAAAGTTCAGCCTTTTCTCCAAGCGATCAAGTTTATGGAGGCATATTTGAATTAAAAAATTATTTAAATATTTTTCCTTCCGTAATTAAAGACAAGATAAATTCACAATACTGAGACATATATGAATAATTCCAAAGCAAAAAGAATAGTTAGCTTCCAAGAATTTGAGAATAAATACCAGCAACTTTTTTGAAGTTGATAAATATAATTTTCCAAATACATCAGCTATATATTATTATTTTCAATTGAAGAAATCCAGTGATTTAATTTGAAGTTGTTAGGCAACATTCCATGAATCAATTTATTCATTTTCCATTAACAGTTGACTGCAATAAATGAAACTTTTTGATATAATAATCAACTAATTAATGACAGTTTCTGGTTTATTTATTGTTATTCATTGTTTTCTTAGTTCCATAAGCAAGACATTTTACTCAGTAAAAATGCCTAGACTAGTTAGCCTACTTGACCATGATAAAGACAAACAAACTGGCTATTTAAAAGTTTTAACCTGCTTAGGTCCTGAATGCAATAAAATTTTGTAAAGATTTTCCAAAATTCAGCTTTTATACCAGTTATCCTGATGTCTGGATTACAAAATATTTCCCATCTGGTATTAGGGTTTCCTTATTTTGCCATGAAAATTTGAAGAGTTCTCAAAGTTATTATCAGGAAGATGATAAATGCTAAAATTTTTGAATGAATGGAGTAAATTTTTATGAACACATTCAAAAATTTAAAAAAAGAAAATATTTTCAAGCTTTTTCAAGTGCTTCATTATTACTTCTGTATTTAAAATAATAATACAATCATTTACTTAAAATCTATAAATCATAAATCTTAATAGTTCTCAGATATTTCAATTAATTTTTAAATTGATCTTTTAATAAATATTATTAAATAAATATCCTAGCAAACTAAACAAGGTAAGTAATTTTACTAAATTTAAATACATAAGTTTTCACCCACTCTCAAAATTACATTGTATCAGAGAGACACACAAGCGCAAAATATAAAATGCAAGAACTGTTTGTTCTACACTTAAATAATAATTTAATATAAAATATTTTAGTGCTGTAATATTAGATTTATAATTCTATTCTATATTTCTATATCAAATTATTTATTTTATGTGTGTGAGCACCTCTATTTGTTTATACAATTCACTGGCTTTGTTTCTTAAAAAGAATAATGACAAAAATATATGTGGATTTTATACAAACATTGACCATAAAATCTACTTGAGAAGCCATTTTTAAATGCTTTATAAAATTATATTTTTTCGTAAGCATTAATATAAGACTTTTACCATTTAATATAGATTATACTCTATGCTATACAATGAATGACAGTGATGAATATACTTGCTGAATTATAAAAAATAAAGGCAATAAAATTTTTGCAGTTTTTAATTTATAACAGCCAATTTGCAGAAGCATCTATAAGATTACAATATATATAAACAGTGATATCACGAACTATGTTAAACAAAAAAAAAAAGTGGAAACAAACAAATAATAAAAACATTGAAATTTACAAACATTAAATTTTATGCATCTCAGTATGGTGGCAGCCATTCTTTTTTCTCAATAAATTTGACTTTATCAAATCTCAAATGTAAATTTGTGAAATATATATTTTCTTTGTGGGTTAAATGCAATTCAATATCACAGCTGAAAAACGTGTGTACAGAATTTTTTCTTTGCGTTTTTTTCAAAAAGTTTTATGCTGTATGTAGTACATATTATATTTTTAGCAAAATGCAGTACAATGACTGATAAATATTTAAAAAAATCATAAAATACTTTCATTAAACGAGAGAACAAAATATTAATTTAATAAGGAAAAGTAAAAAAGCAACCATATGTTTCAAAAAAAAAAAGTCATCAATTAGAGATATTATTAAAAAAAGCAGATTAATGCCATTGCACCTTGTGCCCCTGAAACAGATAAAATTGTAATTAAATGATTAAAATGAAAAAAGCCTTAAATCTATGATTAAAAGATATGATTGTAAGAACATTATGGTTGGCATTCTTGTACTGTGTCAGAAAGCCTTAAATGTCTATAAAAAATTTAGCAGAGAATCTGCATTATACAATTTCAAGCTATTCTTTGCAAAAAAATAATGGTTGTAAAGATTCTGAAACTGTTAGTTTTAAAAATATTAAATTAACCAATGAAGTTGCAGCTACCTCAATGAAACTGCTCTCACATTTTCATTAGGATTTTAAAAAATTATTTTAAAAAAATGTCCAGAATAGATATTTTGTAATGATACAGAATTGTGAATGATTAAACACACACATGTGAATATGCATTGCCAATTAAATATTAATAACATTATTTTTTTTAAATTTTGTTTATATTATAATCTTAATTTACATATGCTTATTATACACATAATGTCTAACAATCGTTCTCAACAAGCATTAATTTATGATCATATTTGTTTCTAATAAATTTGATTTTTCCACCTTCAATAAATATGGTCTTGTTCTGAGACCATTGAACATGAACTATTAAATATTTCAATAATTTTACTTATGATGATTCAGTAATACCTTTTTAAATTCAGATAACCCTGATATTTCTTTTCACATTATGAAATTTTAAAAAAATTTCTGTCAGGTATTTTTTACCACTACCTTAAGATTTTATTTGCACAAAAAAAAAAAAAAAATGTCAAAAATATATTTTTTTTATTCAGATATTTTTGCCACAAGAGTAATCTAACTGCTACAGTTATTCTTTATGATGTTTTTTCTACAAAATCCAAATCAAAAAAGTTACCCTTTTAATTGAGAAAATTAAAAAATCTAGAGTAAAACTGAACTATCATCAATACATTTCAAAATAAACTGAATTACAATATGGCATGAATCAGTAGATTCATATTACAATTCAATCATTACTATTAAAAAAATAGAGGTTTATAAGACATTACGTATTATTTAAAAAAATTGCAATATTTCTAATTTATAAAAATACTACATTTATATTTGTAATTTAAACAATAAAATGTTCTTCAAGATTTAGTACAGAGATGGAGTAATTGAACAGTGCTTGTACTTCTCATGAACTCCTGAAGAATAAACCATATTATTATTTACTTTTTATTTTTAACAATTATAATTTACTTTTTATTTTTAACAATAAAATGATTTGCTCAATCAAAATAAAAATATATATATAGTCAAATCATATATGTGCTATATTTAATTCCAAGTTTCTGCTGCATACATTGTACATCAAATATAATAGCTCACACTTTATTAATAAATTTTGATTTCAATAAAATAAATATTACTTACTGAACTGCAAGTATACAGTAATTGTCAATACACATATAATGCAGATGCTTTTTAATATATATGTATGCATATATAAATTAAGATTGCAGTAGAAAGAAAATTTTTAAAAATAATGTAGGTGCTAATAATAGATTTAGGAAGGCATGTTTTCATACATTTTATGAGTGTGTATTGACTCATTCACATTCTCATGATAAAAAAAAAAATCAGAAAAAATTATAGCATACCATATCTTTATTTTTTAAACAAACTGAATAGCTAAATATCCAACATTCGTCACAATTAAATATACACCTAGGTCTCGTTTTATGCGGATTATTTTAATGCAATTTTGAAGTTATGCGATTCACGTTTCTTCTTAATATTTTTCATATTTCACTATATTTATTAGATATCAAGAAATTTAAATTATTAATAACTTATTTTGACTTGAAATACTTTTTTTTTTTTTTCAAAAAATATAACGTTATATTAGCAGCTAACGTGAATATGGCCTGAAGCTGTATTTAGAATATTAGCTTTTATGTAAATAACCTACTTATATTAATGAGTAAATAATAATAATAGATTTATATCTACATATAAAAATATCACAATAAATATTCAAAAATTTTAAACTTTTAAAACGTATTTTGTTGATTATAACAGAAATAATTTTTTAGATTTTTAAAATAAATAATAACGAAGATTTTATTGATTTTATGATTGTTTTCTCATCCTTGGTGTTTGCCACAGGATGGCGTTGATGCTAATCAAAAACATATACATATAACGATTCCGGGCCGGACCTAAATGATCGATTTGATCTAAAAAGATCTGATTTCTTAGATTTGTAATAAAATATTCTACTAACTAATACTATTAGATGATGTTAGTTTTTTTCATTTTTGTAAATGTTTTATTAATCTTATCTTGTTTTTGAGTTTGTGTGTGTGTGTGTATCTTTAAAGTTACTGGGTTTTTCTAATTTTTTTTTTTTTTTTGGACTTTACATGTGTCTTTTTAAAGTTACGGTCTTTTTTTTTTGCAAGAGTAAATCAATAATTTTATTCAAAAGCAAGACGTAATAAGTAAATGTTTATTAATCTTATCTTGTTTTTGAGTTTGTGTGTGTGTCTTTAAAGTTACTGGGCTTTTTCGAATTTTTTTTTTTTGGACTTTAGGTGTGTCTTTTTAAAATTACGGTATTTTTTTTTCAAGAGTAAATCAATAATTTGATTCCAAAGCAAGACGTAATAAGTCAATGTTTATTAATCTTAGATTGTTTTTTAGTTTATGTGTGTGTGTCTTTAAAGTTACGGGGCTTTTTCTCATTTTTTTGGACTTTACGTGTGTCTTTTTTTAAAGTTATGGTATTTTTGATCAAAAGTAAATCAATTATTTTATTAAAAAAGCAAGACATAATTCTAAATCTATCAAAAGTAACGTCATTTATATAATACAATTTAGAATTGATACCCTACTACTATTAGTAAGGACCATCATCGAAAGACTCGATTGAAAAATGATACCCGACTAATTTCCGTTTTCTTTTTTTTTGGGGGAAGGGGGAAATAATGAATCAGAAAGTGGATTGTTTTTGTTAAGTCTGTCTATATAAAAAGGGTACCGTTATTGAAATACTAAATTTAAAAATGATAGCCGACTAATTTGTGTTTCTTTCGACAGTAATTAATCAGAAAGTGGGTTTCTTTTTTTTTTTTTGGTAAATCTTGTGTATATATGTAAAAACAAACAAACCATAATTCAAATACTCCATTGAAAAAATCAAAACCCCCGTTGAATTTTTTTTTTTTTTAAAGACAGTAATTAATCAGGAACTGGGTTGTTTTTGTTAGTGTGTAGATATAAAAACTAATCTTATTTTGGAAATAATAAATGTAACAAAAAAAATAAATAAATAATACCCGACTAATTTTATTTTTCGGACAAGTAATTCCTAATAATTAGACACTGGGTTGTTTTTGTTCATGCGTATATATATATATAGCAAAAGTAACTAGTCACGGACGAATTCTCGCGAAAACGGTACTTTTGCATGATCTTTGAAATTTTTCCGTTCGGCACCCTTAAAAGCAATTTTTGAGGGTTACCCCTTCGTAATGGAATCTTCAGGACATTATTACTAAACTTACAACAGTAAAGTAAGTTACAACACATTAAAAAAAATAGACATACTTAGTAAATTTTAAAAAACTACGACTGCTTCAAATACACACTCTCTCACATGAAACTACAGAGAAAATAGATATTCTACTATTACGAAAAAATGATGAACAAAATAGACTACTACGGCAGCTGATCAAGGCATTTCTTTCTCTTTGCTTTTAACATAGAAAAAAAGCCATAACCAGCAGCCGTCGGGAACTCTTTCTGTGTTTTATCATAGAAAGAAGTCTCTTTGTGTTGGCTTCTGACGCCGCCACCTCCTCCTCCACCTAACATAACGTGAGGACTCTTTTCTGCGTTTATAACATAGAAAAATTCCTCTTTTGTTGGGTGAAGGCCGGGAAAATGGTATATTTCTAGGAATTACCTAGAAATAGCGACATCTTGAGGCGAACACCAGGGATGAGAAAACAACCGATTTTATAAACTAAAAATAATCTTTCTAATGATAATCTATAATCATTTTGTTTTGATCACGATCTCATTTTTTAAATATAGAAACAAAAAACTATTAACACAGTTCAAGACTGAAAGTGGTGCTAGTTGTATGTCAATGACGAATCTGATTTCTTAATATTTCACAAATGAATACATATTGTCAAATAGCCAAATAACCGCTAATGATTAACCTTTCAATGGGGTTCAACGCATTGTTGCGTCAGAAGCTTTGGATTGCTCTAAATCATGCATTTTTTGAGCTATGGTGACGTATTTATACTCATTGGAAAGTTTAGAAAAAGTCCCGTAAGATGCTGCCATCTCTTGAATTATTTTACAAGTAAAAAATCAATACTAGGAGTGTTTTAACTTTAACAAAAGAAGGCCAGTGCTGATTGGTTGGGCCATCCATTCTCGATGCTTATTGGCTGATGATTACGATAAATATTTTTTCACCGCTGAAAATGAAAATATATGTTTTAGAGTGTTTTTTTAATTATTTTTCATACATATTATAAATTATCTTCATAAAATCTGCTGAAAATATAGTTATTTTACAAAAGTAGTAAGGTTTTATTAAAAAATTGTATACTTTACACGATTGTAAATTGAAAAAGAAACCAGCGATAGCAATAATTTTGACATCCTGTCAAGAGTTTAGATTGCCCCAAGCTGTTTATTTAATTTTCAAACAAAAATTAATGTTTTAGAATATTTTTCTGGCATTTATTTACATATTATAATGTATTTTGGTTGAAATATGCTGAAAATATAATTATTTTTAGAAAAATGCTAAGATTTTACTAAAAAATTCCTTGACGTAAATCTGGGAGGGAATATAAATGACGTTTGCATTGCTTGTAATTTGCTCGTAATATTCTCTTTGATTTTTCCGCTTTTGAATATTTCAATAAAATACAAATAAAAATATATTTTTGAAAAAACATTCGTTTACTTTCCTAACATTACAAATAATTAATATACTTTTTGAAAACGAAACTAAAATTAATATAGGTTGTCGTCGAATAGCTACTATATCCCACTTGATGGCGCACTTTTCACGCTTAAACTATAAAATATGATCATTCCTGGGCCGTTAATTATAATCATTTTGATGTGTTTTTTGTAATGAGAAAATAAAAACAAAAGAAAATCGTCTTTTTTAAATATTATTTAATTTCAAATATTATTCTTTTATTAACGTATACAAATTAAATGATAATAATAAATGTAAAATAAAATAAACAAATTACAATTTGATTCGACTTTTTTAGTTTGCTTTTTATTAGAAAAATCAATTTTCTATCGGAGATTTTTTTACTGGGGTTACGGCTTTTTTTGTTGTTATTGTTTACTGCTATTTTTTATTTCAAATCGAATGACAACTAAAAGTAAAAGTTGTTACGGTAGGTTTAGGGTTAGTTTTAGGAAATAAATTACAATTTGATTCGTCTTTTTTAGTTTGCTTTTTATTAGAAAAATCAATTTTTTATCGGAAATTTTTTTACTGGGGTTACGGCTTTTTTTGTTGTTGTTGTTGTTTACCGCTATTTTTTATTTCAAATTGAATGACAACTAAAAGTAAAAGTTGTTACAGTTAGGTTTAGGGTTAGTTTTAGGGTTAGGTTCTGTTGTTTGTAATGCTAAAATAAAAAATATCAAAATCGTATTTTTGTAAATATTTTTTTTTACTAACATCTATAAAATAAATGATAACAATAAACGTAAACTATATTCAACAAAGTATAACAGTAGTCAGAGAAAAGAAAGAAACTAAAACTTTTTTAAACAACGACAAATATATATATATATAAAATGTTTATAATATATGCTTTTTATGACATTTAAAAAAACAGTGTACAATTGTACTTTTCTTTCTGGATATTTTTGTGTTAATGCTCTTTTTTATTTCAAAAATATACACACGGTACAATCTTAAAATGTCTCGTGGAAATGTTACGAACAGTACGTTACTTGACGCGTTACCTAATTCCAATTCACTTTATACATATATCTCATCAACATTTACTACTTAAAACTTCAATACACTACAGTGTAAAAACTCTGTTAATTATTACTTTACAAAATCTGAACATTTCAATACTTTAAAATAAAAAAAAACCCAATGAAAATAACATTTCCATCCAATTCAAAAAAACACACCCTCTCCCCAAGCCGTAACAATTTTATAAACTGTGCGTAATTGGGAAAATGTATTTGCTGCATAAACATACATGCTGTACTGCGACGCAACATAGCGGCCTGCAATCTGTAGTACAACAAAAAAGTTGTATTATAGAAAATGCAACGTGTCGGCCGCGAAAACGGCATTTTTATGTGTTTTAGGGCGAAAACAGCGCCATCCAGTGGGATATGGTGGCTCATCGACGACAACCTTAATATATATTAAAAGATGAAAATATTTCTATCAAGGAGTTTGTCAACTGACCAATTAAAAGTTTCAGAGTTTTACCTCACTCGGCCAATAATGAAGTGACCCTCGGAGGGGTTAAAATATGTATGAAAAAATGAAGAATTAAATACTGTAGTTAATAAAAAAAGTAAAAAAAGTTTGTCTTGTATTATTTTTTTTCAAATATTTGAAATTTTTTATTAGTCATACTTCATTTCCTTATTTTTTTAATGCGAATTTCAAAGTAATTTTTCCTTCTTGCTTTGCTTTTAAGTGATTTCTGAAAATTACAATCCCTATCCTCATTTTTCAAGGTAAGTTAAGTCTATTTTTGTGCGCATTTTTTGAGGAACCTATCTACCGCATAAAACGAGACCCAGGTGTACTCTGGGTAATATCTTTTTTCCAATAACTTTTTCTTTCTATCTAAATGTAATAGCAGTCTCATTGTTAGAAGCCTATACCTTCTCTAGTTGTTTTGATATTTTCAGTCTGTATCAATTTTATAAATTTTCTTTAAAAATGTTATATTTTTAGCATTATGCTTAGAAATCATTTTATTATGTGAAATACTACGCATCAAATTCAGAAAGGCTAATAAAAAAATAAAATGTTTGCGATTCCAACATAAACTAAATAAATTTTATTAATAAACATGCTCTGAGATGGAAAAAAGACTGCTGTCATGTACAAAATTTATTAAATTCATAAATTTTAACATTCACATATGCACTTCACAATGATAAAATGGTTGCATAAAATATATTAGAATTTATAAATTTTAATGTTTTTCTTATTTATTTACATTATTTTGGAGAGGGGGAGATGGTGTAAAATCAAAATACTATATACTGAAACAGCATAATTCATTGTTTCACTGTATTAATAACAAATTAAAATAATAAATAAATAAAAACTAATGTAACCGGCCGCCTATCTGACCGAGATTACGGGCTTCGAAATAAACATGACATAGCGTAAGGCTTTATTTATTTTCTTATATCGACAGTTATTCACTGTCCACACAAGGGGGCGCCAGATACGATTATTTAAGTGGATTTTAATTACTCGCATCACCTTACATCATGTCAAAACGATTTCGAAGTCTAATCCTACCCACTAGCTCAAAACTCCCAGCATGGACCAATAAGGTTTCTCAAGGTCGTTACATGATTGTTTCGAGGACGACTCCTCCCGGAAAAGACGCATTGTCCGCTAATGAAAAAAATCAGCTTGGTTTTCTAATTAGTCGACTGCAGCATAAGATTCATTTATTGGTTGTCACTGACCAATGAGGTGGTTCGTTTACGCCCCGAACACTAGGCTTACAAGTTCATCCCCCCGATATATCGTATATAACATAATTATTTGACGTTTACTTCGATTGATTATAGACCCGCCCACTCTTAAATCTATCTTAACTAAGGTTAAATAAGAAACATCGTGACTTACGGCACGATGTTGACATCATTAATAAAGTAAATAAATTGAAATGCAAAGTAAATTTAACTAAATATACTTCTAAGATACGTCATTAAAGAATAAATAAACTACGGTTTTGAGTGTGTGTGAAAAGATTTGAGAATGCTCGACTTTATTAGATATTGACAAATTTATTAAATATAAAAAGAAAACATTACTAATTGATTTATTACACACGCGCACATACATTCACGCTCACAGAGAATCATAATTAAACATAACATAATGTGACTATTGAGATAAAGTTCCTTTCTATTTGAGAAAAATATTTTATCTTTCCTTAGATTCACTTAAGTTCAAAGTTCATGTTTACAAAGTTCTATTACAAAGATAAATTATCATGATGAGGAAAGTTTTAAGATTTGTTTGTGCAAATTTATGTTGGTTAATTATGAGATTGCCTGACGAGTTTATAAATTGAGTGAGTGAACATAATATAAAACATATTTACCTAGGATTTGATTTGGTTTTCCGCTGCTTCAAGTGCTACGGGGATTTGAACGCAGGTGATGCTTTCCATGCTGGAGTGATTTGCTGGTTTACAACGAATATAGATTGGTTTGGACGAGTTTGGGTATTTCACGGAACATTACTATTATTAGGAGCATTAACTTCACACGACGATGTTATCGAAATTTCATAGCTTCGGAGATATTTCAGTAGCGGAGCGCCGATCAATCGCTGAAGGGTTTATTAGCCCCTCATGACAATCGACGCTCTTGGTATTAATTTCATAATAATCATCTTAAATACTGAGGAATAAATCAAGCTAATTCAGAACAACTCTATTGTTAAAATAAAAGCATAAGCATCGGAATAAAATGAGCAGGTGATGACTCGGAATACACAGAATCGGAAAACAAAACTGAATCCCCGTATCAATCGAATTGAATCGAACAAATCGAACCATTGAATAGGTTTTGACTAGTATTTATAAAGGTTGATCCTTATCTTGGGATCCAATCTCCCCCCAGAGTTCCCTGTTCCTGGAGTTGTCGTTCAGGTCCGCGTTTGAGGTATCTGTGCACTCACTCTTTGTGCTAAAGGCAATATTTATTTTGAGACAATCTCATTTTGCAATCTCACTCAACCAACCTTATCCTTCACACCTCGAATGCATGCGTGTGTGCGTGTGTTTTACCAGAACAATACAAGCTATATTAAATTTAGAAGTCGAGCATTTTATCTTTTCCTCAAATCTTTTCTATAAGTTTTATTCTAGCTAAAACTATATTTCTAAAATAAACATTTTTAAATACCCCGTGGTGCCTTTGATTGACAATTATATTTTACTATTTAGGAGAGCATATTATATTTTATTATTTAGGAGAGCAAATTATATTTTGTTATTATTTTTTATTATCTGAAAGCTTTAATCATTTAATTAGACGTTTACCGTCTGTATTTTATCAATGTGTTTTATAAATGTATTTATGGGAGGAAGAAACTATTACAAGTTACGAAAATAAAATTACGAGTGTTTTAGGTTGCTTGCTGGTGTGTGTGTGTTTATCGATTTGTCCCGTTCTGATCTATGCTTCCCAGATTTAATACTGATGTAACGCTGTCTCGTTACACTAAATTATATTATATTGAGAACATTAGGTTTGTTTCAAACATAAACAAGTCACTTATTAATACATCATCATAAGACTTTTTCTTTTACAATTCCATTTCCTACACGACATTCTTCATGATATTTATTTTTAGTTTAATCCATTACACTCTTTAATAAACAATAAAATTCTTTAACTATTTAAAAAAAAACAAAAAAACAAGGATTAGTTTATGTAAAAGACTAATATAATCTCAATTTATTTTAACAAGTAAATAAAGAGATGATACAGGAATGGAAGACCAAGATACTTTCTTATACAAAAAAATATTTTTTGGAAAAATGCAATTTTATATAGTTGTATAAAGAGAATGCCTTAATAAAAGTTGATGTTTATTTTAAATATTCAAGTGATCTTTTATTGCAAGAATAAAATTGAATTTTTTACATTTTTTTAATATTCATTTTAGAATATGGTGAAGAAATTTTTTTTTAAAATTATGACATAACAAATAGTGATAAACTTAATTAATCTACTCACAAATGATTCCATCACAGAAGATAATTTTACTTACCTACAAAGAAAAAAAAATTTCAATAAATATAACATGTCTATACATATACATTCTGCAATATCTTGATATTCTGCCATTATTAACATAAAAATACAATAACAGAGAATAAAAGCACATTAAATTAAGTAAAATTGAATGTAAAATATACTCAGCTTACTTGACTTAATATACTTTTATTCTCTGTTATAGTACTTTCATATTATATAAATATAGTCATAAATTTAAAATTATTGTGCAAATAAACAAAAATAAAAACAAACCGCATATTCCAAATTAGTGGATTAATTCATTCACATATAATTTATTTCTTATCCAAAACATTTCAGGACTATTTAAAGTCATATGATGTCATCATAAAAATTCTAGCTCAAGAATTTTTTTTATTTTTAATTCTAAGTGTTATTTTTTGAAGGTTTGCAATTTTAATGCAATTTTCTTTCTTTATTTTGTTATTTTAAATATTCTGGGTAAATGTTTTCAATGGCTATTTTCTAAGATTTTGAATAATGTAAGAATGCATGTGGATGTGAGAGTGGGTGAAAGATAATAAATGTAAGTGAATAAATATTGCTGTATCAAAAGATTATACTATTATAAAAAAAATAAACACATTTATAAAAAGCACAATAAGTAAATTTTTTATTTTAATTTGATGAGTTCATAAAATTACAAGTTATGCCAATATGTATAAAAATATATATTTTGAACAGAAAGCTTTTTTTCATATATTTGTCTAAAATTATAAAGGATAAAGAAACTCTTTATTATATAATTCCAATAGTCAAAATATGTTACAATAAAAACAAAATTGAAATTTGTCCATGCACCAGTCTTCCCATAATTAATCTATGTGGATGTGAAAATTAGACTTTACATAAAAATAATATAACTTTTAACTTTGGTGATAGATAAGACTGCTTAGAATTTTCTGGATAGTAAAAAGAACTAATAAATAGATTACCAAAAGCAAAATGCTGAATCAAAAATTGTTATAGTTTGGACAATGTGCTTGGTATCATTGAAGACAAAATAGAAACAACAGGAAGTCATCAGATTATGGGCATTAACATAGTAGAACAAATTAAAAATAATGATCAATAAAACAAACTCCTGCATCTTTTTTTTGTACATTTTTTATCATCCATTTATTTTATTATTATTTTTGGAATGGAGATGGTATTTTTTGAAATGATTAATAAAAAGAGGAAAATAAATTGGATCAATCAATGAATACAAATTCTCATATTAAACAAATCAAAGACTAATAATTTTTATAAAACCTAATTAACACTTTCCTTTCTCTTGTTTCAAACTATCAAAGAGAAACTTTCATAAACAATTGTTTCTCTGCATTAAAACTATTTTGAAAATTTTTTTGTTTAATAATTATTTTTAAATTGAGAATAAGTAAAAAAAAAAATTTTAATTAAGATTTATAAAGATCAAAAATGTCATTATTTCTTTCTATAACTAGTACTTAGAAAGTCATTGGGGTAACAAACAATATCATCATCATCAACCATTATCAATCCACTGCAGGATGAAGGTCTCTCCAAGTTTAATCCATCTTCTCCGATCTTTAGCTTCTCTTCTCCACAACACCCCTGCACATTTTCTTATTTCATCCATCCATCTCACATGTGGTCTCTTTCTGGGTCCTTTTACAATCTCTTGGAATCCAGTTTAAAATTTCAATTGTCCATCTATTATCATCTCTTCTAGCAATATGTCCAGCCCAACCAGCCCAACTCCATTTCAATCTTTTAATTTTTTCAATAAGGTCAGTAACACCTGTTTGTTGTCTTACCCATACATTGCGTTTTCGATCTCTTCTTGTTACTCCCAACATACATCTCTCCATACTCCTTTGAGTGGTCTGAAGTCTCTGTATTACTCTTCTATTAAGTGTCCAAGTCTCAGATCCATAAGTAAGAACTGGTAAAACACATTTGTTAAAAACCATCCTTTTCAAACACATAGGCATATTTCCTTTTAGTATCAAGTTATTTCTACCAAAAGCACTCCAACCAAGTTTAATTCTATGATTAATTTCCTCCATTATGTTTCCATCTGTATTAATAATCTGACCAAGGTATTTGTAACTGTTAACTTCTTCTAATTCTTCATAATCAATCTTTATTTTCATATTTTGAGCAAATTGATTAAACATTACTTTAGTCTTTTTAACATTTACCTTTAGTCCTACTTTTCTACTTTCATCTGCTAACTCCTGCAACATTTCCTGCAGCTCTGAAGCATTATTTGCAAAAACAACTACATCATCTGCGAAATCTAAATAACTTAAATACTCTCCATTTACTTTCACTCCTTTAGTTTCCCATTTTAATCCACAAAATACTTCTTGCAGCACTGCTGTAAAGAGTTTTGGAGATATGGAGTCACCTTGTCTTACACCTTTCTCAATGTTGATTTTTCCAGTATCATTATGTAATCTAATTGTTGCTGTTGCATTTTTATAAATATTCTTTAAAATATGACAATATCCTGGATCTATTATACCTTGATGATCCAATGCTTTAATCACTGAAGAAATGTGTATAGAATCGAATGCCTTTTCACAATCTACAAATCCAAAACATAATGACAACTCATATTCATTTGTCCTTTCTATGACTTCTCTCAATACCTGGATATGATCTATTGTACTAAAACCACTTTTAAATCCAGCTTGTTCTCTTGGTTTGTGGAAATCCAAAGTTCTCTGCAGACGAGTTGTAATTATCTTGGTAAAATTTTTATATAAAACTGATAAAAGGCTGATAGGTCTGTAATTTCTAATATCTTCTTTATCACCTTTTTTAAATATTAATATTATTACTGCATTCTTCCAATCTTCCGGTACATCTTTATCATTTAGACATTTGGTATATAACTTTGCTAAAATTGTTTCTATTTCTTCACCTGCTTCTTTTAATATATCAATTATAATTCCATCATTTCCTGGAGCCTTTCCTTTCTTCATACACTTAATTGCATGTCTCACTTCTTCATTTAAAATTCTGGGCAATTCGGAAGATGTAATAGATATAGGAAGTACTTGTTCTTTATTACTATATAATTCTTGATAAAAATCTTCTACCAATTTCATGATGTCATCTCTCTTTTTAGTAATAATTCCATCTTTTTTTCTTATTGCAGATATAAATTTCCTACCAATACCAAAATGTTGTTTAACATTTTTGAGACTTTTATTTTCTTCTACAGCTTTCCTTGCTATTCCACAGTTATACTTTCTTATATCATTTTCAACTCTTTTCCGTACCATTTTACAAAATTCGAGATATTCAATTCTTTTTAATACATCATTTTTGTATATCTTCATATTCCTTCTTTTCTTCATAAATTCTCTAGTCTCAGTAGAAATTTTATTAGTCAATTGCTGCTTTTTTCTACCAGCTATCTTTGTTGCAGTTTTTAAAAGTGTATCAGTTATTTTCATATTAATTTCATTCAAATCTGAATCATGTTCAAAATCTCCTAACACTTGAAACCTATTTGTAAGTTCTAATTTAAATTCATTAGAATGTTTCTGAAGATTAGGAATATGAACTGTAAATATTGTTTTTCTTAATAATTTTTGTCTCTCTAGTTTTACATTAACACGTAACTTACACCTTACTAATCCATGATCACTTCCTGTGTTAAATTTATTAAGAACATTACAATCTTGAAATATGTATTTTCTGTTAGTCAAAATATAATCCAATTCTGCTGTATCTTCATTTGGATGCTTCCATGTCCATTTCCTTTTAATATTTTTCTCAAAAAATGAATTCATAATATAAAGTTTTTCTTTTTCTGCAAACTCCACAAGTCTATGTCCTCTCTCATTTCTATTACCATAACCAAAATTACCTACAGCAATTTCATCTTTCATTTGTCTACCAATTCTAGCATTAAAGTCTCCCATAACAATTTTAAAATGTTGTTTACTCTGATCAAAAGCCTTTTGTACATCCATATAAAAATCTTCTACTACTTCATCACTATGAGAACTTGTTGGGGCATAAACCTGAATTATCTGCATTTGGTATCTGCTATTAAGTTGTATAACTAATCTTGCCACTCTGTCCGATACACCATCAATCTCCATAATATTGTTCTTCCACTTTTTATTTATAATGAATCCTACTCCACTCGTATTTCCAATATGTGTGCCTTTATAATAGAGTATATGTCCACTTTTTAAATCAATTGTTTCTTCTCCTTTTCTTCTAACTTCACAAAGTCCAATAATGTCCCATTTAATATAAGACAGTTCTTCTTCTAATTCTTGCAATCTTCCTTCACTTGAAAGTGATCTGCAGTTGTAAGTACCTAAATAAAAAGTCGTCATCAAATGGCAGCCTGGGTCCGCAATCAGGGGATTCTTCGGCCACCAACCGCTGCCTTGGTTGGTGATTTTACAGCCTCCTGGGAATAAGGGCCATGCTTTATTTTTGTCTGTCATATTGTATATATGTATTGGAAAAATATTTATCATTTACACAAACATTCATTCTGCCTTATCAGGCACTGAGAAGAAAGACCATGGTGTTTCTTGATCTTAAACTCAGAGGTAAAAAGCCAATAAACTCACCACACTGGATAATGCGTGTTGGTGAGCAGCCCATCCATGTTCCTATACTATATGAATAATCACATAGTAATAACAGCTGCAACGACAAGAACGTATGGAGTGGACATTAGGAATTTGCCCTCCTTGGTTCCTTTAAGGCCTCCAAGAGGAATCAAAGGATCTCCTTTCAGTTAATAGCAAACTCCTTTCTGCAGCCACAAACAATATACTTGTCCATAAAGATTTTTATTTTTAACTTGTGCCCATACTAAGCCAAGATTCATTAAAAAAAAAAATGTGTGCAGTACCACTCAATATCACATTTGTGATGTAATAAATTTAAATTTACATATACTCTTAAATACTTTTTTAGATCAGTTTATTTATAGTGGATTTAATAAAGGTTAATTAAATATATACATATATAAAGCAATTTTCTTTTATCTTTGTTTAAAATTTGAATAAAAATTTTATAATGCAATTTATAAAAATACTATCTGATTGTACCATAAAACTTTCATCTGCAAGTCATTATCATCTCACAGAAAATCTAATCATTTTATAATAATTTATGCACTTCAAATCACATTTTTTTGGGGCTTTTTGCTAAAATATATTTAGTATTGCAATTGAGAGAATAAGATCAATTTGAAATGCAAAGAATGAGAATCCCTATACTACTATTTCAAATAACTTTAAACCTTTCTATTATTCATTACATAAAAATAAAATTAAATCATAAAACAGAAATTTAGTGAGATGTAACTATGTTCCTTAATATATTATTATTTTTTAAAATGCCACTAAATTTACATTTCTATAAAGGAAAATAAGTGAATATCTATACTACACATACTTGTTATAATTATATGTATGTTCCAAATGTTTTAATGTGTGTTTAAAATATATATGTGTGCTTGGTGCACAGATAATGAAGTTAATAAAAGCAAATAATACTCTGCAATTTAATAAGTTGAGCACTTTCGGGAGACTTTATGCTTCCATAATCATAGCTACTGAAATGCAGAGAACTATACAAATGTAATATGCAAATTAATGTGAAATGATTAAAGAGACCATTTTCACAAGAGGGCAAAACATGCATCTCGTCTATTGATTGATGTTGGATAGCTTGTTATATAGCATGCTTCTTTTATCTTCCATTTGGTATCGTTTCCTTCAGAACCAATGACAATTGCTATAGTTGATTGGAAAACATGGTCTCTTTAATCATTTCACATTAATTTGCATATTACATTTGTATAGTTCTCCACACTTCAGTGGCTATGATTATGGGAGCATAAAATCTTCCGAAAGCGTTCAGATCAATTAAATTGCAGAGTATTATTTGCTTTTACTAACTTCATTATCTGTACGCCAAGCACATATATATTTTATAGATTACATTTTAATGAAGTAAATATTTATGCTAATGAAGTAAATATTTAATTAATGTGTACTTCTTAGCAAAATACTGTAAAATGTTAATAGTCATCTGCATTAAATTATTCATAGTACAGTGTATTTATTAATAATAATAAAAAACTCAAATGGTTAGTCAAAAGAATGATCCTATAAGAATTGCCAACTTCAATTTAGAAATCTTTAGCTTTGGCTGTCAGTCAACCATAGCACTAAATTGTATAGGCACACTGATTAACAAAACTAACACATACACGTGTGTCTAGATTGTGTGCATGTAATTAAATTATATATAACAAAATCAAATAAACAGCTATAATTAAAAATATTACTTTGGATTATAAAAATAAGAACAAATACTTTTAATGGTCTTATAGAGATTATGTAAACTAAGAGAATTTCACAATTCACCTGTAATTCAAATAAGTAAAGAATTGAAATTACTTGTATGCCCCTAATGAAAAATTGATTTATTTTTCTGTTTAAAAACAGATTAGGACATACTTTTGGGGTAAATGGCTAGATTATCTTAACTGTGTGTCAGAATTTCTTTTTTAAAATGGTAATAGCTATTTCTTCAATAATCTTATTTTTTGTTAGAATATTACTTTTACATACTTTTACCTATTCCACATAATGTTAAATTTAGCACTGAACTTAAAGAATTAATTTGACATTTATAACTTGCATTAATTAATTTTAAAATAATAATTTCAAATCTCAAAAAATTTCAATCTGCTTTTAGACTGCAAATAACAACTCAAAATTCCCAGGATTTTATTATCATTAAAGCCTATTGAATATTATTATTCTGAGAAAAAAAATGAATATAATTCAATTAGAAACCCCTGTACAATATTTTTAACTATTATAGGCTTACAAATATTTATGTTTATTTACTTAGCTTGAATTTATGAAATACATTGTTCATGATTCTTATTATCCAAAGAAACATGATTTCTTATTTTTTAAAAAGAATAAATAACAATAAAAAATTCTGACATTTTATATACTCATATTCATTAGAAGTCCGTTTCATATATCTCCAGATGTCATATGTAGATATATATATAAAAGTTATATACATGTTTCTTATATTCCTTCTTGTATAAATAATATATTTTAATGGCAATAATATGCCACTTTGGAGTTTAGTAAACTTTCTAAGAAAGTAATATATATTCTTTTTTAAATAATGAAAGAAAAAAAGTTAAACATTTTTTATTTCAAAAACTGTATTTTTCATGTGATCAAATCAACCATGTTAAATAATGCTCTTTTACCAGATAAAATAATTGTTTTGTTTTTTTTGAGATGGATTAAATATATAAAATTAAAAAAAAAAACAAAAAAACAATTGTTACTTCTTATTTACATTTGGTAAAATAAATATAATATTATGTGCGTGAGTTAGCTTTTTTAAAAAAATCTGTTTTTGAACTCCAAGGTTTATTACACATTTTTATAATTTTATGTACAATATTTGTATATATAATATTGTATAAATTTTTCGGTACTTATGTATTAGACCTAGAATGTATTAGACCGGCTATGCCTTTTCACATTCATATCAATCTGTTGATAACTTTCTAATCTTGTGATCTGACCAAATAACGTGTACATTTGGATCTTGTACAAACTGAAAAGGATAAATTTTTCAAAATGGACCACATGTACATAATATTGTTGCAAGATTTACAAACTTATCAGAAGTCTGAATACATATGTGAAAAGGTATAGCTGTTCTAATATGTGACAATAATTGCACCAGACTAAATCTAATAATCCTAAAAATATTAATTTCTAACAATACTAAAAATATGAATTTCAAGTTTTATGCAATTCACAAATGTTACTTTAAATATGGACAAAACAATCACTAAATTACAAAATGCTTAAAATATATTCATACAATACTTACCATGTAATCATCATCATCAACAACCATTATCAATCCACTGCAGAATGAAGATCTCTCCAAGTTCAATCCATCTCCAATCTTAAGTTTCTCAACATCACCCTTGCACACTTTATTTCATCCATCCATCTCACATGTGTTCTCTTTCTGGGTCTTTTACAATCTCTTGGAATCCACTCTAAGATTTCAATTGTCCATATATTATCTCTTCTAGCAATATGTCCAGCCCAACTCCACTTCAGTCTTTTAATTTTTTCAATGAGATCAGTAACACCTGTTTGTTCTCTTACCCATATATTGCATCTGCGATCTCTTCTTGTTACTCCCAACATGCATCTCTCCATACATCTTTGAGTGGTCTGAAGTCTCGGTATTGCTCTTCTATTATAATATATAACAGGAATTGTCATGATGAAACAATCAATTCATCTGTTACCTATTTTATCTTAAGTGGATAAAATTTTGTTTAAAAATGGAGACTAAAAGTAAAAGCTTTTATTTTTCCCAAAATGGAGACTTACTTAACATATGATTGTGCAATATAACGCCTGCAAGGGATCTTCATCAGAAATGTTAATAAGTAGTAAATGTATTTTTTCTACCCCCCCCCCGTAAATTACTACACTTTTATTATTTCTTCAATGTGGTGGACCAATTTTTTTGATATTGTCTAGTATAATTCACACAAAAAGAATTAGTAATTGGCAGCTCATAAGTCAGCAGTTTTATAGACTTTACAACAATCCAAATAAATTGTCGATTCCTCTTCTGCATTTTGTTTGATGGCTTGGTGAAACACTTGATCATCTCCCTGCACAAGCCTCCAATTTTACCTTTTTTCTCTGCTAAACTAAGCTCTGTTTTCCCTCATTCTGTGGATGTTAATTTAGTAAATAAATCAGATCACTATCAAAAATGAAATTCTGGAACTACATTTCCTTGCATAGGCCTATTTTATTATTACATTCTCGAACATTACAATGCCACTGCTTGTCCGAAGTTTGAATGTACTCAATCACATAGATCTCAATAACAATTAAAATATTTATCATTTTGTATTGTTTTTTTTTAAAAAGAAAAAAAAATGTAGCATTAATCAGAAAATTGGAAAAAAATAAATCAACACTGAAGTAAAAAACATTTTGAGAAAAACTTGTCCGAATGAAATCTGGACCATAAATGAAAGTGTAAATTTATTATGTTATTGGATGAGATCGCAACATTTATTTGACTGGATCACAAAGTTAGCCATTTATCACGAATATGAAAAGGCATACCATCTCTCCTACATTGCAGGGCTAATATGTAAGTATCAATTTTTTTAATAATGTTGTATTATATTAAGAAAATCAGCTTCATATATATTGTGTATATGGTGGGAATTAGTTGAAAGTAACCCTTTGATTCACAATTATAAAAGCATATGTGTACACATATACTTGTGTACACTTGATATACTATTGAACTTTGGACATTGTTTGGTAATTATTTCCAGTCCTTAAATTAAATAAAGTTTTAAATTAACATGTGATTTTAAAATGTTTTTGATTACAACAATTTTTAATTGTCATAGGTTTACAAAAAACTAAGTTTCTTGATTCAGCTTTAAAATATTTAATTATTCAATATTTATGAGAGGTAAAAAAAATTTAAATATAATTTAAATTTATAAAAATTTAACAATGTGGAATTGCTAAAAAAAAAAAAAAATGTATTCTTGTTCTCTAGACACCTCTGTAAATGGAGTTAGCAGTGCTGTTGGAAAAAAAAAAAAAAATAGAATAATGTAGCAAAAGTAGATTGTGGTAATGGGAGATTTATTCCAGGGATTTGGTATTTACAAAGTTTATATGAACACACATTGATTACATAAGTAATATTTACTAAGACTATAAACCTCAAAAGTGTGCGCGTGAAAATGCGAAGATAGGGATCTCTATAGGTCTTTAACCACAAGCTTATGCTTTGGAAGAAAAGGGGGGAACCCAGGGGAAATCCTTCTTTACTTCAACCTACTTTCTAAATAAATAAATAGGTGAAGCGAAAGCGGTTAGATCTGAGAGCATGAAGCTATTCAATACTTCACTGATTATAGCCTTAATAAATATTGCTTATGTAATCAATGTGCATTTAAATAAATTTATAATTACAACTTTAAATTATCTTAATAGATTTCTAACTATAAGTTTCTTTCCATTGACTCGTGTAAATCGAAAGATTTCATGAGTACTAATGTGTAATAGGAATTGTGGACTTAATCAGTGAAGCATTGAATAGCTTCACGCTCTCAGATCTAACCGCTTCAGCTTCACCTATTTATATAGAAAGTAGGTTGAAGTAAAGAAGGGTTCCCCTCTTTTCTTCCAAAGCGCAAGCTTGTGGTTAAGACCTGTAGAGGTCCCTACCTTTGCATTTTCATGTGCACACTCTTGAGGTTTATAGCCTTAGTAAATATTACAAGTTTATATGCCAAATACCAGACATGATGTTTTAGAAATTGATTACCAATATGAAAAGATAAAAGGAAATTATGCAGTGAGAGTAAAAATGCATGTATATTGTTATTGGGTGATCAGAATGCCATTGTGGAGAAAGGTAGTTGTTGGATATTATAGTATTGGAGGGGGGGGGAATGAAAGCGATAGCTAATTTGTGGAGTTTTGTAAGGAAAATAGATTTGTGGTTCAAATATCTGGTTTAAATATCATCCAAAAAGATTGTACACATGGAAAGTTCCAAGTGATAAAAAATGATATCAAATAAAGTATATACTGATTCAAGATAGTTATAAGAATGTTATTACGGTTTTGCAAGCTTTATTTGAAGCTGATATAAACTCTAGATCATAATTTAGGTATAACTAAATTTAAAAAGAATAAAAAAAGAGAAAAGACATATAAAATAGGACTGAGATAAATTGAGAGAAATGGAGAAAGGAAAGTTTGGTTTAATATGTGAAAATATAGTAAGAAAATGGAAGGTATGTTGGGAAAGATGAAAATGCAAAAGAATATAGAATGTCAATACTGAAGAAGGGAAAAGAGCATATAAAAAAAATTAATAATGAACTAAAAAAAATAGATTTAGCAAAAGAAAAATGATTGGAACAAGAACATAGAAAGATAGAAGTGCATCAATAGGGTAAAAGATATCTGGTATTTGATAAAATTAAAAATCTCTTGGGAAAAAGGAAATGATTAACAAGTGAAATAGCTGATAAAAATATATAAAATGAGATTAACTTGACAGTGATGATATATTGATAAGATGGAAAGAATATCCTCAATATCTACTTAGAAAATAAAATAATTCATTTAATTATGAACTTGAAAATGAAAAAGATGTTGAAATAGATGATAAAGATATGAACATATTGACAGATGAAATAAGTCGATTGAATAAATGAAAAATGGTATAGCTGTTGGATTTGATACAATAACTATAAAATTTTTAAAAAAGATGGAAGAAAATACTAAAGAAATAATTGATCTTTGCAATTTGATATATAATAGTGGAGTTTGCCTGAAGATTTTTTGAGGACTATAATGATTCTAATTGCTAAAAAGAAGAAAGCTATTAAATGTGAAAAGTACAGGACAATAAATCTGTTTTGTGCTGCTAAAGTTTTATTAAGGATTTTAATTCAAAGAATTTATGAGAAGGTAGAAAAACAATTTGGTTTTCAAAGAGGGAAATTTACACTATTGGTGATATATTGAAAAAGATAAGTGAATTGGTATGCATTTTGTGAATTTGGTAAAAGAAGTTGATAGAATAATTTGTAATAAACTTATGACCATTTTAATAAATAAAGGAATAATTTGGAAAGAGAGAATTGTTTTGGAATATAATGGCAAAGAATAAGAAATCGATTGGAGAATAATGATACTGATGAAGTGAATATAGAAAGAGGAGTTAGGCAATAATGCATTACGTCATCTGTGCTTTTTATTTATTTAGAAGACATGTTAAATAAATATTTAGATTGTGGGGGAGCAAATGATAGACATAGAATAATAAAATGTATAAGATTTGCAAATGATATGGCTTTTATAGTTCAGGATAAAAAGAGAACTTCAGATATGTTGAATAAATTTGAGCAAATGAAGATTAATGTGGAGATCAAATGTTTATGGACAGAGAGGAATACAAAAAAACTCCAAATTGAAGTCTATAATAATATAGTTCAGCAGAAAAATGGATTTAGATATTTGGGCAGTTGATAAGTGAAGTTAAAAAGAATAGCATTGATAAAGAAGGCATTTACTAAAGAGAAAGAAAATATTTTGTGGATCTTTGAAGAAAATAATTAAGGAAAATATTAATTAAATGTTATGTGTGGAGTGCATTATTGGATAGTTGTGAAACAGTGGATAGTGAATAAAAAATTATAAACAGATTGGAAGCCTTTAATATGTAGTTATGGAGAAGGATGGAAAAAATTAGTTGGATGAATGAAATAACAAGTGAAGAAGTTTTGAAAAGAATAAATGAAAAAAGATTAAGGAAATTAAAGATAGAAAGAAAAATTGAACATATATTAAGAAGAAAGAATAGTTTAATGAAAGATGTTCTGGAGATAATAGTGAGGGAAACAAGAAAGATAAAAAAAAAAAGATTGACTTAGATGGATGACATAAGAGATAGGAATTGAAGAGCTGGGCAATGAAGAGAATAGAGTGAAGAAATGAATTTGTGATGTGACTGCTCTCTGCACCTGCCTATAGGATAGAATCCTGTTAATTGATTGAGAGGCAACTGTGTAATATTTTCAATTAGCTTGTTTTACTCAATTTAAAAATAAATAAAAAATTATTTATGAGAGGAAAAATCATCTATATAAAAGCATTTTCCAGAATTATATTTAATATAGACTTGATATCAGCATCAATTGAATCAAAAAAAAAAAAGATAGTATCTATTTACAGTCTGATAAATATTTAAGTTTTTTTAATTAAGTTAATTTTTTCTGTTGATCTCTCAATATGTATGATTTATAAATAAAATTGTATCATAAGCATGTGTATGTAATGTATATAAATCTCAAAAAAGTATGTACTCTATGCACGTGTTAAAAATTCACTATTATTCATGAATTTCAATATGCATACAGCTTGAAATCAAATGATAACAGAAAGAGGTCAAGTATTGGATGCATACATTAAAATATTAGTCCAAGATATTTCCAAAAAACAAAAGACTAAAATAGTAAGCACAGATCTATAATTGTTCAAATTATTTCTTTTATCACATTTAAACAAAAAAAATATTTTTTAAAAAAAAATATAATTTAATGTATGAATAATATTATTAAAGCTTGCTAAATCAATTAATTGAAATGCAACAATTTCTAATTTCATCATATCAATTATTAACCATTGTTCAGTTAAATCCAAGCTATTATCAAAATGAATCAACAACAGACTCAAAATTAACAGATATTTAAATCTTTTAAAACATCTCTTCTTACAGTTTATCCCAAGTCCAGCATTATGGTAATTCATATAGAGATGTAGATACATAATTTTTATTGGTTCAGGATCTCCAGGAATGCTTGCATGTGTTTTACATTTTTTGGCCTCAGTGCATTTTTAAAATTGCTTTGACACTTTCTGAGTCAGACATTAGGCCTTCTTAAATGATGTGGCCTGAGAATTTTATTTCTTTAGCACATATAATGCATTTACAAGAATTGATTTTAGCTCCAAAGTTACAAAGTTGATTATACACTTTTTTTAATTCTATACCGTAGTACTTCTCTAAGCTCACAGCTATTAATGTTATCAAAATAAGATGTGGTTTCATCCATTTTCATTAACATCATTTCAATTTTGACTTAGAAAATATTCAGTTATAGTTATTCCTGAAAAGAAGAAGACAGTATGCAAGTCACAATCGCCAGAAGCTTAAAAGTTTCTTACTATTCTAGCTTTATGAAAAATTTTGTAATTTCCAAACTGGTTAAAATTTCTTTTACATTGGGAACTAGATAAAAAGTTTTGTTAAATCTTTGTTAAATCATTCAATAATCACTATATTATTGGAATTTTCTCACTGAGCTTCATGGTGATGACTGCGATATGAATCCATTCTGCATTCCTGTCAGATATTAATTACAAAGACATCCTAATCTTTGCAGTGTAGCAGTTTTATTTCTTCATGCTGCTCAATGATAGCAGGGTCAGTCTTGATTTTTCTTGCTCTGATCTGGTCTATACTTTTCTTTCCCCACATAAATTTATCTACTAAGTATATTATACTAGTTAATCTAAACCCTGTTAAGATGAGCATGTGCACATATTGAACATAAAAAAAAATATGGGACACATCAGGGTAAGAAGCAATTTTAAATCTTTTTATGATCGCCTTGATGCAGTCATAAGGACAGTTATTAAAGTATTGGCTCTTAATATCTTTGAAGAATTACCTTAATTACAATCCCTCGCGCCATTCCCAGAAAAAAAAAAAAAAATTCAACCCTCCTGAAAGGATATGCAAGGCCAATAATTATATGAAATATAATAAAACAAACAAAAATCTAATAGAAATAAATACCCTAATGACTAAAGATTTAAATCCCAATAAGTTGGTATTCCATATGCTAGCTCAGCGTTCTCTTTATCCCAGGTAAAGAAATGGGAATCACCAAACTCATGTAATTATCTAATTATTTTATTATTAGAGAAAGAAACACGAATAAAGTATGCAAGCCATAAGGCAACTCTAAAAGTTATGAAATAAATATTTATTGAACCCAATATCCCTTCACCAATTACAAAGATAAATACAATAGAAATAAGCCCCAATGCAGAGAAAAAAATGTATGATAATATGTTATTTTGCTTAAAAAATATAATATTAAAACATAAAAAGAGAAGAATCAATTAGTGAGAGAGAGTGGTCTGAGAATTGTAGCCTCACACATGAATACAATATACAAATACTAAATCATAATAAATAAAAAAACAGGTTGGAAAATTATTAATCATTATTAATAGGTGTGCGATTAATGTTATCCACCATACCTTAGTCACATATTCTTTCAAAAATAACTATTGGAATAAATAAAGATTAATTTTCCTTTTTGAAAATGACCAAAAAAAAAGTCAAATACAGTTCAGTAATTAAAGCATTCTCATGTCTTCCATCACAATGTAGTAGACCTTTTAAAGTTTTTTTTTTTTTGGGGGGCGTTTCCCGGTGCGAAGTGCTGGCATACATGGGTAATTCCACTAGAATAGAATATGTGCAATAACATCTGTTAATTGATGTTTTAATTCTTGCAAATGTGAAATGGTATACCATCACCCCCCCCTCACACACACACACACTGCAGGACTAAGATGAAATTTGTAGGCACTTACTTGTTAAAGGTTTAAACTGATCACCATAAAATTGTTAATTGAATAAATTTGACAGTAATTTATTAAGGAAATCAATCAATGAATTTCGTTAATCTGTATGATAAAATCTTCTGAGTGTAAAAAATTTCTCGTAATTATATCGAGAGACAAAAAGAAATTGTAAAAAGAATTACAGTAATTTATTAAGGAAAATAAATGAATTACGTTAACCCGTACGATTCTTCTTCTTATTATTATTATTATTATTTCACAAATAAGGTGGTGGGCCCGGTAATGTTATATTTATGTGCGTTTTCCTAGAAAAAATGCCATCAAGCGGTTTCAACATGGTAATAGAACAGTACTGTTAAAATTAGTTCATGCATAATAACTGTTTTATAGTTACAATATATGATATTAGGGATTGTTCAAGAGTTGCTTTCACAAATTTAAGTCAACCATACCCCACAAGAAAGATTCTAACAGTTTCTTTACTGAGACATTCATCATATGTATATTTATTTGAAATTTGTCTCAAGACCAAATCAGTTTCTGTAACTGTCCTTCCTCTTTTGGCATCACATGAGCTATATATTTGGAGGGTTCATGACTAAAGTGGATATATAAGTTTTTGTAACTAATTGTATATAATGCATATTTTAAAGCATGCCAGGTTCCCAAACCCTGTTTGCAATCTCTATTATCATGGGGCCTGCAAATAGAAATAAGATACTTTCATAATATTGTGTTTTATGGAATTAAGAATGAGATATTTGTCTTGATGTTTTACATAAGTTTACACTCACTGGATTACAAAAGTCAAATTCACTGATAAATCATTAGGTTGAAATCATATTTGAATTTTATTTATTTATTTTTTTGATTCTTGCTGGTTTAAGATCTAAAACTCGGAATACATGTTTTTAACTGCACTAATTACCACGTTTTGTTTGAACATTCTATAATTATATAGCTGCATCAGTAGGCAAACAGAATAAAATGTCACAAAATTAAAGCATCATAGTAACATAATTTAAACAATTTTACTTCAAATCAAAAAATTACAAATAACATATATAATATTGATTTTACATTGGTAAATATTATATTGTAATGATCAGTTACTAATTCCTTTTGATCATGGAGGGCGCCACCAGGTCACTAAGTACCGGAAATTTTTTTTACCATGACCAAAAGTTAAAGATAGTGATGATTTGCACTGACTAGACCCAGGGAGACAGCAAGAGATCTTAACTATTGTTCAGATAATTGAGAAAAAGAAGCACATAGACAAACATCAACTAAATAATTTAAACTGATTTGAAAAATTTATTAAATTCAATAAACAAAATAAAGTAAATCTAGCAAGCAGAATACGAAAGTTTGACCTAGATTTTTATAAGCATATTTATCAGAGTGTATATGAGTTCTGCAAATATGAGAACATTAAACGTTTTAGCAGAAAGGTTCGTTCTCTCACCTACAATTTAAAAGGAAATTAATAGCATCTTCCTGCTGGCGATTTATAAAACTAATTATAGCTTCCTAATTCACAGATATAAAAAACAATATGATCTTGTAGGAAATCAACGAAACAGCTCCGGTGAGCATTTCTTGGCCCGGAATAACACGTCTAGACCAAGAACGTCAATTGCCAGAAGAACAGCTCGTGATATACCACGTTTAAGGCAATTCACGGTTGATTTCACATACAAGACTAAAAAAATATGATTACGATATCTGAAAACAATCCAAAATCTCCAACTAAAAAAAATTAGAATAACAAAATACAACAAACAGCCAGCCAAAAGATTTGTGGTTTGCAAGAAATGCAAACTAAACATATTTAAAATTAATTTCATTACACTAAAAGAGGAAAAGGTGAGCAAAATGAAATTACGAAGTCTGCCAAAACATTTAGCAAGAGTTAGTAATAACAAAGAAGACATAGTAAGCATATAAATATAATCTCACAATATACTCCCCAATAAATTGAAAAACAACTTGATTCCAAGACACGTTATAAATACAAAAAAAAAACCAAATACATATAATTATGAGATTAAATAATTATTAAAATAACAAATTTATTTTCAGATTGAGCGGAGATTTAACTAGAGATTTATGTACCCTGGAAAGAATAAGAAATATTTTTATCTTATGGTAAAGCAGAGTCCGTGGAGTATTTTAAAGCATGCACACATTTATTTTCAGGTTGCTTCATTTCTTCATGGAGACAAGTGTAGAGGCATATTTTGGGATCTTTCCTAATTCAGATTTTCATGGCATGATTGGAAGAACAGCTTGGAATCAGGAGTTCGTCTCTAGGTAGGTTAACAGGGCATGTTGTAGGTTTGAATACATATAGGAGTAAATTTAGTCATCTTGTGAAAGTAAATGTAGGCAATAATATGAAGTCCACTTAATGACAGGCAGCAGAATATAACATTTTATTAACAGCGTTCCGAATGTGTACAGCAACTTTTTTAAAAAAAATTAAATGTTCGATCTGCCAGCACAGTATGAATCTCAGCAGGCTAATATAAATGTGTGATAATGAATAGTGCAATTATTAGAAGTTGAATCTATGTTTCAAACAGAATTAGCTCGTCAAGCCAAGAATAATCTTGTTTTCAATTATAAGACTTAGCCCAGGGCAAATCTATATCCCACTCAACCTTAATTAAGAATTCTAACCAGGAATTATCTTATAGAAAAAAAAAAAAAACAATAATAAATTAAATCTCCTTTTAAAATTAAACTAAAAATGGATTGTAATTAAAATAAAAAAAACAGGAATGCAATTAACTTTCCAAAATTAAGTTTTCTCCAAAAAAAAACAAAGATTAAAGCTTTTAACTTGGAATGTTATTATAATTTGATTTAAAAAATAAAAAATAAGTGTCAGAAGAAACTTATTTTAAACTAACAAATAAAATTTGTTAAAGACAAAATTTAAAACCACCGAATTTTAAAATATAGCTGCATATGTGTGCTATATCCTATAAACTTTTAAATAACTTTATAAAAATAAAACTTAGTATTAATTTTGTGAAGGGATCTTTGGATCGAATACAGCATCCAGTTCAATATATATAAATTAATTATTACCTGTACTTATCTGCTTTCATTACATGAGCACTGAAGCATACTTAAATAATAATATAGGTCAGAAAGGCCTGATAATACAATCCTAGGCCTCCTTTTACACCATCACCAGAGATAGACTAAGTATAAGCCAATCAGGCTTTCTAACTTCTGCTTCACTAATCGGTTGGCTTGTGCATCTTTTAATAGTATCTTGTTCTCTGGAGTAATTGTAATCATAAAAAGCTTTCAAGTGGTGCTTTCTTGAAAAAAATGACTTTTTATTAATGTATTATGCAAACTAGTACTAAATTATATTTGAGTTCAATTAATACATTTAATTTAAACATATTCATATATACCAACAACAATAATTTATTGTCAACCATTATCAATCCATCACAGTATAAAGGTCTCTCCAAGTTCAATCAATCTTCTCTGATTTCTAGTCTCTGTCTCCATATCACACCTGAACATTTTGTTATGTTATCCATCCAACTCACTTATGGTCTCTTTCTAGATCTTTTACAATCTCTTGGAATCCAGTTTAAGATTTCAATTGTTCATCTATTATCATCTCCTCTAGCAATACCTCCAACCCAACTCCACTTAAGTCCTTTAATTTTTTTCAATAATATCAATAATACCTATTTGTTCTCTTACCCATGCATTGAGTTTTCAATGTTTTCTTATTACACCTATTATGGATCTCTCCATACTTCATTGAGTGGTCTGAAGTCTCAGTATTGCTCTTCTTAAGTATCCCAGTCTCAGATCCATAAGTAAGAACTAGTAAAACACATTTATTAAAAAGCTTCCTTTCCAAACACATAGGCAAATTTCCTTTTAATATTAAGTTATTTCTATCAAAAGCACTCCAACCAAGCTTAATTCTATGACTACTTTCATCCATTATGTTTCCATCTGCAGTAATAATCTGACCAAGGTATTTGTAGTTGTTAACTTCTTTTAACTATCATAATCAATTTTTATTTTCATATTTTGAGAAAAGCCATTGAACATTACATTAGTCTTTTTAACATTTACCTTTAGTCTTACTTTTTCACTTTCATCTGATAACTCTTGCAACATTTCCTGAGGCGCTGAAGCATTATTTGCAAAAACAACTGCATCATTTGCAAAATCTAAATGACTGTTGCAATTTTTAAAAGTGCATCAGTTATTTTCCTATTAGTTTCCTTCAAATCTGAATCATGTTCAAAATCTAATACCTGAAAATGAATTCCAAGTTCTAATTTAAATTCATTAGAATGTTTCTGAAGATTAAGAATATTAATTGTAAATATTGTTTTTCTTAATAATTTTTGTCTCTGTAGTTTTGTATTAACATGTATCTTATATCTTACTAATCAATGCTCACTGCTTGTGTTGAATTTATTAAGAATATTACAACCTTGCAATATGTATTTTCTATTAGTCAAAATGTAATCCAATTCTACTGTACCTTTCTGCAAACTCCATAAGGCTATGTCCTCTCTCATTTCTATTACGCTAATGAAATTTAACTACAACATTTTCATCTTTTATTTGTTTACTAATTCTAGCATTTAGATTCTCTCATAACAATTTTAAAATGTTGGTTAGTTTCATCAAAATCCTTTTGTACATCCATATAAAAATCTACTACTTCATCACTAGGAGAACTTGTTGGGGCATAAATTTGAATTATTTGCATTTGGTATCTTATTGTTATTCAATTAAGCTACAAAATTGCAGCATTAAGCCAAGAACAAAATTACATTAATTTACAATAATGTAAATAAGCAAATATTAAATAGTGTATATATCTATATATCACATTTATTTGTAAGATTATTAATAAATTGTTTAAAATCTAATTCAAAAATCTTATCACTAATACAATTTTGATTATAAGTATTATGCAAATGAAACAAAGGAGTAGATTTTAATGAGTTAGAATGACAAAATTTAATGTAAAATAGATTAGATGTGTTTGTTTTATATAAACAATTATTAATAATAATATGAGAATGTACTAAAAAGACCCAGAATTTTGTAATAAAAAATTGTGTATTTATTTTTAGGCACTACAAATTGAATTTCCTTCAAAGTGCTGTTCATTTGATGCAACAATGTACCAATCTAATGTGTTTTAAACTTTTCAAAGCAATCCTGAAACCCTTACAAAGTGAAGATGTTTAATGCTTCTGGTTTTTCTTCACTACTTCCATATCTGCAAAATTTCTTTCGAGAACTTTTTTCATCCGAAGGAATATGGCAGTAGATATACTGGGTCATGCTGTTTTTAGTTAATAATTGATCCACACGCAAAACTGTATGCAAGTGTTGTCGTGAAACCACCACTCCTTACTTTGTCATAACATGGGATGTTTTCATCTCATTGCATCATACAAATGTTTCAGAGCGTGTAGGTAAAACAAACACCTGACCAATATAAATAAATTCTGAATGAACAATATCTTTTGTATCAAAAAAATAAATTAGCATTGGATTTCAGCTTGTTTGTAAGCTATTTTCCTTACTATAAAACAAAATTCCAATTTCTGTCAACTTTTCACCTATCACAAAAATCAATATATAAGAGAGAAGCAATTAAGAAAAAATTTTATATGGCACAATGACTTAACTCAAAGATACTGGTTAGCAGATTAATCCAGAAGTATCCCTGCAAGAAACACCTAGCAACAAAAGCATACATTACAATGGGCCTGTTCACTAGAGAATGATTCCAGTTTTTTTGGGTACCCTCTTATATTTGAGATTTTATTTGTTAAAATAATTTTCCGAGTGACAAGGTTACTTAAGAATTTAAATTGCTGATCTTTCATCTAACATATATAAAGAAATTATGGTTATTTAATATAATTAGAAAATTTATTGTAGACTAATTGAATTCTGATATCTTGTTTGGAGCTTGGATTCCAAACAACATTTCCAAAGTTATTAAATGTTTTACCATGCATTAGAATTAAACCCATAATTTTAAAAACTTTTTAAGCATTATTTCAATGTTACACAAAAAGACTTATTACTGAACATAAGAAATAGTGGTTATAAAATATATTAATAAGCTTTTTATTTCTTATTAAATAGTATACATATTTAATACACAAACCATCCTTGATAAATTCATATGCCTGGAAATATGATAAAGACAAGTTAACCTATACTCTTGAAATGACAATACAAAAGCCCAATAAACTCACACATCTGAAGAAGAGTAAAAGGTAATATAGAGTAAATCACAACAAAGTACACTTGCAAGAGAAAATTAATTTATGTTTATAATTTTTGAAATATTATTAATATGCTAAAATCAGATAAACAATTGGCTTCATACTATGGTTAATAATAAGTAGAGAACAAATTTAGTGAGAATATATTGATGGGTAGTAGAATTGCTAGCATTTGAAAAAAATTATGAAAAATTGATTTCAAGTCTCAGTACTAAATTGTGTAAATAATACTAATATCAAAGAATTTAATATTTGTAATGGCTCATGTAGGGAATGGACTTTAGCATCATGGATTTGATAATAATGTACTGATTAAATTTATGAAAGAAAACCACAAGAAATTGTAAGAAGTATCAAAATAACAGACAGAGAGGAGGAATGCTTAAGGAATATTAAAGATATCAATATAACAACAACAAAAAATACAAATCAAGATTCAAACACAGAATGATATAGAACATGTCAATGCTTCAGAAACATTTAAAAATATAAATATAAAATACTTAAAAAAATAAATCAAAGATCATTCATAACAACCTGGTATAGAAGAAGATATTAATAAGGAAACAAAGTAATATCAGAAATAGATGGAAAAGATCTCTAGAAACTGAGAAATTAATGTCAAATGATCAACAAAAAATTTTAAAGCAACAAACATGACAATAGAGATCCCAATAGTTTATCATTTAACATTAAAAGTATAACAAAATAATAAAATTACAGGGATTGGATTATTTCATAAATAGAAGATTCAGATGGCTAGGTTAATGAAAAAGTAACAAAAACAAAAGATTTTTAAAAACGTTGCAGATAAAATTGAGGAACAATGAATTATTATGTCAACTACCAATATCCAAAAAAGAAATCAAAATAACTTTATCCTCAGGGTACTTCAAATTACAAATCCATTTCTAGTCATTCACAACTTTTTTTTTCATATCCATATAATATATGAACTGTTATATGATTAAACATCAAAAATTTTATGAGATTCATTATAATACACAGAGTATGAACTATTTAATTAAAGATAAACTTTTTGGTATAGTTCAAAAAAAAAAAAAAAACATTTCTAAAACTATAAGTAATGCTCAAAGTAATACTATTTGAGCTGGGTTTTTTTTTTTTATTACAGGGAAAGGAATGGTGTAAAAGGTTAATAAACACTGAAAAATAATGAACCAACAAGGTTATAAACAAGTTAATAAGCAAAGAAATAAATAAAAGTTAAATATTAAAATTTTGTATAAAGTTATCAATAAATATATATGTATACTTTATCAATTTTTAAAATAAACTATATTTGAAGAGTTAAATTTAGTTTGTACATTATTAAAAAAATCAATCATGCCTTATTTGTTTTGGAAACAAACTAAAAGAAATACAATATTGCCGAACTTATTTCATTTAGATATTGAAAATAAAATGTAATTAAAATTTAGATTGTAAAAGAATAATAAATATGAAAAGGTATATGTAAAATAGAATATATTTAAATAATATTGCAATGTTTATTTTCTAATAAATACCAAGAAAATTCCTATTATGCAATTTATTAATTAGTTATAACTGCAAACCAGAAAATGTTAACTGTGTGTGTATTCCATTTGTCATATTTTATAGAGCTAGAAATATACACAAAACTATATATTACAAAAAGTGATAGAATAGAATCACAGAACTAAAACGCCAATCTGCTAAACCTTCCTAAAATATCTATAACCTTTATCCACTGCTTCAATGTACCCACTCGAATGGTTTGGATTAAAGAGAAAAAAATTATAAAAACTAGAATTAAACTATTTGATATGCATTTCATTAATAAAAATTGTACTAGCTGATAGTAAAATTTGCTACTGCATTGAAATGACTTTCCATTGAAATAGTTATTTCCATTAATAGTTTGCTTTACGAAAAGGAAGATTTAATTCCTTGCAACGTTCAGAGTAATATTTTTTTTTTTTTACAAAAGTGTTTTATCAGTGAAATATGTATATATAAAATAAAGCAAAAGGGACTGTAAGAACAATCCTATCACAAGATATAAAAGTCATCATTATCATTTTCAACTATTATTGATACACTGCAAGATAAAGATTTCCTCCAAGTTTAATCTATCCTCTCCGATCTCTAGCTTATCTTCTCCACTTCATCCAGCACACTTCCTTATTTCATCCACCCATCTCACATATTGTCACTTTCTAAGTCTTTTACAAACTCTTGGAATTCAGTTCAAGATTCCATCTGTCCATCTATTATCATCTTGTCTAGCGATATTTCCAGCACAACTCCATTTCAGTCTCTTAATTCTTCCAATGATGTCAGTAACACCTCTTTGTTCTTTCAGCAGTGTATTTTGTTTTTGATCTTTTCCTAATACTCCTAATATGAATCTCTCTGTATTTCATTGAGTGGTCAAAAGTCTCTGCATGGCTCTTCTGTCAAGTGTTCAAATCTCAGATCAGCAAGTAAGAACTGGTAAAATACTATTCTTAAAAACCTTGCTTTTCAAACACATAGCTATATTTCATTTTAAAATCAAGTTCTACCAAAAGCACTCCAACCAAGTTTAATTCTATAATTAATTTCACCCATTATATTTCTATTTGTAGTAATGATCTGATCAAGGTATCTGTACTTTTTAATTTCTAAGAAAATCCACTGAACACTACTTTAGTCTTTTTTACATTTACTTTTAGTTCTATTTTCTTACTTTCATTTGATAATTCTTGCAACATTTCCTGAAGCTCTAAAGCATTATTTACAAAAACAACTACATCATCTGCAAAATCTAGATGAGTTAAATAATTTCCATTTACTTTTACTTCCAAATTTTAATCCACAAAATACTTCTTGCAAAACTGCTTTAATAAGTATTGGAGATATGGAGTCACTTTGTTGTATATCCATCTCAACGTTAATATTTTTAATATCATCTAATTATTGCTGTTACATTTTATAAATATTCTTCAGAATATGACAATGGCTATAGAAAGGAACTTGCTGCTAACTAAAAGTAGACCTTTTGATTCCTCTTGGACATTTTAAAAGAACCAAGCAGAGTGAATTCTGATATCCACTCCATATGTTCTTGGCATTGCAGCTGTTATTAGTATGTGACTATTCATATAATATAGAAACATGGATAGGCTTCTTACCAACACATATTAGTCAGTATGATGGGTTTATTGACATTTTACCTCGAATTTAAGATCAAAAAACACCATGATCTTTTTTCTTAGCTGCCTGGTAGCTCTTAACAGAAATGTCAGTTGAAGGCAGAATGAAGATTTTTTTTTCTAATAGATATTGACAATCATGACAAAAATAAATCCAGGCCCTTATTCCCAGGAGGTCGTAATATTGCCAGGCAAGGCAGTAGTTGATGACCAAAGGCAGAAGGTACTAACAATGGCAGATCACTTTCAAATGAAGAAAGATTGCAAGAATTGGAAAAAGAACTGTTTAATATTAAATGGAACATTACTGAACTTTGTGAAGTTAGAAGAAAAGATGATGAGATAATTGATTTAAAAAGTGGATATGTACTATACTACAAAGCAAAAACATTGGAAGTATAAGTGGAGTAGGATTAATTGGAAATGAAAAATAAAAAAACAACATTGTGAAGAGTTATGATCTATCAGATAGAATGGCAAGATTATTTATTCAATTTAATAGCAGATATCAAATGTAGATTATTCAAGTTTATGCCACAACACTTTCTCATTATGATGAATAAGTAGAGGATTTTTATATGGATGTACAAAAGGCTTTTGGTCAGACCAAACAACATTTTAAAATTGTCATGTGAGATTTTAATGCTGGAATTGGTAAAAAATTGAAAGATGAAAGTGCTACATGTAAATTTGCTTATGGTGATAGAAATGAGAGGACATAAACTTATGGAGTTTGCAGAAAACAAACAAACTGTATATTGTAAATTCTTTTTTTGAGAAAAATATTAAACGGAAAAGAACATGGATGCATTCAAATGAAGATATAGAATAATTTTATTTTGACTACCAGAAAAAATAATATTTCAAGATTATAATGTTCTTAATAAATTCAGCATAGGAAGTGATCTTCCATTAGTGAGATATAAGATACATAATAATGCAAAACTAGAGACAAACTATTAAGAAATGCAATATTGACAGTTGACATTCCTAATTTTCAGGAACCTTTTAATGAATTTAAATTAGAATTTGAAATCATTTTCAAATATTAACAGATTCTGAAGATGATTCAGATTTGAACAATAGGAATATACCTGATGTACTTTTAAAAACTGTAACAAAGGTAGCTGGTACAAAAAAAGCAGCAATTGACCACTAAAATTTCTACTAAAACAATTATGAGAAAAGTATTATGAAAATACATAAAAATGATGCATTAAGAATGATTGAATATCACAAATTTTGTAAACTGTTGTGAAAAAGAATTGATAATAATGAAAAAAAGTATAATTATGAACTAGCAAGGAAAGCTATAAAAGTTTCAGGAGTGTAAAACAACATTTAAGTATTAGTAGAAAACTTATTTCTGCAATAAGAAGAAAAAATGGTACTATTACTACAAAGGGAGATGACATCATGAAATGTATAAAAGAATTTTATTAAGAATTATATAGTAATACAGAACAAGACAAATACCTCCTACAAACTATTATATCTTCTGATTAGCTCAGGATTTTAAATGAAATGAATGCAATTAAATTTATGAAGGGAAAAGCTAATGATGGAATTATAACTGATATCTTAAAAGAAGCAAGTGAAGAAATAGAAATTTTTTTGGCAAAGTTATATATCAAATGTCTAAATGATAAAGATGTACCAGATGATTGAAAGAATGCAGTGTTAATATTAATATTTAAAAAAGGTGATAAAGAAGATATTAGAAATTACAGACCTATTGGCCTTTTATAAGTTCTACACAGAATTTTTATCAAAATAATTACAACTCATCTACAGCAAATTTAGGATTTTAACCAACCAAAAGAACAAACTGGATTTAAAAGGGGTTTTAGTACAGTGGATCATATCCAAATATTGAGAGAAGTGATAGAAAAGACCAATGAATATGAATTATCATCATGCTTTGGATTTGTGTATTACGAAAAGGCATTTGATTGTATAAGCATTTTGTCAGTGATTAAAGCATTGGATCATCATATGATTTTATATATTGTAAAGGGAGGGGGTATCGAAAGAAAAGAGTGAATCTGGGGTGATGGCAAATCATCACCACTCCCAAGTCAATACAAAATCTCTGAGAGATCAACCAGCTACTAAAAGTATAATTAGCCATGTATCATTCAGCAATATAATAAAAGTATGAATTCTACTCAAAACACCATTCATTGTCATGAATGATCCACAATAAAATATAATAAAATCTGAACTATAAATCAACTGTCCATCTTGTGAATGGATTGGAAATGGGTCTTCTGTAGACCAGGCTAACTATTGAACCTTTGCCACCTTGGGCAATTATTTAAACATAACTTGGATGCATCAGCTTAGTGCCCATCCATTAAAATACACAATAATCAGAAATTGAAATAATAATGCTGGAACCTTAAAACATGCTGATCACCATCAATGCTCAATCCACTTATAGTGGCCAACTGTAAACTTAACTTTTAAATAAGACAAAAAAATATAGTGCATGGGCTTTAAAGAGTATTCTCTTTTGCGCCAACCAGGATGATGATTGATCATCACTGGATGCTCCAAAAGCACTAAGTACACACCCCTATTTATATATTCATCCCGTGCACGAATCTAGCTCAGAGAACACAAGCTCTATTACTGTTTGTGACCAAGAGATGATGCAATTCAATTTTAACAATTAAATAAGTTTATTAATAGCTAAAAGGTAAATGATATTCAAGGTCTTATTGGATAACATTTCTGATTTTGAATAATATACAATAATAAAAGACATCACCGTGTGATTTACAATATTATTACAAAATTCAAGTTATTACATTAATTGCATTACTTCTTAAGAAGCACCCATAAATGCCTTTATACATCTGTACACAGATGTGCATTTAATAATATACAATAAAAATATTTCAATCAACATAAAATAATTATAAAAAAAAATGATTACATTTTATATGTTATACTTGACAAGCATTGGTATTATATTTTCATAATTAATTTCTTTGGAAAATACATAAATTTCCTACCTATGCATGAGTATAAACAAAATATAAATATAATTTAAAATTAGTTTCAGTTTATAAGTTCTCTTTTTTTTTTCTTAAAAAAAAATATAGTCAATTTTTGACAAGTAATAATTATCAGCGTTTTTAGACCAATTTAAAAAATTTGCTTTTTCGATTTTAATTCAAACAAAATTATACTTGCATTTGAATTATATATTCTTCTTTTAATGAATTTCTTTGCAATATTTATATAGCAAATCGTCTCTCTTTTAGATATTTGACTCGAGCAAATTTTACTTTAAGTTACCAAGTTAAAATATCTTAAGAGGAATGCTTAAAAAATACACTCACTGTATACACATGTGATGTGTATATCTGTGGTTCCCTGCATGCATAGATGAACAGCAGTGTCAGTACACCAATTTCTTCAAGCTTTCTCTTGGTAAGATTGGTTTTTGGTCCATCAGAAAAATAATCCAGGTTTGTTGTCATCATCAGGTAAAAGTATATAATTCCAGTAATTTATTGGCATACCATGAGATTCCTTTTGTAGTCCAAACAATTGTCAAGCTGTCTTCTAGAACATATTTAAGCAGCTAGTTGATCCATTTGAAGTGACCCTGGCTTCATGAATCAAAACTGCAGTAAACTATAAGGCAGCTACTGGACTGTCTTTAGATCTTCATAGGAGCTTTGTATAACTCTGCTAGCTATTTTGTCCTCTTTTTTTTTCAGGCTATTGATTCAGAAGTGACCCAGCTTCAAGTAAATCAAAACTCCTGTGAAGGAAAATAGTAGCAGCTCCTGCCTTCAACTACATCAGTTCATGGTAGCTATTCTGCCAACTCTCTGCTACAGTCAACAACATACTGCAGCTATATATTTTGGTCAGCTAATTGCTGACACTCAAAAATTTTTAATAGCCAGACTGTTCTGTTATAAAAAACTACATTCCAGACTTTACAGTTGGCCTAGTTGGCCACTGCTTAAAATATTAAAAACTTTTCTGACCAACTCTTACAAAAGTGCAAGCAGAACTAACTGATATTTTTTTTATCAGTCTTTTATAACCTTGGTTAGGTCAGGTGACAAAAACACAGTGGCTGTTTTCAATCTGTCTAATCCATTTGAAAACAAGCTGGAAATTTCTATCAAAGTGTGATATTCGTGTTTTTACTTTAATCTTTAGAATTTGACCAAAGGTGTGATAATCCTTTAGAATTTTTCATAATCCTTTAGAATTTTTCATCTTCAAATATTTTTTTTAACTACATCGTAAAAATGCAAACAAGCATTAATTTAAAAAGATATTTTGTACAAGTTTTAATTAAAAGATTTTAAAAATAAATTATGCTTGTTTTTTTTTTGTTTTTTTTAAATCAGAATTACAAATATTATTTATCAGACTCTTTTTAAAAGTTAAATCCATAACAAAGTTTTATTTTAAATCAGAGTTATTATTTATTATTTTTTTTATTTCAGTGAATATAGAAAATATCTACTATAACTTTTGTCTGTGTCTATTTCTAGTTTTCCTTTACTTTATATATATATATATTTATGCACACACACTATACTAGTATGTGGTATGTAACCCAACTGGTTACATTGTTCTGATCTGAGGAAAAAGGAAAATAGAAATGAAACACCTTTCTAACAATATTTTACATAATTTACATGTATAATCAGAACAAAGTCCATATACAAAACCATGTACTTATCAATTACCTTAGAGATCTGACAGACATCTGACAGTTAAGAGAATGAATAGTGATCTGCAATTTTGAGATAGATCAAGAATTCAGTCATTGGACTGTAAGCACACAATGCACCACAAACACCAAGAGTGCTACCTCAAATGAGACACTAGGCTACTACAATCCATGATAAAGATAATGCATAATTATTGCAAAACCCTCTTCCATGGAGGGACTGGAAAATACAAAACTATGCCCTGTTTCTTTTGAGCTTTATGGGCTGGGAAATACAAGCTATGCTTTGCTCCTTTTCTTTGGAGACTTAGAGGCTGGAATCATGGCAGGACTATGTTAAGTGCTCTTTGACAAACAATATAAAATACAAAAAATAGGTTGGAGCAAATAGTGGAGATAGAACACCCTCAGAGATGCATGAAAACATTGCATTCTCAAGCCAATGATAAAAATCTCCATCCATCATCAAAATCGAAAATACAGCTAAACAAACTTCAACAATCAAATACCAAATCCAACCTCCAAAATTATCAATTTTCTATTTATCTCTAAACATGAACCTCTCCAAACATACATGAAAATTACTATTTTATAATCATCATCAATACTATTGTCACATATTTCACAGTAATTTAAAATTAAATTTGCATAAAATGCATTTTTTTTTCTTTGTCAGTTGTGGTTTGAGATCATGTTGATAATTTTGAAAGTGATGATCACGTGATCATCATCAGCCGTACATGGGCAGCCATCTATAATAATTGCCACAGTACATGATCAGCATCGGCCCTCAGTTAGGTATCCATTTGTAACAGAAGGGGGGTATCAAAAAAATGGAAGAAAGAGAGGTTGTATCTGGGGTGATGGAAAATCATCATCAACCCCAAGTAAACAATATTTCAAATAAAATGAATAAATATAAAATTTACAAAAGAAGTATAATATTTAAGTATATTATATTTAAGGGGAACATGAGATCAGAGAATGAGAACTCTCTGAGAACATATTTATAAGAGGAGCAGGAGATCAAGAGATCTCTGTGAGCATTAAGGATCAGCCAGCTAATTCAGAAGAGCAACTAAAAACATGCTTATACATCATATATCAACCAGCATTATAATAACTCAAAGTATAAGTAAATATTAAGAGGAGATATCATCATCATTGATGGGAATAAACAAATTAGTACAATAAACCAGAATAAAATCAACAGTCCATCTTGTGATTGGATGTGAGCAATAAAAAATATAAATCAACAGTCCACCTTGTGACTGGATTGGAAATGTGTCTTCTGTAGACCAGGCTAACTATTGAGCCTTTGCCAGCTTGGGCAATTATTCAAACATAACTTGGATGCACCAACTTAATGCCCATCCATTAAAATACACAATAATCAGAAATCAAAATAATAATGCTGGGACATTTAAAACATGCTGATCATCATCAATGCACTGGCCACTTGTACTGGTCAACTATAAACATAACTCCTAATAAGGCTAAACTAAAATAAAATATAGTGCATGGGCTTTAAAAAGTATCTATCCTCTTTTGCGTCAACCAGGATGATGATTGATCATCTCTGGATGCCCCAAAGCACTAAGCACACACACACCCATTTATATTATATATTCATCCTGTGCATGAATCTAACTCAGAGAACATAAGCCCTATTACTGTATGTGACCAAGAGATGATGGAAACAATTTTTTACAATTAAATACAAGTTTATTAATAACAAAAAAAAAATTAAGCCTTCTGATTTTGATTACTATACAATAAAAAAAATTATCACATTTATGTTTTACAAAATTACAATACACAATCCAAGTTATTACTATGCAGTGCAATTTACAATATACAATTAATATTCAATAACAAAAAATGATTAAAATTTGCATATATGTCTTATTTGACAAGCATTGACATATATGGGCACACATAAATATGCAGTACAATTGATTTATATTACAATCGTATATATAAAAAAAATACTATAACTGTTTAAAAATTTACATGTGTGTGTGTACGTATTCGCACACTGACAAAACATTACATATTTTAACTTGTTACAACAATAGTTATATTTTCCTAATTGATTCCGTTTGGAAAACATACATAAATTTCTCACATATACATGTGTATAAACAAAATAAACAGAGCAAAACTCTCATACAGTATTGCCACCTGTCCTAAACAGAGTAATCAATGGATGCCATAAGGCTTGTGCATAAAATCCCTATCTAATGCCTACTCATCCAATATCCCCAGACTAGTTTCTGGCTTGTGGCCTTCGTCAGTGAGGAGCTTTGGATCTGAGAGCACTGCATATAGATCTTAGGATCTAATGCAACCCTCTAGCAACCACCTTTTATCTCTACTTAACTACAAAACTATGAGAATGAAATTGAAAACACAATACTGTATGAGAGTTTTGCTCTGTTTATCAACAATTAATGTGCTAGTATAGGAAATGTGATCATGTGATGCTTAATGGTTTAACACCAATCCTGCCTAATAGGATAGTGGTGGCTATGGTTGTAAAAGAGCCAAAGACACCAAAATGTATGGGTGCTGAACTGAGTTCAGACCCATATGACTACTTTAAGCTATTGAGCTTAGATTGAAAATATTTTTTGTGTTTTCAATTTCATTCTCATAGTTTTGTAGTTAAGTAGAGAAAAAAGGTGGTTGCTAGAGGGTTGCATTAGATCCTAAGATCTAGATGCAGTGCTCTCAGATCCAAAGCTCCTCACTGACGAAGGCCACAAGCCAGAAACTAGTCTGGGGATATTGGATGAGTAGGCATTAGATAGGGCTTTTATGCACAAGCCTTCTGGCATCCATTGATTACTCTGTTTAGCACAGGTGGCAATACTGTATGAGAGTTTTGCTCTGTTTATCAACAATTAATGTGCTAGTATAGGAAATGTGATCATGTGATGCTTAATGGTTTAACACCAATCCTGCCTAATAGGATAGTGGTGGCTATGGTTGTAAAAGAGCCAAAGACACCAAAATGTATGGGTGCTGAACTGAGTTCAGACTCATATGACTATATAAGCTATTGAGCTTAGATTGAAAATATTTTTTGTGTTTTCCAATTTCATTCTCATAGTTTTGTAGTTAAGTAGAGATAAAAGGTGGTTGCTAGAGGGTTGCATTAGATCCTAAGATCTAGATGCAGTGCTCTCAGATCCAAAGCTCCTCACTGACGAAGGCCACAAGCCAGAAACTAGTCTGGGGATATTGGATGAGTAGGCATTAGATAGGGATTTTATGCACAAGCCTTCTGGCATCCCTTGATTACTCTGTTTAGCACAGGTGACAATACTGTATGAGAGTTTTGCTCTGTTTATCAACAATTAATGTGCTAGTATAGGAAATGTGATCCTGTGATGCTTAATGGTTTAACACCAATCCTGCCTAATAGGATAGTGGTGGCTATGGTTGTAAAAGAGCCAAAGACACCAAAATGTATGGGTGCTGAACTGAGTTCAGACCCATATGACTATATAAGCTATTGAGCTTAGATTGAAAATATTTTTTGTGTTTTCAATTTCATTCTCATAGTTTTGTAGTTAAGTAGAGATAAAAGGTGGTTGCTAGAGGGTTGCATTAGATCCTAAGATCTAGATGCAGTGCTCTCAGATCCAAAGCTCCTCACTGACGAAGGCCACAAGCCAGAAACTAGTCTGGGGATATTGGATGAGTAGGCATTAGATAGGGATTTTATGCACAAGCCTTCTGGCATCCATTGATTACTCTGTTTAGCACAGGTGGCAATACTGTATAAGAGTTTTGCTCTGTTTATCAACAATTAATGTGCTAGTATAGGAAATGTGATCATGTGATGCTTAATATAAACAAAATATATAATTTAAATTTAGTTTCAGTTTATAAGTTCTTTTTTTTTTTATCAAACTAAATAAAGTCAACTTTTGTTAGACATGTACTTGTGGATTAATTATCAAGGTCTCTAAATATAAAATGTCTCTTTTTTTTTCTTAATAAACGAAAAATAAAATCTTTTTATATATCTGTCACTTCAGACCAAAGAAATCATTTAAAACTTCATTATTATATATAACTGCTGTTAGATTTCAACTCAAGCAAAAGTTACTTGTTTGTTTTAACTTTAAGTTATTAATTCATAATTTTAAAAATCATTTTAAGAAATATTAAAATAAAACAACTCACTGTATATACACGCAATATGTTTATCTGTGGTTCCCTTCTGTATTGATAGGCAGCAGTATAAGTACACCAATTTCTTCAAGCTTTCTCTTCGTAAGCTTGGTTTTTGTTTTTACCAGAAAATGTAATCCAGGTTTGTTGTCATTGTCAGATAAAAGTGCATAATTCAGGTATGGTTGGCTTTCTCCCTTCTGTAGTCAATTCCACTTATACTTGGATTTTGTAAGCTTCAGGTCAACAAGCTGTTTTCCAGAACACTTTTAAGGCTATGAATTACAAAGAATCTTGATCCTTTTCCTCCATGTAAATTCAAAATCCATCAGTGAACTGTAGAGCAGCCACTTCCTTGCATTCTTAAATCCTCATGGCAGTTCTCTTGATAATTATTCTAGCCATCTTTGCAGCTAGTTTTACTATGGCCATTTTCTGCTACAGTTATCAACTCTTCACAAAATATTTTAACCAACTTTACAGCTAGCTCTTCTGCTAACTCTTACAAAACTGCAAGCCAAACTAAAAGTGATATTTTTTTATCAGTCTTTTATAACCTTGGTTAGGTCAGGTGACAAAAACACAGTGGCTGTTTTCAATCTGTCTAATCCATTTGAAAACAAGCTGGAAATTTCTATCAAAGTGCGATAATCCTTCAGAATTTTTCATCTTCAAAGATTTTTTTTTAACTACATAGTAGAAATGCAAACAAGCATTAATTGAAAAAGATATTTTGTACAAGTTTTAATTAAAAGATTTTAAAAATAAATTATGCTTGTTTTTTTTTTTCCAAAATCAGAATTACAAATATTATTTATCAGACCCTTTTTAAAAGTTTAATCCATAACAAAGTTTTATATTAAATCAGAGTTATTATTTATTTATTTATTTTATTTCAGTGAATGTAGAAAATATCTACTATAACTTTTGTCTGTGTTTATTTCTAGTTTTCCTTTACTTTATATATATTTATGCACACACACTAAAATAGTGTGTGGTATGTAACCCAGCTGGTTACAATATATATAATTTACACTTTCTTTTATTAAAACAAAAAACTTATGTGAATCCTTTATTATTATTGTGAAGATAATATTATTTGATATTTATTTCTTACATTTGTAAACTAGAATATGTAAAATCAATATACAGGCACAAAAGCATATTCATTTAATATTATTAACTAAAAATACTAATTGATTGACTTATAGAATGGACATAATTAAAGATTAAAATTTATATGAGGTCAAAATTGTTGTTAAATGATCGAGTTTGGAATAATGAAAAATAATATTATTTTATAATTTGTTTTTTGTTTTTATCAAGTTGTAACAATAGGTTTTTTAGCAAGCACGTGACAAGAGAGCATTAAACCGACAGCAGAGTAGCATTCTTGACTTGAAAAATCTAGAATTGAACTGATAGCAAAAAAGTTAAGTTTTTATTTCTTTTAAAGAAAAGAAAAAAACTATTTGGCGTCTAAAAAAAACAGTAAAATTTGAATAGTTGTTTGTTTCAAGATAATATAAAATCTTTATTTTGAATAGAAGAAAACTGGAAAGTTAAACTTTAATTTATAATTAGCAGGAATGAACTAGTGACGTAATTTATTCTGCAAGTTAAAATTCATTATAATAGAAATAATGGAAAGGAAATCTGAAACTACGAAAAATTAACTGTTTTCTTTAAAAGCTATTTTTATATATATTTAAGGCGTGTTATAAATAACAGTTTATAAAAGGAATCATTACAATGTATTTGGGGTAAAGGACCACTGCTGTAGGATTTTCCAAAGCTAGCTTCAATGTCATTATGGAATTATGAAATTATAAAATTTTCCATCAAGATGTCTACTTATAGAATACTGGTGTACAGCTATCTTCCATGGATTCATGTACATTCAGGAGAGATATTTCATATGTATTCGCTTTAATCAAGAGGCATGAAATTCATAAATAGCAATAGAGTTGGTGAACAAGAAGAGTATGTATGGAGATTGACATTTGCTTTCCTCAGGATAAATATATGATGTTTTGATTCATATGATTATTATTTTTTGCTTTATTGTTGCTATTTGAAAGTTTACACATTATAATTTTTTTTTTTGTATTGTGTATTCAAGATTCATTTTTCAAATTCAATCATCTGCAATTTAAAAGTGGAAGCAGATGATGAATAAATGTCATGTTGATGTAAATTAAAAAAGGAATCCTCTTCAATTAATATGTATTACTTTTTTAATAAAAGTAAATGTTCAGATTCTTCTAGAATTCAACATTGATCCATCAAAGTGACCTCACTTCAAGTAAGGTTTTTATATATTTAACATTGGGGGCAAAACTTTAGGACAACAAGACTAGATAATCTACTAATAAGTTTTAATAATATTTAATTGTAATTTTGTTTTATTTCTGAATGCACAATTAACCCACTGAGTAAAGGGTCTTTCTTTGTATCTACCATTAATATTTACTGTGACTTACACAAATAAATGGGAGTGGAGCTATATATATATATTTTTTTTTTTGTTAAAAAAAATGTTATAAACATATTTACCCTAGCCTAAAAATATCATTCTAATAATTACATTAATGGGATAGTTTTAGAATTAGTGAACTCTCATTTTGCTTTTCTTTTTTTTATTTTATGTATAGATTTAATGAATTATATAGTATAATTTTGTATATAATATACTTCAAATTATTTTGTTTCTGTTATATGAAATCATCAAGATGATAGAAAAATCATTCTTGATAACCAAGTATTTATCTATTTTTTGTTTGTAAATATTTATTTTATATGTTGTTAATAAATTAAGTTGTTTATATCAATCTGATCTCTGTTTGATCGTCACCATCATCATCATGCATTTATTTCACTAGATGTTTGATCATCACCATCATTATTGTGCATTTATATCATTAAAAGTTTCATTATCACATTATGAATTTACACCATTAAAGGTTTGATGATGATCATCATCATTATGTATTGCTCTTATAAATAATTGATCATCATCAGTATTTTTCTATATCTATGCTTATATATAGGCATATTTGGTTAATAATTGAGTAGGTCCATCCCTGAAGAGAGCTGATTGCAAGAATTCCCTGAGTTCGAATTCCGTGGTATTATGGGGCCTAAAAAAAGAGATGTAATGAATATGCACTGGTCTAAGTTACATTGAAATATTGTTAGTAAATTAAAAGTTAGTATATTGAAAGTAGATGTGACTTATAGAACTGGGCATTTCATTGTGACATCTTTAGCATCCTATTTGAAGGCCAAGGTCTGACAGTAGTGAGATGCGCTCCCTTTATTATATGTCATTCTTGATTCAGTAACATCTGACGCACCCAAATGTGTCATTGAATCATGAATTTTGGATATGACTTGTTGTAGGTTGGTTGACACATTTCACCCAAATCATCCAACTACTTAGTCGTATTCGCGTCATCGTATGGTGTACCCCGCTGTTCCAGTAAATCTGGCACCATCAACTTTGGGATAGCGGGCTCCGTTATACTATCTATATGCAAATAATTCCATGCAGATTTTCAAATTCATTATATTAAAAGGGCATGATATGAAGTTCACTAAATAATCTGAAATGTATTAATAAAGCATAATAGTAGGAAGAAAAAATTCTCATAAATATGGAAATCAATATTTCACATTTGTTTATATAATTTCCTGAAATCAATTTAATTATAAATTATTGCTCATCTATAAATCAATTTTTTGCATTAAACTTATTAATATGTACTTATTTATTCGTTCTCATTAAAGTTAAATATATATGAATAGTCTTGGATATATGTTACAAAAAAGATAGAAAGAAATTGGTACATGTTATTATCAGCTTAATATAGATTATATAGAAAGATATTATTATCAGCTTAATATAGATTATATAGAAAGATATAGTATTGATAATCTGAAAATCTGTCTAAGATAATGAACATAAAACTGGCTAATGGTTTTAAAACTTGTATTATATAATGCATATACTTCATTAGAAACAAAGAATTAAAAAAAAAAGATTTAAATCCTTTCTGGATAGCATTATTATAGCAAAACCAAAAAAAAAAAAATTCTTCTTGATGACATTAATGCATATATTATTACAAATAGGGGACTTTGTCCAAAAGTTGTTGGAAATAGCAGTATTGCTGCTGCCAAACACATGGAATGACTATCACAAACATTTTCTTTAGTAATAAAAATTATTATAAAGAAATATGTAAGCATCCACATTTAAAAGCAAGGTCATTTAAAAGATAACACCATAATTTGGAGTCAGAATACAAGAGAAGTTCATATTCCAGGAACAATTACAATGGAGTTCATATAATGCAGATTGTGAAACAGATAATAAAATGATATGATCCAAGGTTAAAATAGCTATATTAAAAGGCTTAATTTCACTTACATTTGCAAGAAAGTTATGTTCATTCATTAGAAGCATCTACTATTTATTTTAATTATTAAACAATAAAATTGCTAATTTGAACTTTCAGCACTATCATTTGATGAGGCGTGGAATTCTCTTAAGAAATATGTTATGGATATAAGAAATCAATTCTAGGATTAACTACAAAGCATCATGATTGGTTCTTTTAAAATATTATTTATTTGAGTCCAAGGAAACATGCAGCATTTTCCACATATCAGAATGCTAAATTGAATGTAGAATTCCATAATCAATATAAAGATTTAGAGATAAAAGTTCAGTAATTAACAAGAAGGTTTAAAAATGATTGATTCACAAGAAATGATTAATTTACAAGATGTTGTCCCAAGAAGCAATGTTGTATTCCTATTACATTTATTAAGACAATTATATTTAAACAAAATACAAAATGTGTTTTGATAATCTTTTGAATCATATATGAATATTCAAAACAGTAGCAACTCTCTCAATACAGTAGCGCCACTCAGTGTAAGTCATAGTAATTAATGTTTGCTTTTAGGACCAAACTCCCTACCTAATGTTTATTCATCCAATATCCACAAAACTAATTTTTATTTTGTTGTTTTCATCAGTGAGGAGATCTGAGAAGTACTGACATTTTTGGATCTAATGTAATCCTTACACCTACCTTTTACTTCCTTTTGTTAACTCTAAAACTATGAGCCCAAAATAAAACCAATATTTTCAATCCAAATTAATTCCTTTGTATAGATCTGCATTTAATTCAATATCTATACATTTTAGTGCCTTTGTTTTTTAATAACCATAATCACTAACATTCTTTGGCCAGGATTGGTAATAAACCATTAAAATATCATGATCACAATTTTTTTTATTCTCACACAATATGTTAAAACAGTAGCAAGCCATAGTAATCAATGGATGCTAGAAGGCTTATACAACAAAGTGCCAATGTAGTGTCTACTCATCCAATAAACCCAGACTAGTTTCTAGCTTATGGCTCTTCATCAGTTAGAGGTTGGATTGAATGCAGCCCTCCAGCAGCCACTTTTTACCTTTCTAGTTGACTATAAAGCTATGAGCCCAAAATGAAAACAATAATGTTATCAATCCATGCTAATTCATTTAATCATACATATCTAAACTCAGTTCAGTATTTATACATTCTGGAGCCTTTGGTGTATCACAAAACCACAAGCTAAGAACTAATCTGGAGATATTGGATGACTAGATACTAGATGGGGATTTTGATGCACAAATCTTCTAGCTTCCATTAATTACTATAGCTTGAAATGGGTAATACTATTGCATGAAGAGAGTTACTGCTCTTTTAGTAGATTGTGTAAGCAAAAGAAATGGTGGTCATGTGATCCTGGACAAAATTGAGAAAATCACATGTGATCCTGGACAAAATTGAGAAAATCAAAGGCACCAAAATGTGTAGATACTAAACTGGGTTGAGATCTATATGATTATACAACTGACTTAGCTTGGATTAAAAACACTGTGTTTTCATTTTGGGTTCATAACTTTATAATTAATGTAAAAGACATGGCTAATGGAGAGTTGCCTTAGATCCAAAGATTTGGGTGCAGTGCTCTCAGAACAAAACCACATGCTAGAAACTAGTCTGGGAATATTAGATGAATAGGCACTTGTACAAGCCTTCTAGCATTCATAGATTAGGCTTGTGCTGAGTGGCGCTACTGTATGAAAAGAGTTGCTAGTATTTTAACAGATTGTATATACATAAAAAATAGTGATTATGTAGTGTTTTAGTAGTTTAAGTATTGAGATCTGATATATTTATTTCATCTAATCTTTAGATTTGGACAAAAATATCGAGTTTATTGAAAGTCAAAACAGCTCTTTATAATCTTAAAAATAGAAAGACTGCAGGTTCTGATGATATGTCTAGAGAAATTTTAAAATATAATTATATGTTACTTTTAAGCCAATAAACATCACATTTGGAATTTTCAAGGAATATATGCAATTGATCTTAAGAATGTTTCTAATGTTAACATTTTTAAATAAAGTAAAGAGTCAAAAATAACATAATTATCATGGCAAAGATATAGAAAAAGTTGCATTTTGTCATAGATGGCTTTCAGAAATTCAATGCTGGTTTAATGAATTTCTAAAGATATGTTGTTGTTTTGTTTTGTTTTTTGTAAAGAACAAACATATTTAACATATTATATATTGCTTTTATTGATTTGGTCAAGGCATCTGGTTCAATTAATTGAACAAGTTTTTGATTCAATTTAAAATTAGTTGTTAATTCACAAAGATTACTTATATAAATATTAAATAATAGAAATTTCATTACTACAAATTGAAAATCTGAAGCATTTGATAGAAATTGAAGTTAAACAAGAATGAGTTTTAATTCTACCTTTGTTTTAGATTTTTTAGGTAGTTTAATAAATCACGATGTAATACATATTGATGGTGGAATTTTAATATAAACTAACTAAAAGCAAAAAATAAAAACCTTTTATCTTTGGATTCTGAATTTCCAGAATACTAATGATTATGCTATTTTTACCAATTCAAAAGGCAGTTTATGTGATATAAGCAATGTAATAAACATCACATGATCACCATTTCTTATGCTTGCTTATAACTGTTATTAAAACAGGCAAAACTCTCAATAAGTATTGTCACTCAGTGCAAGCCAGAGTAATCAATGGATGTCAGAAGGCTTGTGAATAAATCCCCATTTAGTGCCTACTCATCCAATATCCCCAGACTAGTTTCTGGCTTATGGCCTTTGTCAGTGAGGAGCTTTGGATCTGAGAGCACTGCACCTAGATCTTAGGATCTAATACAATCCTCCAGCCACCTTTCATCTCTACTTAAATACAAAATTATGAGTCTTAACTTGAAAACACTATAATATTTTCAATCCAAGCTCAGTACCTATACATTTTGGTATCTTTGGTTCTTTAATAACTATAGCCACCACTATCCTATTAGGCAGGATTGGTTTTAAGCCAATACACATCACATGATCATCATTTCTTATGTTTGCTTATAACTGTTATTAAAACAAGAAAAACTCTATATGTATTGCCATTCAATGCAAGCCAGAATAATCAATGAAATGCAAGAAGGCTTGTGCACAAAATCCCTATGCATTAGATCCTAAGATCTAGGTACAGTGCTCTCAGATCAAGGCTCCTCACTTACGAAGGCCACAAGCCAGAAACTAGTCTGGGGATATTGGATGAGTGGGCACTAGATGGGAATTTTATGCACAAGCCTTCTGGCATCCATTGATTACTCTGACTTGTACTGAGTGGCAATACGTTTAGAGAGTTTTGCCTGTTTTAATAACAATTATAAACAAGCATAAGAAATGGTGATCATGTGATGTTTATTGGCTTAAAACCAATCCTGCCTAATAGGATAGTGGTGGCTATGGTTATTAAAAAACCAAAAACACCAGAATGTATGGGTACTGAACTGAGTTCAGACCTATATGACTATATAAGCTAATGAGCTTGGATTGAAAATATTATAGTGTTTTCAATTTAAGATTCATAGTTTTTTAGTTAAGTAGAGATAAAAGGTGGCTGCTGGAGAGTTGCACTAGATCCTAAGATCTGGGTGCAGTGCTCTAAGATCCAAGGCTCCTCACTGACAAAGGCCACAAGCCAGAAACCTAGTCTAGGGATATTGGGTGAGTAGGCACGAGATGGTGATTTATGCACAATCCTTCTGGCACCCACTGATTATACTGACTTGCACTAAGTGGCAATATGTATAGAGAGTTTTGCCTGTTTTAATATAATTAATGTTTTGAAATGTAACATATAAAAAATTCTGTTTTAGCAATTAATGTTTAAAAAAACTAAAGCCCATTATCAGGGCATTAGTAGGGGATGGAGGTTTTACCAAATTTTAACTTAAATAATTATCAGCTTGAAAATGTGAGCCAATTTAAATATCTTGCTAAAGATGGACTATTGTATCCAGTGTCTCACTGCTGCTTTTAACAAGGAAGATAGGCTACTTCTTTACAATGAAACAATTACTGCAATGAAATTAGTTACAAAAAATGCTATTAATTTACTTAATGGTTGGAAGCGAGATTTGGATATACAGTCAACATAATATAAAGGCATTAGGAAGGATAATCTATACATTTCTAAAAATACAATAGCATGATCATAAGACCAAATGATATGTTCTTTGACTAGATATTTGAAATACTATAGAGTTCATTATTATTAAATCATATCTTGTTTGTGTTCGATCTATGAAATAAATGAACAATATATTATTTCTTAAAAATGTATTTTATTGTGAACTTCAACATGATTTTCATTGGGAGAAGCAGACATTGTTTATGTTATAAAAATTTTCACAAAAATATTTTAAAGAAATGCTATGTTAATTATTTTTATTGGGAAGATATGATTGAGGGTAGAAAACAATAAAAATCTACAATTATACATAGTGTTTAAGATATTTAGAGAGAACAGTTTTCTGCAAAAAATAAATAACAGTATTATAAAATATCAAATAAAAAGAACAATGGTTCAGAATGTAGAATCACGGTAAAAATATGCACACATATCATTCATCAAAAAAATGCTCATATATATACATTTGTATTACCGCCTCTTTGCCAATGCTGGTAAGTAGACCATTTTATTAATTTTTCATTATGATATATATATATGTCAACCAAGAATTGACAGGCAAAAAAATGCATTCCCATAGAATGATACCATATTTTAGAATTCATCATTGAAAATTCATTTTAAATTAATCAAAAAAAACAGAATCTTCTGTAGATTTGATCTTTTAAGCACAGAAAATCCAGTAAGTTATAAGCACAGACATGATAGCCCAAAACAACATTTAGAGCATTACCATAGAAGGTGATTCCAATGGAAAGTACAGAAGAGAATTACAACTAGGTTGATATTAATTCCTAGAGAATTCTGTGTCAATTCCAAATGCTATCTTTGAATATTAAATAAGTAAATAAAATTTGTATGCAAAATTAAATTACACTTAAGAATAATATCTACATTTAATTTTTATATAGTTATTGACTTATCAATTCAGAATATGAACAGCTCATAAAAAAAAATCAATAAAAAGTTCTTGATTTTAGACAATCACCATTCCTAGTAAATGAGAAATAATCATTAATTCAACATCAATAAATAATATAATATGAGAAACTAAATTACAATGAACAATGGCACATAACATATGACATTCAGAGAAGTACCAACCTTTTTAAATATAATCTTACATAAAGATTTTTGAACTTTATCATTAAAATATCGTTACTTTGGTATTAACTAAGCTATGACGTACTACACAACCCACCAGTAAATACTCTTCAAAAATTCTAATTTACGATAATATTTCAGTGAACTAAATTATTAGGTATTATTTCTTTTGTTTGTTGATTACTTAAATATCGTCAATAATTTTTCATTTTAAATACTTTTTTCTCATGCTAAATTATTACTTAGTATTGCATTTTTTGAGTTTTCAGGGCCAAATGATTATTTAAATATCGTTAAAAATTGTAATGATTACTTAAAATTGTTTTTGATTATTTACATTTACATTTTTCATTTTCATAATTTTTTTGCCGTAGTAAATTAGTTATTATTCCATTTCTTTGTTTCAGGGCACGGAACAGTCAACATGGCGATGTCGATGTCTCCTTCTTTGGTATTAACTATGCTATGATGAACTACTACAAAGGCATACTATTCTAATCTTGCGATCTTCAAGGTGACTTCTCCATGTGATCGGCAAACTTTATCGATTAAGTTTGTTCGCAAATCACTTGGAGGCGTTATCTTAAAGATCGTAAGACTAGAATAGTATGCCTTCGGTGTAGTACATCATAGCATAGTTAATACCAAAGTACCAAATTTTTTACTGATCAACAAAAATGTCAGAAAAAGAAAAATCAACGAAAGATAGTAAATTATGAGACTTACCATCTTCCGAAGAGGAAGCAGTTGCATTCTTCCAGACTTATGGAATCATCCCGAGTGGAAAATGTGATAACGGCCATGAAATGAGTATATATATTAATAAGTATGAGAAGCAATGGCGATGTAATTTTAAAGACTGTTTAAAAACAATTGCAATCAGAAAAGAGACTTGGTTCAAAGGATCCAGAATCAGTTTCGTCACTGCGGTTAGATTCATATACAATTGGTCTAGAGAATTGACATCAGTACGATTTTGTGAAGAGCAATTGGAAATCGCCAGTAAAATAGTGGGCGATTGGAATAACTATCTCCATGAAGTATGCACCTGGAGACTTACGTAAAAAAAAAAAAAAATCGGAGGCCCTAACAGGGTAGTCAAAATAGACGAAAGTTTTCAAAACATAAAAATAACGCCAGCAGAGTACTCCCCCAGCAGTGGATATTCGGTGGTATTTGCAGGAGACGGATCAATGTTTTGTGATAGCCATTTGAGACAGAACCGTGTCCACTCTGATGCAAGCCATCAGAGAAAATGTAGAGGAAAGAGCTATGATTTACAGTGACTGCTGGAAAGGTTATAAAAACAAAGAATTAAAGGAGGCTGGATACGATCACCTTCATGTCAACCACATGTACAATTTTGTCGACTCATCAACTGGAGTCCACACTCAAAATATAGAAAGGTTGTCGGATTTATTAAAATGGCGGAACAAAAAGCACAGAGGGACAGCTAGACAACATCTGGATTCCTATTTAACTGAATTTATGTGGAGGCGATGCTTCAAAGATGACCCTTTGACTGCTATTTGCAACATATCCACGAATTCAGTCCACCGCAGTGACTTCTATTTGTAAGTAGAATTTATTTGGTATACTTTTTTTTTATATAAAATATAGTTTTGTAATTCTATTACAAAAACGGTATGGGAAAAATGGGTTGTAAAGCCGCCATTTTTCCTTTTTCTATCGCAGTAGCTCACAAAGGCAGTTATTTGTAGTTAAAATTTCGAGAAAAATTTTTTTGCTTTTCTTTTTCTAAATGTAAATATTTAGTTAAATACAAATTCTAATTTGCGATAATATTTCAGTCGAGTAAATTATCAGTTATTATTTCTTTTATTTGTTGATTACTTAAATATGGTTAATAATGATATTCTGGAAACTGTATGGAGAAAATTGGTTGTAAAATCAGCCAATTTTCCTTTTTCAGTAAAGCAGCATTTCAGAAAGGCAGTTATTTATAGTAAATATTTGAGAAAAAATTTTAATTTTTTTATTAAATGTAATAAATTTGTTAAATACTCTTCAAAAATTCTAATTTACAATAATATTTCAGTGGAGTAAATTATTAGGTATTATTTCTTTTGTTTGTTGATTACTTAAATATCGTCAATAATTTTTCATTTTAAATACTTTTTTCTCGTGCTAAATTATTACTTAGTATTGCATTTTCTTGGTTTTCAGGGCCAAATGATTATTTTAATATTGTTAAAAATTGTAATGATTACTTAAAATTATTTTTGATTATTTACATTTTTCATTTTCATAATTTTTTTGCCGTAGTAAATTATTAGTCACTACTCCATTTCTTTATTTCAGGGCACAGAACGGCCGACATGGCGACGTCAATGTCTCTTTCTTTGGTATTAACTATGCTATGATGTATTACCCCAAAGGCATACTATTCTAATCTTGCGATCTTCAAGGTGACTTCTCCACGTCATCTGCGGGCAAACTTTATCGATTAAGTTTGTTCGCAAATCACTTGGAGACGTTATCTTAAAGATCGTAAGATTAGAATAGTATGCCTTCGGTGTAGTACATCATAGCATAGTTAATACCAAAGTAACAAAATATTTTACTACTCTGTAAAACCAACAAATCAGATTCAACTTTGAATAATTTTTTTATTTGTTATTATTACATAAAAATTAATAAATGATTGCTAAAAAAAAAACTAAAAACTAATATATCTCAAGTGTTTCTACTACTGAAAGAGAAAGATCAACGAAGCCTATTTCATTAACTTGGACTTTAATTCGATGAACAAGAGATGTGTTATGCAATATTCAAAAAATGGCAAACATAATTTACATACACTTTGCATTTCATAGTGTACCAGTTCGAAATCCCATTTACGCATTATCCATTTAAAAAAATGATACTATATATCTGTGTACATTACGAGCATGAAATGACATGTACATTTTAAAATCGGAGATCGATAACAATCTTCGATAATACCCGGGGTTAAATACAAACGAGTATTACTTTACTAATTATTAGAGGAATAAAATTTGAGTCTTCCCTTGTTAAACTATTTATCCTTCCACCCCAATTTCTATTTGCCAGGTAGACATTTTCCCTTGCTCTTCACATACCTTTAAAAAATTGTACTAATTTGACAACCCTTAGCGCCACCCCCAACATAATAAAAGAAAGCAAAAAGTTAAATAATTTTCCCTTCCCTATCTGTCGAGAGAGTATGCAAACAGAAATTTTTTTTCTGTTCTTGGACATACGTTTTATTTGGATGAAGGAAAACTGGGTGAAAAGTATATTATAATTCAACTCCCCGATATAATATCCCGATAACTAGCTCAAAATATAATTCTCTATCTCAGGTACTTTGAGTAAGTCTTTCTATAACCTTTTATAGCATTGGTAAGCAAATATCGCAAATAGGTGATTGCATTTTGTTATTATTATTTTTCTTTATTCTACAATAAATTAACGATAAACAAATAAACAGAAGAGAAACTTGTTTTGCCATTTCCAAAAAATGGATGATATAGGAGGCAATTTGCATATAACTAATAATCTGAAAAGACTATGAATATGGAGCAACAAGGGCTCTGAAAGTGCTAAGTGTGTAAATTAGAATATATAAAAAAGCCTACAAATTATTACCTAGAAAGTTTCACCGCAACGCATCAGCGTATTATTAAACAAATAAAGTATGAGATAATATTGCTTATTTAACTAAACCCCCCTCCATCACATATAGATATAAACATTATAATATTAAGTCATAAATTACTTATATGGCTTTCTATTTCAATTTTACAATTCTACATATAACCACACATGAATATTTAAATCCTTATATTCAAGATCTACATTTAGATTAAAATGAACAAAGGAATAAAAAAAATCCAGTTCCTAACTTATACGTAAGTTAACTTATTTGCCATCAAATACAAATGGTCAAAGATGGATGACAATAGGTGTGGTCTATACTCCCCTCTCCCTGTACAAAATAACGAATATTTCATTTTATAAATCCCCAAAATAATAAAATAAGTTATACACAGATCTAATCCCTTGAACTTTCCCCATTTGCTCATATAAAATTTTAAGATTAAATACATCTTTACATTTAGGTATGTAAAGTTATATTTACATATATATTATTTTTTTATATAAAAAAAATGTATAGGCTGGCTCTATTATCACTCCACGTGAGGTGATGCCGCCATGATTAAAATTAAATAAGACGTAAAGGTAAAAATGAGAGAAAAGTACAAGAAAATAATAATCCTATATTTAATGGATTTGAGTGAAATCTATGTATAAGCAATATTATTTTACAAGATTTTATACAACAAAAAAATGATTATATCCTATAATGTGTTAGTAAATATATTACAATTATACTTGTTATATCCACTCTAATAATACAAACAATAAACCAAAAAAATTATTAACATTCTTTTTTGTTGTACTCATCTCTATCTGCTTGCTCTCCGGGTTCAAACTTCTGGGCGAACCACTAAACAACCAGAAAGGACGGTGATGTTCGCTTTAACTTTTTGCCATCCTTGTAGAGTCCTTCAATCAGGATACACTGGGTCTCTATAACATACATCGTGGCAATTACCAATACAGGTGACTTTCACTGTAAGCTTATTCTTCTTAAAATGGATTAAAACCTTCCTTTCTTCTTTTTGATTAATAACTGAATTGCATATGATTGATTGATTTCCCATATCATATGGGTGTTGATGGCTTTGGTTAATATCTGTGGAAACCACTGGGAAAGACATTCAACAGAAGTTTATGTTCGTTCATAACTGGCTGGTCCCATAAACAAAAAATTATATGCATCAAACTCCCTCTTAAATTAAAAATATACTTCGCAGTTCGGCAGCATATTGAGCCGAAAGAATAAATGTCTAATAATCTTCCCACACCTCACAGGTAGATTCTTGTAGCTCTCTCAGTCCAATAAAAAAATAATTTTATATCACATATAGATTCATGTAACTCTCTCAGTCCAATAATAATCAATACTCAAAACTCCTACACCTCACAGGTAGGTTATATATATCCCCATCTGCCCACAAGTTGCAATTGCTTATATCCACCTTTGAGCTATTGCATCAGATAACTTTTATTTTTAGTACATTTTTTTATAAATTATGTTTCAAAAATCTCTTTTTAGGAATTTCAAGACTCCACATTGGAGTAATAGACCACCAACATTCTTTAGATAACATATTTGTAATTTGATTTACAAATTAATTAAAAAAAATACTCTACCTGATTAGAAAGACAAAGATTAATTAAATCCACCTTTTAAACGGAAGATTCTTTTCACACACAAAAAAAATATATTTTGTTTTTAAAAAAAACATTTTAAAAATTATCAAAAAAGAAAAATAAATATAAAGAAATCTTTATACATATACGTATTGGAATGTTTACAATAAATATGATAGTTATAATGTGTGTTCATTATTTCAAAATAAATAATATATAAGTGTTAGTTAGGTATGCAAGGAGATGGGAATCTCGTATAGACCAACTCTCATTGCTTATTCACCGAATTCAATAAAATAAGCTGTGCCAAATTGTTGGCTACAGCCATCTTGTGCATGGACGTTTTATGGTCTGGCACAATAGCAACGGTCTTACTTCGCAATTCTTTTAGCACCCAGCTTTGATAATGAAGGTATTCCTTCAAAAGTACTTAGCTAATAAACTCAATATTCATTTGATTTATTTATTGTATTGCATTTATTTGTTTACTTTACACTCATAATTTTATTTGTGTGAAATATATATTGCATATATATTACACATTACAAACACAAAGCAATTATTTAACTAATCATAAAAAAAACTCAATCTAATTACTTCATATTCACAAGAACAATCATCCATTACCTGTACATGTGAGTGTATTACGTAATAAAGTATTATTTCCATAACAGCAAAGTTTTAAATATTGGTATAATTTTCAAAAATGTATTTCATTTCTTAATGATAATTACAAGTTAATTGAAGTCTAAAGTTTAATTACAATTATCAATTGTTTAAAATAAAATATTAGCAGGAAATTCTATATTTATATAGATGCCACATACATAAAGTCTACCATATTTATCAAAAACCAATTAGACAATATATTACAAATATATAAAAATACAAATAGTCAAGGTTTCAATCAAGAATAATTTAAATGCTCTCAAAAAGAGAGACATTTATTTTCCAATGATGCCAAAAAAGATTCTAGGGAAATGAAAAGTATAGATGATATAGATTTTTATAAGTCTTAGAGTTAATTAATTATATCTACAGATATTAGATCTGCTAATACTAAATATAAATATTATATTTCAATTGTAGATAAGCATTGCATTCAAATAATAAAAGTGTAGATATCTTTATTTAATCTGAATAACTCATAATTTATATATCAGCCTTTTGGCTGAGGGTTATTATCTACGTAAATTGTATGGATAGATAAATCATAAAATGTCATTATCACAGTGGTGAACATGTTAATGGAAATGTAGCAAAGAAAACGGGCAATCTCAGGATTATTTGTTAAAGAAATGAATTATTAATAGAGTCAAATACAATAGCATGTAGTGAAAAAAAATCATGCAATAATGTTAGGAAAGGCTAAATATAAAAATTTAATGTAAATAATATAGACAAGTGGCAAATGTTTGCAGTATAGTTACGAGAATTTTTTTCTTGTAAACTAAAAATTAAAATACTATATTAAATAAAATAGTAATATGGCTGTAAAACCACAAAAATACTATTATAGGTAAAAAATATTTTAAATTATCAGGTATTAAATTGAGCCTTAATAAAAAAAAATAAAATGAAAAAATTTAAATTGGAATATCCAAATATATTTAAGACAGACCAAATAAATTTATAACAAAACCAGTAGAATTAAAGATGCCCAAAAGAGAAAAAAACAATTAGCTGCAAATTATAGAAGCTTAAATTTACTCTCCAGAGATAAAGCAGGTTGTAATAGAGTTAGTAGAGAGTAGAATATTTACCCTCACTGAAAAGTCAGAATAGGCAATACTTATTTTAGTAATTCCAAAATCCAGATGTCAATTATGCATATAAGGAAAGTATTATGTGATGGTCAATAAACATCGCAAGAAAAATGTTTACTCAGTAACAAATGTAAGGGAAGTTCTAGCCTTACTTTGAAACTGGTCATTCTTTGCAAAATTAAACCTAAGTGCAGCTTTCCACCCAATTCTTGAGTGAGGAACCAGTCAGAATATCAATTAAAAATATTCATGCTGGCCTGACTTTTCTAAGTATAACAGGTTGCCATCAGGAATTACAACTGCTCCTAATATGTTCATTCCAATTGAAGACAGACAAGTATTAAATAGATATGGATGAGGTAGTTCCATATTTCAACATTCTAGTAACAGAAATGTTAAAGGAAATCTTAAATCAATAGATAAAGAAAGTATGTGGTTGAAAAGAGGAATTTGGAATAAATTTAAATAAAAATAAATGTAACTAGAAAGCACAGAAAATTTTTTGACCATGTCATCTTCAAAGAGGAAAAATAAGTCTTGATGAAATCAAAGACTTTTTTAGGATTACTTCATTTCTTTGATATTTTTCTAAAAGGAAAAGGTCAAATAACTACACCACTTTATGATTTTAAAAATGAGGGTTTGGACATGGAGAAAACTGAAGTAGATTCAATTACTAATGTCACTACTAGGATTCAGTAATACATTAGTCCATTATAAGAGAAAGATAAAAATTACACCAATAACAAACACATCTACACATGGAAGCAATCACCCACAAGATAAAGGATTGTGAAAGACCAATAGTTTACACATTTCACACAATTAAAATAAAGCTATCCAACCTGGCCATTTTATCTTCCCATAATAAAATTATGAATTAATAAAAGACTGCATGGTTTGGGGGTCTCAGGATTGATTGTGATGCTTGTATTTCTTATGAATTCCTGAGCAATAAAGCCATATGCCTTTTCTTTTTAGTAAAATAATGTTTAATACAGATTCAAATAATGGAAAGATTCTGCATCTAGGCTGGATCTCTTAGTAGACTATGTCTGAAGACATCACATATTGAACATTTTATCTATGTAGACTTGTATACAATTGCAAATTAATTAATAGAATATGACGTTTGTACAGCTTGGATTGTATTTTAGTGTTTTCAGAAATATTATATATACAGTAAATTTTTGTTGACACTTGTTTATTTAGTCTAATTTTACATTAATTTTAAAATATTTGACACTTGTTTATTTAGCCTAATTTTACATTAACTTTAAAATATAACTGTTTTACAATGAAATTGTGCTATTTTTAATGATTTGCTTTCACAAAATAATTTTTATTTTATTTTAATATGTTCAACTTTTTCAATGAACTAGCAGTTAAAAACAAGAATTCAAGTGAAAAGATCAATTAACAAGGAATGACAATGAAAAATAATTACTAACAAATGATGCAAGGGCATCTACATCTATTTTATTAACTGAAGATTTAGCCATTAGTAAGAAAAAACAAAATTTTAGTGAAAACTACATATTATTTGGTTTTAATTGGACAGGAAATGAAGAGTAGTTGAATAAGTTATGTATCAAATGTGAAAAAGTTATTACTAATAGTAGCTTAAATTCAGTGAAATTAAAAAAATATATGAAGTCTGATCATTCATATCTACATAAATAAAATAAAAACTTTCAAATTAAATATGAAAAACTGAAAAATAAAAGAAATGAGTTTTCTATTATATGTATTTTAATAAAATAAAAACATTTATTGAGGGATCTTCTTAAATTGGTTACCAATTTGCTAAAGAATGTGTCACAATTGCAGATAAGTTAATTAAACCTTGTGTTAGAGATATGATATCTTGCAAGTTTTAATGAAAAAATATGATAAAAAAATTGATAACATACCATTCTCTAATTACATAATCATGAGATGCATTAAGGAAATGACACTATTTTGTGAAGACTAATACATCTCTTAAAGTCTTCACATCAATTACGATACAGCTTGATGAATCTATAGATGTTATTAATTTAACAATTTTGATAGTAAAGGTCTAATTTTTTTCATAATCATGAAATGTATTAAGGAAATGGTATTGTTCGGGGGGGGGGGGGACTAATTAATATCTCATTTAAACTCTTCTTACCATTATGTTATGATGTAATTGGATGAATCTACAGGTAATGCTATTTGGATTAAGCTTTTTTGCAAACCTCTTGTAGAAAGAATTACTGGAGAAAAAAAAATTCAGCTGATCAATAACTACATGAACATAAAATAATTTGGGATTTATGTTCACATCTTTCTACAGATAGAGCAAAATAATTAGGGGTACTATCATTAATAATTTAATTGCAATAGCCACGATATCAAATATTTCCATTGTTATCTTCATTTCTATGGATTTATGTTAACGGAATACTAAAAACATTAAAGAATATCTTAAATAACACTGTAAAATTAATAAATTCCATCAAATCCAATGAATTAAGTTCAATATTATTTATTTTGTAATTTAATTGCGCTTTAAGCAAAAAAGTGAAGCTTGTCTAAAATATTATTAAAGGTGAAGTAGAAAACTAGTATTTTATTATTATAAATTCTACTTTTAAATGTAGAAGCATGATTGGTTATTGCAAGGAAAAAACTTGAGCTAATTTGTTGAATTATAAGATAAAGGAAGACTTTTTTTTAACAAAATGTAAACATACTTGTGCTCCAAAATTAGATAAGGAAATGTTGCAATATGTTTTCGATTTTAAAAGAAGCTAATGCATCTCTCTTCAAAAATTTAAAGTGTATATTATTAAAAAATATATATATATATTTTTTTAAATTATATAAATGAGTATTATATTTCTTCCAAAACGTAAGCTTGTAGTTAAGGGTCCCTGCTATCGCATTTTTACATGCACATTCTTGAGGTTACAGCCTTAGTAAATATTATACAATGTTTTGAAAAATTAGTTAGTTTCCTAATGAAGAATAAATTAAAAAGAAAATACCTTTTAGAAGAAATTGATTCATATGACAGATTTAAAAATCCATTTCAGAGTTAAGATAAATCAGATTATTTGCTAATGTAAAAAAAAAAAAAAAAAGAAGACAATTAATTGACATCTCATCTGACATTAAAAATTAAATACCAGCAATAATACCTTGATTTGTAGTTACAAATTCACACATAATATCCAAAATTTCAAACAAAGCAATAAAGATCCTAATAATTGACATCTCATCTGACATTAAAAATTAAATACCAGCAATAATACCTTGATTTGTAGTTACAAATTCACACATAATATCCAAAATTTCAAACAAAGCAATAAAGATCCTAATATCTTTTACTACAACTTATATATGTAAAAAATTATTTTCAACCTATGTAGCAAGCAAAAATAAATTAAAAAATGAACTGGATATCAAGCATGAAATGCATTTAAAAACACCATCGAAAGAGGTTGATTTCCAATATTTTCTATCAAAAAATGCAAGCATATCCCAGCTGATAAACCTACAAATGTAGCAATGATTGATAAATCAGGAATAAATCCCACTGACCTTGTATTAAAATTATTCAATAAAGATATATTAAAATAATGTTTTTCTTTACATTTTCTACATAAATTGCACACAGTATTGATAGTGTTTTAATGATTTTTTAAGAATTTGTATTCTGGAAATGATAAAGCTCAACAAAAAAATAAATAATAATCTTAAAAGTCCTGTGAATTGATAGTCTGAAGACCACTAAGATAGAAAAACATGGGTGAAGAGGTAGCTGAAAGAAACCTTTATTCCACTTTGAGGTCTTAAAAGAAAGGTCCACTCCATACTTTCTTGTCATTGCAGTTGCTATTCTTATATGATTATTTACAAAATAAACAAATATAGATGAGTTATTCCCCAACACATATTAACTAGCATGGTAAGTTCATTGAACAGAACAAAACATCCCGTGGTCTTTCCTCACAATTGCTTGATAGTTCTTAATTGAAATATTAGTTGAATTTTCATGAAAACTACAAAAATGTAAATAAATGATCTCTTATTTTTTTTAATAATAAATATACTTAATCATAATAGACACAACTAAATAATGGCCCTTATTTTCAGGAGGATGTAAATTCCCAACAAAAACATGGGTAAGTGGATATGCAGGAAGCTAAAAATCCATTGATTATGGATTCAGGCTACCATTTGATGATCTTTTATTTAGATGTTTACAACTGCACATTATTTTCAAGTGAAGGAAGAATGCAGAAATGTCAAATATTAAATTGAACATGATTGGACTTGGTGGTGAAAAGATAAGTGACTTTAAAAGATGTGTACTTTACTAAAAGGCACATATATTGAAAGCACAAGTGGAGCAGAATTTCATTATTAATAAAAAATAAAACAAACAATATTTTGGAGATTGATAGTATATCAGACAGAATGGCTCCAACAAGCTCTTATTGTGATGAAGAAATAAAGGTTGCTTTTTTTTTTAATATGGAAGCATAAAATGCTTTTGATTAAACCAAACATTTTAAAATTATTATGGGAGACACTACTGCTAAAATTAATAAACAATTGAAAGATAAAGTATTGTTGATAGATTTGGTTGTGATAATAAAAATGACAGAGGGCATAGATTTACAGACTTCACAGAAAATCTACATTCTCAATTCTTTTTTTTTGAGTAAAATACTAAATGGACATGAACATGGAAGCATTCAAATGAAGGTACAACAGAATTGGATTATATTTCAATTAGCAGGAAATATATATTTCAAGAGAGTAATGTTCTTAATAAATTCAACACAGAAAATGATCATCAATTAGAGAAATGTAAGATAAATGTTAATGCAAAACTAGTGAGACAGAAATTATTAAGAAAGACAATATTAATAGTTAACATTCTAATCTTCAGAACTATTCCAATAAATTTAAATTAAAAGATGCAATTATTTTAAAATATTAACAGACTTTAAAGATGGTTCAGATTTGACTGAAATCAATAAGATAACTGATACTCTATTAAGACCAGCAAGAAAAATGGCTGATACAAAAAAGCAGCAATTTATGAATAAATTGTCTATTGAGACAACAGAATATATAAAGAAAAGGAATTTTTTTTTTTTTTTAAATGAGTCAGTAAAAAGAATTGAATATCTAGAATTTTATAAAGTAGTCCAAAAAAGAATTAATAATGATATAAGAAAATATAATTATGAATCGACGAGGAAATCATATAAAAAAATAAGTCTCAAAGTGTAAAACAACAACTAAGTATTAAAAGATAAGTTTTTCTGCAATAAAAAGAAGGAACTATTACTAAAAAAAGAGATATATTTGGAAAAATTATATAATAATAAAGAACAATATGTCTTTTATAATTATTACATCTCAATTACACAGAATTTTAAATGAAAAAGTGAGACATGCACATAAATCTATGAAGAGAAAAGCTCCAGGAAATACTGGAATTATTATCAATATTAAAAGCATGAGAAAAGATAGAAACATTATCTAAATGAGAAAGATATTCCAGATAATTGGATTTATAAGTGGTTTTAGTGCAGTGGATCACATTTAAATATTGAGAGAGAAGTTATGGAAAGGATTAATGAATATCAGTTGACATTATACTTTGAATTTGTAGATTATGAAAAGGCATTTGATTCTGTAAGATTTCTACAATAATTAAAGCATTGGATTCTCAAGATGTTATATTCTGAATAATATTTATCAGAAAAACAAAAGAAATGATTGCATTACATAATGAGAATAAAAAAATTAACACTGATAAAGGTATACAACAGGAATGATTCTATATCTCCAAAACGTTTTATAGAAGTTTGAGAGGGTAAAAGTAAATGGAGATTATTCAAGACATCTAGATGTTGTAGATAATATCATTGTTTTTGCAAATAATGCTTCAGAGCTTCAAGAATTACTGAAAGAATTATCAGATGAAAGTAAAAGAATAGAACTAATGGTAAATGTTAAAGATGAAAGTAATGTTTGATAGATTTTTTTCACAAAAAAAAAAAAACAAAAAACAAATAAAGAATGATAATTATGAATTAGAAGTTAATAACCACAAATATCTTGGTTTTATTACTAATAATGCTGGAAATATAAGGTATGATACTTTAATCACAGAATTAAAGTTGGATGGAGTACTTTGATAAAAATAACTTAATATTAAAAGGAAATATGCCTTATATGTTTGAAAAGAAAGATTTTTAATAGATATACTCTATTACTTCTTACTTATGGAACTGAAACTTGAACATTTAACAGAAGATTAATACAGAGACTTCAGATTACTCAACAAAGTTTGAAGAGATGTAGAATAGCGGGAACAAAAAGACATAGAAAATGAAATGGAAGAGTGAGAAAACAAACAGGTGTTACAGACGTCATTGAAAGAATTAAGTAATTGAATGAAGTTGTGCTGGACATGTTGCCAAAAGTGATGGTAATAGATGGATAACTAAAACCTAAAACTAGATCCCAAAAGATTGTAAAAGACCTAGAAAGAAACCATGTGTGAGATGGATCAATAAAATAAGGAAATTTGCTGTTGTGATGTGAGGATTAATCTAGTAAAGAACATCATTTTGCAGTGAACATAGTGGATTGATAATAATTAAAAGTGATAATGATGGGGGGAACATGAAATTTATAATATCCTGAAATGTCATATGATCATCATTCATTATGCTTACACAAGCTGTTTTTCACAGAGGCAAAATTCTCCACATAGTAATGCCACTCGGTGCAAGCCAGAGTAATCAATGGATGCAGGAAGGTTTGTGCATAAAATCTCTATCTAGTGCTTACTCATCCAATATCCCAGACTAGATTCTAGCTTGTGGCTTTTTGCTGCTGTGAAAAACAGCTTATGTAAGCATAAAGAATGGTGATTATGTGATGTTTGATGGTTTAATACCAATCCTGTACAATAGGATTATGATGACTGTGGTTATTAAAGAACCACCAAAAAGTATGGATGCTGAATTGAGTTTAGATCTATACAACTTTACAAGCTAATGAGCTTAGCTTGGAAACATTATTGTCTTTTCATTTTGGACTCATCAAAACATTATAGTTAGCTAAAGAAGTAAAAGATGGCTGCTGAAGGGTGGCATTGGATCCTAAGATCTAGGTGGAGTGGCTCCTCACTGATGAAAGCCACAAGCTAGAAACTGGTCTGGGGATAGTGGATAAGTAGGCACTAGGTAGGGATTTTATGCACATACCTTCCTGCATCCATTGATTACTCTGGCTTGCACTAAATAGCATTACTGTATTCTGAAATGTCATTATAAAAACTAAAGATAAAGGTGGCCTTCCTGCATCCATTGATTACCGTGGCTTGCACTGAATGGCATTACTGTATCCTGAAATCTCATTATAAAAACTGAAGATAAAGGTACTTACTGTATAGATACTAATCATTTATACCTTAATCTGAAAGCAATTTCTTCTATTCATATAAAAATTCCACATTTGTAAACAATAATAGAAAAAATTCATTGAAGAGAAGAACCACACAAAAATAAAGATCAACAAGAACACCCAGAAATAAAATTGAATCAATGAGTTTGAAAAATTAAGAGATAATCAAAATCCTAACATGATTATATAGCTGCTTAATAGTGATATTTCATATTTCTGAAGTAGAGGAAGGTATCTGCTATATATAAGAAGATCAAGATTTCAGTCAAGAATAATTTAGAATATTATAACCAGTGAAATTAAGAAAATCGGTTGGGGTGATATGGAGAAGAGAGACTAAAGATCAGAGAAAATGGACTGAACTTGGAAGCCATCCTGCAATGGATCAATAATGATTGAAAATGATGATGAACCAGTGAACTAGATACCATGATTCCGTTTAAGTCTTGCTGAAGCAGTGAAAAGTACAGATTATACAGATTTTTAAATATTTTTTTCAAGCCTAAGAAATAATTAACTATATTTACAGATAACAGATCTGTTAGCACTTAATATATGTATATTATTATATTTCAGTTGTAGTTAAGCATTGTATTAAACTAACAAAAATGCACATAGCTTTATTTAGCTTCATCAACATATTATTTATATAATAGTTTTTTGACTGAGAATTTTTTACTTAACAATTTGTGTATATTGTACTGACAGTTAAATGGGAAAATTATACACCATTATCACAGTGAATAAATCTGTTAATGAAAACATAACAAACTCATATTAAAAAAACATCAATGCAATGCTCCAGAACAAAGTGGATTGCAAAATAAAGCAGAATACAAAAAAAAAAAAACATGAAAATGCAGAAAGTAGCAACTTCCACTTTTACAATATATCTTTGACAAGACTTATTAATATACAGTTTACAAAACTATATTGTATATAATATATAAAGCATTTATTATTACAAAAATGTACATTTCCTTGTATTTAATAAAAAAAACTTTTGGTTTTATTGATGACTATAACATTAGTGTAAAGCATGGTCCAACATAAATACATTTTGACTTTTGTATGCAATAACCCCTCATAAAAATGGTATCCATTTTTTGGCATTTTGCTTTAAATGCTTTAACACTATTACTTTTAAATTTAACATGCATTTATTTATTTTTTTTTGAAATGTGTACTTAAAACATGATGCCATCCAGAATTACAAGAATTATGCTAAGCATTATTAAATGGCAATCAAAACTTTTCAATAATTATAATGTAATATTTTAAACAGCATTAAACTGTTGCACATGCGCTTTGGATTTTAACTATAAAATGAATGAATACAAACACATGATAAAGTCTTTGGAAAAGATAGAATGGCCATCTATCTTTTTGAACCCAAACGCTTTTGTATGGACGAATCTTAAGTGTTTGAAAGTGAAAGTGTGAAGATATTAAATAATCACTTTAAATTACTTTTACATGCTTGAATGAATGACGCTGGTGAAATTTATTAGAATTTACGATACGTCATTCTTATTTGAAATTAAATGTATGTAAATAATTCAATTATTTTATATAGCGCGATGTTTTTTACAAACTATAATATTTTAAACAGCATTAAACTGTTGCACATGCGCTTTGGATTTTAACTAAAAAATGAATGAATACAAACACTTCAAACACATGATAAAGTCTTTGGAAAAAATAGAATGGCCATCTATCTTTTCGAACCCAAACGCTTTTGTATGGGTGAATCTTAAGTGTTTGAAAGTGAAAGCGTGAAGATATTAAATAATCACTTTAAATTACTTTTACATGCTTGAATGAATGACGCTGGTGAAATTTATTAGAATTTACTATACGTCATTCTTATTTGAAATTAAATGCTGTTTAAAATATAACAGTTTGTAAAAAACATTGCGCTATATAAAATAATTGAATTATTTAAATAATTATAATGCTAAAATAGAAAGTGTTTAAAAATTAGATGTAATGTTTTGCATAATTTTTAATGCAATTATTAGGGAATATTCCTTAAAAAAACTGGTTTAATAAAAATAAAAAAATTTAAATTCATTATTTATATTTACTCAATTAGAAAAAAATTTGCATATCTAAATAGCAGAAATTTGATATAGCAATAAAGATGGCATCTTTCAATTTTGCAAACAAGTGGAGAAAAAAATGTTTAAAAAGTATTCTTATATTTGTTATTTTAATTTACTATTTTAAAAGAATATAAGTGGAAGAAAAATGAATTTAAACTTATTACTTACTTAATTTTTTTTTATGATACATCTTGAATAATAGACACTATAATTTTTATTCAAAAATTGGATAAAAATGACAAATATTCCTCATAACAATGTCACTTATTTATAACTTAATCATAATAATTTTCTAAAGTTAACAAATCTATCTTTAAAACATATATACTATATTTTCATAAAGCAAATTATTATAGCATGTCCAAAGTAATTAAAAGTTTTTGCAATTTAAATTAATTTAATTATCAAAATAATTAACATGAAGTCTGGGCAACTTAATTACAAACTACAAAAAGCAGCTTAAAATTTAAATTAGAAAAAAAATAAAGATGATATTATTATTTTATCAGCATAAAAAATGATGTAATGTGTTTTGCATATTTTTATATATGAATATCTATATATATTATAATCCTCAGCAGTGAACCCTTTTGCCTTTGAATTTATAATTATCACCACAGAAATCCAAAATATACTTCGTGGTAATCTTCCAATGATGATGCAAAAATCATATAACCATGAAACTTAGGTTTGCTGTCATTTAATAGTAAATCTAATGTGATTATCTCATTAATCAATAAAATCATAGTATAATTACAATTTATATAAATTGTGACATATGTATCTCAGGTTTGAATCCTATCACCACTATATCATTCTGACCAGTAGTACATTATTTATTCTTTCAAAATTATTTACGAGCTATAAACAAGAAGTTCAGGTTATAATTTGATGAGACTCTTCTATTTCAATCACTCTTATTCAATACATATTTACGGGTTACAATAAACTTATGAACAATGTAAATATTTCTCATCAAATGATTTACAATACATAAAAAATAAAGATAATAAATTTATCTATTATCTGCTATCCTTAGTTTATAAGTAACTTTAACAACAAATAAACATTATAAATTCTTTAATCTCAAAGTTTCTTTCCAAATTCATTAATCTCAACATGTGATAACATATGTGATGCTATAAGTAAGAAAAGGAATTTTGTTGGACTCGTAGATCACATTAAGTTTTCTTATAATTAAAATTAAAATAATATAATCAAAATAATCTTAAATGTTGATGCAATTAAGACATTATACTGCATGAACTTTAAGTACATGACTTTTATATACCATGTACTCTTATAACTGAAATATTATACTTTTGTGATTTGAATTTTTTGATTATGCCAGATGATGATAATGAAGACAAAATCATAAATTAAGCATAAAATAAAGAATAAATTAATAATATCAAATATAATAAAAAAATATAATTACTTTATATGTTAAGGTAATCAAAACAAAAGAATTATAACAATATTTTAATAATCAATTCAAAGTCATAAAAGAAAATATTTATCACTTATGAATAAACAAGGTTCTCTCTTATATATAATATTTAGCAATCTTTCTAAATGTAACATTAGTATAAGAAACTTTCATCAATGTATTTGATAGATAATGTTAACAACATAACATTAAGTTTGGGGAGGATGTATAATTCTCTAAGCCTATACAAAAATACTATTTAAGTTTAAACAAAGAATGTTGTATCATAATCTTTATACATAAAATATTCATGCTAAGCATATTAATATCCTTGCCATTTTAAAAACTACTCTGGTGAGATGAAGAGCACTAAAGATGGAAATCATAATACATATGTTTTCAACATTTTATTCCTAACACCAATAAATAAGATAGGCAAAATGATGAGACAATCAAAAGTATCATATCACTAATCTCTAAGAACTTGATAAGAGTAAATCATCATAAAAAATTGCCCAAAAAGATATTTATACCATCTACGACATATTAGCCTCTAAAGACATAATTCAAAATAACATATGAAAATAGTTTCAAATATTTACTATTTATCATATAAACCTTATATGAAAGACCGATAAAACACATTGTATTGACAATAAAATAATTAGGCAAAAGAATTATAAATTAACAGTTCATAAAAAAAATCATATATCATCTCTAAATGTACATCCATCCATTCACACCATTCTTTAAACAATCCAATGCCAAATGTTCATAATACATTTGTTGATACAATACTGCAATTATTATATTTTGAAAACAATATCTACACATGATAAATGTAAATTATAAACAAATTATTAGTAAAAAATATTAAATGTATAAAGAAAAACCTATAAATAAATTCATATTTTTATTTTTTTTTTACTTTCTTCTATCACTTATAAACAGTTTATGAGTCCTCAAATTACTTGTTCTAAAACACATCATAATGCTCCAGTTCAAATGATGATTCAATGTCAATCCAGAATATTTTACTAAGAAATAGCTTTAATGTTTCAAAATCATAATTTGATAAACAATTCTTCAATATCTGAGATAACAAAAAATGCACTGATACAATCTGAAATTTATATAGCACATTATCTCTTTTATATCACAAGGCAAATAACATCTTCCATGCAATAGAGCACATTTCAACGTATATATTTTGTTTTAAAGTAAATGCAAAATAAAGAATTAATCTTTCACATTATCCTTGTAAACAAAACACAATTTCTTGGAATGCAGTAAATTTCACTTTTCAACTATACAAATATTTAAACAAGCATTTTTTAATTTTTTTTTTTAAGAACTGGTATAATGTTATCCCAACATCGGATAGAAATATGAATTATAAAAATACATCACTGTTAAAATAGGTTTTCAAACATAGTAAATATATTTTTGATATCCATAATTAATAGAGTTTACAGCTACTTTAATTATTTTCTCCTAAATATTATTCTGGTCAGTATATAGTTCAAATTTCTCTCTTTTTTTTATTACCAAAATTTAGCATGACAAGAATATAAGAGCTATTAGATCACTATAACATTTATAATTAGTTTTATGATAAAAACTTAATAAGTTATTCCTGGAATCAAGCAGTATTATTGTATCCATAATATCAACACAATAATTTTCATTTTAAATAAAGCAATAACACAACAATAAATTGATAGCTGATAAATAGTTCAAAATAATGTAATTTTATGTATGGGATATTTACAATGTTAGCAAATCAATGTTACAAGTTCTGTGTTTCCTTCCTCCAATAAAGATAGTTGTTGGAATTTCATAATTGTATGTATTTAAGAGATAAATTGTAGTGAAATGAATGGGTGACTTTGGAGGAGGCCTCAGCAGACCGTTCTATTTTTTTAAAAAAGCTGTAATCAACTAATTGATTAATAGATTAACAAGTTAGCCAGTTAGTTAATTAATCCCTTGCCAACACGTGGTAAGCTATTTTTATGAGATAAATCATGTGATCTTAACAAAATCAAGGATTAACAGATTTTGGGTGTTATTAATTGATATCACCTTAATGGTCAAGACATATGTTCTAATAATAATTTTTTTTTTAACTGTTGATTTCTAAACATAATAAATTAATATATTTAAAATAAAATATGACAGTAGTGATAAATTAATTAATTTTTTTTTTAAAAAAAGTTATCAAAATTTAAATATAATATTTTAGAGAATAATAATTTTCTAACAATAATATTACAGTTTAGATAGTTTTAAATACAAACTCTTTTAAACAATGAACTTTATTTGTAATCAGTTTCTTTAAAACTTTCCTCTCAGTCAAAATAACTATTATACACACATTCACAAGATTCAAAATGTTAATTAGAATTGTCTAACCAAATTGTAATTAAATGTTTGCATTATAAAATACTACAGAAACATTAAAATTATTTAAAATGTTTATTTTAATATAACTTATTTGTTTCACTTTTTTTTTTTATTAACTACCTCAAGTGTATAATTGTATTTTAAACTAAGACTAAATTATATATTAATATGAATGTGAAATCTATAGAATTAAGACATACAAAATTAACTTAAATGATATTTTAAAATTAATTAAGCTCTTTTTATTTAGACCTATCCAAAGATATAGCCTATAACAACAGTTCTATAGCTAAATTTTAACTTCTTAATCCATGTTTGATCTCTAAATTGATTTGTTGGATTATATATAAAATATAAAAATCTCTTTAAAAAAAATTTTTTTTATTATGTTCACATTATTCACCATATACTCTTCTCTAAGCAAACCTTAAGATTACAATATGTATGTATGAATATATAATATCCCATAATAGATTGCACACAAATATTTTATTCTTTCAATTCTTTATGCATAATTTTGTACCATATTCCATTAAGCAAATGAAGTGATGTAGATATATAGAATATAAGGATATATAAGAATCTTTGTTTTTAATTAAAAAGTGGATACAGATCTCTAGTCAATAGGCATTACTGATTATTATTAGTGGCAGTTTACTAATAGTACACTATTTTACATAATTTCCCATTTGCTGATGATAAAGTAGTACTTGTGAAAATCAGCTTAACACAATACTAAAGCAATTAAATGACATTTGAATTAAGTTTGGAATAAGAATAAATATAAATAATATTATAAAGCTATAAAAATAAGTAGAAAGAATAAAAATTTAAGAGTGATAGTGAGAAAAAAGTTCTTTTAATCATCTGGGAAATAATACTCTAAAAAATGACATAATTAGTATGGCTACACAAGCTTTTAATATAGGTAAAGTTTTATGAACAAAAAATTTAGAAAAAGACAATTTTATTTGGACTACTGTTTTATAAGAAGCCAAAGATAAGGACAAGTGCAAAAAAAAAAAAAAACAAAGAAAAAAAAATTGTTAGCGTAGGAGTTGTGAAAAAAAAAAGAAAAAAAAAAGATGGAAGGACATTCAAATGTAAAGATGTTAAAGAAATATATATATATAATTTATTGAAAAAATAAGGAAGAAAAAATGGATTGGTCATATATTTAGAGGTAGAAGAATTTTAAAAAATATATTTGCACTCAGGAGAGTGAAAAGAAGCTAAAAAAAAAAGATGTTGAGAGGATGAGTTTAAGATAGGATGTTGCTGCAAAGTTTTAAAGAACAGAAAAAATTATAAAAAAGTCTGAGGAAAATGAGTTTGTGTTGATATGTGTAAACTGGATATTTATACAAGAGTGACAATGATTAAATTTTAAAAATTACCAATTAAGCATTTAAAAAATTGTTTATCTTTTGCATTAAAATAATAATACTAACTTTATTTTTATTATCCTGTTTCACTTCTAAAATGTTTCTAACTATTAAAAAAAAAAATTTCTGTTAAGATATAAATGAAAATTTAAAAAATCCTAAGGGGGGGGGGTTGATTATCTATTATATCTATGAAACTTGTCTTCAACTTTGCCTTGATATACTAAATATATTTCTCTACAGAATCAATCTTTAACTAAAATTAAAATAAAATTACTAGCACCTTATTGTATTCATTACAAATTTTTGAATAAGACACAATCAACTACATTGTACAATATTTTCAATTTTATGAACTTTATATATAAAATTCAATAAATAAAAAATGAAAATATATATTTTTTAAAAATTATATTTACATTGAATTCATTAATGATTCATCACTTAAAAATAATAAAATGTTTTATTTTTTTTTTTATTTTAAAAAAAAATTGAAATAAAACTGGTTCTGAGGCTGCAGGACAGTCGAAATGTAAGATTGTGTAGGCATATAGGATTTAGGTACAATAAAAGATTTTTGCTAAAAAGTGTTCAAAGTAGTGGATAAATTGCATTTATATAAGATATTGCAGCAAAATAAAGGAAGTGATGAATTTGGTAACATTTCTGAATAACATTAACCATAATTAATTTTTTTTTAAAATATTTTTCATATTACTCTTAATAAATTTCATACCTAACTAATGAAATGAGTGAACTATCTATGGAGAAAGTCAAGTCAATTTGTAAACTTATAAATAATAAATATATATTTCTAAGATAAATAAAATAGGCTTTAGTAATTAAGCTTCTATAACTTTATCACTTCATTCAATTATTAATATCATCTTTTTAGAAGTATTATTCTTATATCTTCTCCTTTACTTTTTTTGCATTCTTATGTTCATATTGTACCCTCACTTCCAGGAAATATGTAATAACAATAAATTAATCTCCTACGTCTTTAATCAAAATTACTTAAGTAAATGACTCTTAATAAATTAATCTGAATATCTTTACAAAATTGATTTAGCTCAAATTATCTCAGGTTCTTTTAAAATAATTCTAAAATAATTATAACTATTGTAATTAAGTATGATAAGGGATTTAATATCATTCCCAACTACATTTAACTGATACAAACAATAATAAAATAATAATATTAATCTTCAATTTATAATTTAATCTCATATCTTTTCTACTTGTAATCTTAACCATGTATAACAAACAATAACAATATAATGTAATCTTCTATTATCCATATGGCATCTTAAACAAACATATATGGTATGACCTTATAATCTGAGAATATGTGGCAATCACTAATAATATAATTCTGTGTAAATCTTTTGTGGTTATTCTATGACCATCATAATGATTTAATAAATAAAATTTCTTAAATAAAATCATATCAATAAAACATTAGAACTCTTAAATAATAACTTTATTTATGTTGTGCAAATATCATGTCTTAATTCTAATTATCTGTAATTATGTAATTGTGATGTGAAGAAATTGAGTCAACACCAAGATTTATAACAAAACTTAACAAATTTATTAATATGCTTGAACAATAATTATATACAATATATACAACATGAATGAATTTTGGTCCACTCACATTTAGGTAATCTCAAAATATATATATATTAAACAAAATAAATATCAGGTACAAGGAAAAATTTGCTTTATAAAATTCTTATTATTAAAATATTACCATAATATCTTTATGGCCTCCATTAAGTTTATTTAATTCAGTATATTGCAAAAGTATTATTTAAATTACTACTTCAACATACATTTATCATTTACTATTTAGTTTTTTTAAATACTTTTACCATCTCATATAATTATTTCTAACCTATTCATAATATAAATAACCTTAATTAATAACATATCCATTAATCTAGACTGCTTACTACTCATCAATATAATGTTAAATAATATGGAAGAATTGATGAGTTATTATTATAGAATAATTTTTATATAAAATTATGATCACTTATATTTTTCAAATGTGATTTAGTTATATGTCTTTTACTTGTAAAAAATATGCATTAAAATTGAATCTTTTAAAATTTAATGACTAAATAATAGCTTTAGAAAACACACTTTATTCATCATTTATTTATTTATTTGTAATAAACAATAATGAGCCCAAATATAGAAAGTTTATGATTCATTATTAACAAGTTATAATCTTGTACTCTTTACACTAACTTATATCCTTACTTTAAAACAATATAATCCATCTTATCCTCTTCAATAATAATTCTGCATTTTAAACTTATTCATCATTTCATATTTTGAAATACCATCTTTTATGATGTAATCCAAGCAATATCGATAGTAAATACACAAGTAGGTATATGGAATAAATTAGATTTTAATTTAATAGCACTTCTATTAAATAATCATCATGGTCACAGTTTATCATAAATAAGGTATGACTATTTTAGTTCATCACATCTACTAATAGAATGTCCAAGCTATTTATTCAGCTCTATGGAACATTACAACTTCAACATACCGAAAATAACACTACCATGAACATATACAAGTTATAGGGCTAAGTTATCTATACTTGCACAATAACGACTATTATCTATACTTATTCCCATATAAACAAATCCTACCTAAAATATTATCTTGGTCCTATTTAACTTAATACCAAGCTTATATCGCTAAATATATTCCTACACTCTTATAACAATAAATAAATTCATGTCTAAAATAACCATCTAACCAATCGATAAGAAAAGATTATTTTATCTCTTAGTAACTCTAAAAATAAATACAAAACAATCAGTATCGATATCCCAGTTTATTATTTTTTATCACTTGAAATAAACCTTAAAATCAATTATAATAGAATCATATACTTATATTTTTCTTATATTAAAATGTACTTATAATATAATTAAAAGTATGCATATTCTTTAACATGAATAAACAAATTATAAGCTATATGTATGCATTGTGTTTTCATACTCTTTTCATACATCCATACTAAAATATACAATAATAAAATACATAATAAAATGATAAATACTTTTATAATTGTTACCATGAATAATACATCTTCATTGTCGATTGTTCCATTAATATTTCTGGATCCTGAACTAAATAAAACATTATTTAAATATCATTCATTCCACATCGTCATACTTTAAAATATTAAACTTTTTTTTTTTTAAATTATTAAAGATTTTTTTAATAGTTAAGCACTAGGTTAGTAAATAATTTAATGTCCTATGTTCCTACCCTACTTCTATTTCATAAGCATTATGATAAAAGTTAGTAAAATAAGATTTAAAAATTCATATTTATGAAATAAACTCCAACAACGTTATAAAAATGTTCTTTTCCTCTTGTACAGCATTTGTTGATAAAAAAAAAAATCTTCCTTTAATAAAAAAAAACCATGCATGCTCCAATAGTTTCACTTGTACGACATGTCCGAAAATTCTTTTTAAGCATGAAGAAAATAAAATAAAAGTCGACTTGCAAAATATTCCTATTGCAATCCAAATAGTTCAGAGTTCTTTTATTTCCAATAGTAACTGTTACATGCATTTTTTTTAATCCTCTATTATGACATATATCTTCTAAAATTTTACTGCTTTCAGTTAAATTTCCCACTGGTCAATGTTACTGGATACAACATCAGCGTTCATAGTATGTCTTATTATAGTATTAAATATTTTTATAAATACTTTTCCGAATATATTTTGTATGTCCAGCATACCACAACTAACTTATTTTCAAGATTTTTCTAATGTAATATAAATTACTTTACCAGTAATCTTCATTTTTTAACTTTTTAAAAAAAAAATATTTTTTCAAAAATCCATTTCAAATATTTCTTCATAAAGAAATATTTCAGCGTCTTAAATAATTCTTATCTTTACATTAATAGTTTGTTTTTTTTTTAAAAAAAAAAAAAAACTGTTCTATTTTAAAATAGCTTTCAGAATAAAAGATTTAATGTTTTTTTTTCTTTCCATTTCTGATGAGCTTTTCTGAATCTTCGCAGTGAAGTTCTGTCTATTAACTTTAATAATAAATTAGCATGATCGCTCAACATAGGCAAAATTATATGCTTATTAGGAAAATGAAAATGCAATATTTCCATTAATAAATTTAAATTCAGTGACGACTTCTCCATGTTTAAGTTGATGTTAAATTGGATGAAATAAATTAGCAAGTAAGGAATTCCTTAATCTTTTAGCAACACATTTCCATACCACGATCTTATAATAATAAATTACTGTACTTTTATAATTTTAAAGTAAATAAAATTGACTATTATTTTAACAATTAATTGACCGAAGTTGTGGTAACATTAACAACGGTATAACAGTATTAAACTAATAGCAATCTGCAAAATTTGTGCAGCTGTTATATACTCAAGCCTACTACCCATCTGATTGGTCAAATTTAAACAATACTTACTTCACTACCCTGGGCAAACAAATGCTGGGTTAAAGTTAAAACAAATAATAATTTACTAATATTTATTTTTTATTATATTATTTAATTCTTAATTAATTTTCATATTTTATTTACACTTAATAAATACTTTAAAATAACTTTCAAAAATCACATTACACTATTTATTACTATTTCTATCCTTCTTTTAAACAAAACGTATTTATTTTCAAAATAAAATATAAATCTGATTTTATTTATTATATTCACTTTAAAGACCCAATTTAAAATATAACAGCTAATATCATTTTATTCTGTGATAGATAAATCTAATATTTTTAAAACTCATATTAGAATTTTAAAATAGTTTTACTTTATTAAAAAACTTTGCAAGCGCACCATACAAAATAAATAATTTAATTTATGAAATATTACATAAAAATAATATTATATCAAAATTTAAAATAATTATTCCAATATTATAAAATCAACTATGCACTTCTCCCACATTACTACTTTTAATTAAAGACTTTTAAATATAGCTATTAAATACAATTATTATTATTAAATATTCTATTCATTTAACTTTAAATTACTACTTTTAAAATTTACTTTAATCATTTATTTATCATCATTATCATCATCATCATCATCAACCATTATCAATCCACTGCAGGATGAAGGTCTCTCCAAGTTCAATCCATCTTTTCCTATCTATAGCTTCTCTTCTCCACATCACCCCTGCACACTTTCTTATTTCATCCATCCATCTCACATGTGGTCTCTTTCTGGGTCTTTTACAATCTCTTGGAATCCAGTTTAAAATTTCAATTGTCCATCTGTTATCATCTCTTCTAACAATATGTCCAGCCCAACTCCACTTCAGTCTTTTAATTTTTCGAATGAGGTCAGTAACACCTGTTTGTTCTCTTATGCATACATTGTGTTTTTGATCCCTTCTTGTTATTCCCAACATGCATCTCTCCATACTTCTTTGAGTGGTCTGAAGTCTCTGTATTGCTCTTCTATTAAGTGTCCAAATCTCAGATCCATAAGTAAGAACTGGCAAAACACATTTATTAAAAAACCTTCCTTTTCAAACACATAGGCATATTTCCTTTTAGTATCAAGTTATTGCTACCAAAAGCACTCCAACCAAGTTTAATTCTATGATTAATTTCATCCATTATATTACCATCTGTATTAATAATCTGACCAAAGTATTTGTAACTGTTAACTTTTTCTAACTTATCATAATCAATCTTTATTTTAATATTTTGAGAAAATCTATTAAGCATTACTTTAGCCTTTTTAGCATTTATCTTTAGTCCTACTTTCATCTGATAACTCCTGCAACATTTCCAGTAGCTCTAAAGCATTGTTTGCAAAAACAACTACATCATCTGCAAAATCTAAATGACTTAAATAATCTCCATTTACTTTCACTCCTTTAGCTTCCCATTTTAATCCACAAAATACTTCTTGCAGCACTGCTATAAAAAGTTTTGGAGATATGGAGTCACCCTGTCTTACACCCTTTTCAATGTTGATTTTCCTACTATCATCATATAATCTAATTGTTGCTGTTGCATTTTTATAAATATTCTTTAAAATATGACAATATCCTGGATCTACACCTTGATCATCCAATGCTTTAATCACTGAAGAAATGTTTATAGAATCAAATGCCTTTTCATAGTCTACAAATCCTAAGCATAATGGCAACTCATATTCATTTGTCCTTTCTATAATTTCTCTCAATACCTGGATATGATCTACTATATTAAAACCACTTTTAAATCCAACTTGTTCTCTTGGTTGGTGGAAATCCAGTGTTTTCTGTAGACGAGTTGTAATTATCTTAGTAAAAATTTTGTATAAAACTGATAAAAGACTGATAGGTCTGTAATTTCTAATATCTTCTTTATCACCTTTTTTAAATATTAATATTAATACTGCATTCTTCCAATCATTTATTTATAAGACTTATTAAATCAGTATTCATTATGGCCAGTTATCCCAACCATACAATCTTATAATAGACAGGGTACGAGCACAGACTTTCACATGACCCGCCACTCTCCACACACTATCTCATAACACTGATACACCTGAACACACATATGTCGAAAAGATAAATAATCCCCAATATACGTATTTCATGTCAAACCAGCAATCATCAGTTGGTCCAGATTACCATCTCTACACATATATGCTACAAGTGCTCAGATATATATTAAGATAGCAAATCCTCCCACTTTAATGGACAGGCTTCAATGTACTCCACACTCCAACTCTTCAACTGTCCATCCAATTAAAAATCTGATAATGGAAAGCTACTGACACAATATTATACAGCAATTATTTTACTTGCCCTAACTAGACTATTAAAAGATCATCAACACATAACATACATCATTCCCTTACTTAGCTTTGAAATTTAAAATTTTCCAGTAAATTGATAGAAATAATCCATTCTTACCTAAACAAAAGGGTACAATGTATATTACTTTTTATACATCTCCACATATATATATATTCCTATGCAAAAGGAATTATATATATAAAAATTTGCATTGGAGTGTATATGTAGATAAATATATATATATATATATGAATATCATTTTTTTTATAATTGTCTTAAATCTCAAATAATTATGTTTGAAATCACATTTAAAAATGCCATATGTAAAATAATAGTAAAATATATAGTAAAATAACTACTTCCCTAGTATTATAAGACTACATCAAAATATATAATCTTATAAAAAAATGAGAGTAATTATTTTTTTCCCAAAAAATTAATTCCAAATGGATATTCACATTTTTCATATTAAAAGAGCCCAGATTTTAAAAGATGTAACAATGAACTAATAAAGCCTCAATACAATTGTAATCATTATTTTCAATCATTATCAATCCACTACATGATAAAGATCTCCATGTTCAAACCATCTTCTCTGATCTCTAGCTTCTCTTCTCCACACCACCCCAGCACACTTCCTTGCTTCTTCTAACCATCTCACATGTAGTCAGTTTTTAGGCCTTTTACAATCCCTTGGAATCCAGTTTAGGATTTCAACTGTTCATCTATTGCCATCTTTTCTAGCAACAAGTCTAGCCAAACTCCACTTCAGTTTCTTAATTTTTTCAATGATGTTAATAACACCTTTGTTTTTGATCTCTTCTTATTACTCCTAACATGCATCACTTCATACTTCTTTGAGTGAAGTCTTTGTATTGTTCCTGTTAAGTGTCCAAATCTCAAGATCCTTAAAGTAAAAACTGATAAAGCACATTTATTAAAAAAAGTTTCATTTTTAAACACATACAAATATTTCCTTTTAGTATTAAGTTATTTCTATCAAAAGTACTCCAACCAAGTATAATTCTATGATTAATTTCATCCATTATGTTTCCACCTGCAGTAATCTCTTAAGATATCTGTAGTGTTAACTTCTTCTAATTCAACATTATCAATCATTATTTTCATCTTTTGAAAAAACTCCATTGAACATTGCTTTAGGCTTTTTTACATTTACTTTTTTCTTACTTTCATGTGATAACTTTTGCAATATTTCATGAAGCTATAAAGCATTAAATACATTATCTGCAAAAGCTAGATGACTTATATAATATGCATTTACTTTTACTCCTTTAGCTTCTGATGTTAATACATAAAATACTTCTAGCAGAATTGTGTAAAAGGTTTGGAAGATATGGAGCCATCCTATCATACATCCTTCTCAATGTTAATCATCCTAACATCATCATTTAATCTAATTGTTGTTGTTGCATTTTTATAAATATTCTTCAGAATATGACAATATTCTAGTTCGATACATTGATGATCCAATGCTTTAATCACTGAAGAAATGTTTATAGAATCAAACGACTTTTAATAATCATAAAGTCAAAGCATAATGGCAACTCATATTCATTGATCCTTTCTATATCCTCTCTCAATATTTGGATATGATCCATTGTACTAAAACCACTATATGGTTGATTAAAATCCAATGTTCTCTGCAGATGAATTGTAATTATCTTGGTAAAATTTTTGTGTAGAACTGATAAAAGACTGAAATGTAATTTCTAATATTGTTTTTATCATCTTTTTAAAATATTAATATTAATACTGCATTCTTCCAATCATCTGGTACATTTTTATCATTTAGACATTATGTATATAACTTTGCCAAAAAAAATTTTTATTTCCTCACCTGCTTCTTTTAAGATGACAATTATAATTCCATCATTACACGATAGCTTTTCCTTCTTTATAAATATAATTGTATGTCTCACTTCATTTAAAATTCCAAGCTAATCAGATGATATAATAGTTTGTAGGAGGGATTTTTCCTAGTTCTTTATTATTATATAATTCTTGATAAAATTCTTGTATATATTTTATGATGTGATCTCTCATTTTAGAAATAGTTCCATCTTTTCTTCTTATTGGGGAAATAAGTTTTCTACCAATACCATGATGTTGTTTTATACTCTTGAGACTTTTATTCTCTTCTATAACTTTCCTTGCTGGTTCACAATAATACTTTCTTATACCATTATCAACTATATTTGCACCATTTTACAACACTACATATTCAATCATTCTTAATACATCCTCTTTATATATTTTCATATTGTTGCTTTTCTTCATAAATTCTTGTCTCAGTTGAAATCTTACTGTTTAATTGCTAAAATTTTGGTACCAGCTATTTTTGCTGCAGTTTTTATAAATATATCAGTTAGCTTCCTATTAATATTATTCAAATCTGAACCATGATCAAAATATGTTATGTAAAGAAATTTAATATACGAATTGGCAACAATAATATTAAAATTTTTGGTTGTATTCTCATCCTTGGTGTTCGCCTTCAGATGGCGTTGACGCTAATCAAAAACATATACATATAACGATTCCGGGCCGGACCTAAATGATCGATTTGATCTAAAAAGATCTGATTTCTTAGATTTGTAATAAAATATTCTACTAACTAATACTATTATATGATGTTAGTTTTTTTTTTTCATTTTTGTAAATGTTTATTAATCTTATCTTGTTTTTGAGTTTGTGTGTGTACATCTTTAGAGTTATGGTGTTTTTCTAATTTTTTTTTTTTTTTTTTGACTTTATGTGTCTTTTTAAAGTTACGGTCTTTTTTTTTTTTTGCAAGAGTAAATCAATAATTTTATTCAAAAGCAAGACGTAATAAGTAAATGTTCATTATTCTTATCTTTTTTTTAAGTTTGTGTGTGTATCTTTAAAGTTACGGGGCTTTTTCGAATTTTTTTTTTTTTTTTTGGACTTTAGGTGTGTCTTTTTAAAGTTACGGTATTTTTTTTGCAAGAGTAAATCAATAATTTGATTCAAAAGCAAGATGTAATAAGTCAATGTTTATTAATCTTAGATTGTTTTTGAGTTTGGGTGTGTCTTTAAAGTTACGGGGCTTTTTCTCATTTTTTTTTTTTTTGGACTTTATGTGTGTCTTTTTTTTTAAAGTTACGGTATTTTTGGTCAAGAGTAAATCAAACATTTTATTAAAAAAGCAAGAGGTAATTCTAAATCTATCAAAAGTAACGTAATTTATATACTACAATTTAGAATTGATACCTGACTACTATTAGTAAGGACCGTCATTAAAAGACTCGATTGAAAAATGATACCCGACTTAATTTCCGTTTTCTTTTTTTTTTGGGGGGGGGAACAGTAATAAATCAGAAAGTGAGTTGTTTTTGTTAAGTCTGTCTATATAAAAAGGGTACCGTTATTGAAATACTAAATTTAAAAATGATAGCCGACTAATTTGCGTTTCTTGACAGTAATTAATCAGAAAGTGGGTTTCTTTTTTTTTTTTTGTAAATCTTATGTATATATAAAAACAAACAAACCGTAATTCAAAGACTCCATTGAAAAAAATCAAACCCCGTTGAATTTGCTTTTTTTTTTAAAGACAGTAATTAATCAGGAACTGGGTTGTTTTTGTTAGTGTGTAGATATAAAAACTAATCTTATTTTGAAATAATAAATGTAACAAAACAAAACAAAAAAATAATACCCGACTAATTTTATTTTTCGGACAAGTAATTCCTAACAATTAGACAGTGAGTTGTTTTTGTTTGCGCGTATATATATAGCGAAAGTAACTGGTCACGAACGAATTCTCGCGAAAACGGCACTTTTCACGTGATCTTTTTTTTTTTCCCCTTTCGCACCCTTAAAAGCAATTTTTGAGGGTTACCCCTTCGTAATGGAATCTTCAGGACATTATTACTAAACTTACAACAGTAAACTAAGTTTACAACACATTAAAAAAAATAGACGTCTTATCAAATTTTAAAAAACTACGACTGCTTCAAAGACACACACTCTCACACGAAACTACAGAGAAAATAGATATTCTACTATTACGAGAAAATGATGAACAAAATCGACTACTAAAGGCAGCCGATCAAGGAATTTCTTTCTCTTTGCTTTTAGCATTAAAAAAAAAGCCATAACCGGCAGCCGTCGGGAACTCTTTCTGTGTTTTATCATAGAAAGTCTCTTTGTGTTGGCTTCTGTTGCCGTCACCGCCTCCATCCAACATAACGTGAGGACTTTTCTGCGTTTATAACATAGAAAAATTCCTCTTTGGTTGGGTGTAGGCCGGTGAAACGGTATATTTCTAGGAATTTACCTAGAAGTAACGACATCTGAAGGCGAACACCACGGATGAGAAAACAACCAAATTTTTTTATCGACTTATCAATATTGCAACTATTATTTGTTATTACTATAATATTGTTGATGATATTATCTCATAAAATATTTTTTTTATAATGAAAACAAGATGTCCTCCTATACATACTTTATATATAATACTTCAAAACACATATATCACTTTTTTTTTTTAATCGCCGTTTATATTTGGTTATTGAAACACTCTTATATATAAAGTTAATTTTAAAAGAACAATACATGGAATAAAAATGTATAATACTAACAATATAGGAATAGATTATTCAAAATAGTATTAGTATAGTAATAATTTTATTACTGTACATATATGATTAAAATTATACTTAATAGTAGATTTTAACATATTATTCAAATATGTGTGTGTGCATGGAAGAATTTTTATATTCTTAGATATATTTAAATTTAAAAGAATATAGTCACAAAAATATTTACATAAAATTATTATTATTTGATGATAATAGCATTAATTTAAAAATATTCATATGATTGCAGAAAGAAGTTTGCTGTTAACTGAAAGGAGGGCCTTTGATTCCTCTTGGAGGGCTTAAAGGAATAGAGCAGAACAAATTCCTAATGTCCATTCCATATGTTCTTATCATTGCAGTTGTTATTACTATGCAATTATTCATATAATATATGAACATAGATGGACTGCTCATCAAAATGCATTGCCCAGTTTGGTGAGTTTATTGGCTTTTTACCTCTGAGTTTAAGATCAATAAATGTCATGGTCCTTCTTCTCAGTTGCATGATAAGACAATAGATATTTACAATCATGACAGATAAAAATAAATCATGGCCCTTATTTCCAGGAGGGTGTAAAGTCACCAGCCAAAGCAGCAGTTGGTCGTACGAAAATGGAGGGAATCCCGATTGTGAACCCAGGTTGCCATTTGATGCTTTTTTATTTAAGTACTTACAACTGCAGATCACGTTCAAGAGATGAAAGATTGCAAAAATTGGAAGAACTGGCTCATATTAAATAGGACATTATTGGATTTTGTGAAGTTAGAAGAAAAGGTGAAGAAACGATTAAAGAAGTGGATATATATTCTACTACAAAGGCACAAATATTGGAAGCACGAGTGAAGTAGGATTCATTATAAATAAAAAGTGGAAGACCAAAATTGTGAAGATTGATGATATAATGGACAGAGTGGTAAGATTAGTTATTCAACTTAATAGATATCAAATGCAGATAATTCACATTTATGCCCCAACAAGTTCTCATAGTGATGAAGTAGTAGAAGATTTTTATATGAATGTACAAAAGACTTTTGATCAGATCAACATTTTCATTTGTTATGGGAGCCTTTAATGCTAGAATTGGTAAACAAATGAAAGATGAAAGTGCTGTAGCTAAATTTGGTTATGATAATAAAAATAATAGAGGACATAGACTTGTGGAGTTTTCAGAAAAAGAAAAATTTTATATTATGAAATCTTTTTTGAAAAAAATGTTAAAAAAAAAATGGATATGAAAGCATCTATATGAAGGCACAGCAGAATTAGATTATATTTTTACTAACAGAAAATACATATTTCAAGATTGTAATGTTCTTAATAAATTCATCACAGATAGTGACCATCAATTAGTAAGATATGTGTTAATGCAAAACTAGAGACAAAAATTATTAAGAAAAACAATATTCACAGTTAATATTCCTAATCTACAGAAATATTCTAATGAATTTAAATTAGAACTTGCAAATAGTTTACAAATATTAGTAGATTTTAAACATGATTCAAATTTAAATGAAATTAATACAAATATAACTGCTACACTTTTAAAAACTATAACTAAGATAGCTAGTAAAAAAAAAAGCAGCAATTGACCAATAAAATTTCTATTGAGAGTAAAGAATTTATGAAGAAAAGAAGGAATATATAGATATATAAAAATGATATTAAGAAGGATTGAATATCTCGAATTTTGTAAAATGTTGCAAAAAAGATTTGATAATGATATAAGAAGATATAATTGTGAACTAGCAAGAAAAGCTGTATTGGTTAGAAACATATCTGCAATAAGAAAAAAAGATGGAACTATTACTAAAAAGAGAGATGACATCATGAAATGGATAACAGAGTTCTATCAAGAAATATATAGTAATGAAGAACAAGTACCTCCCACAATTATTATATCTCCTGAATTGGCCGGGATTTTAAATGAAGAAGTAAGCCATGCGATTAAGTTTCTAAAAAAAGGGAAATGCTCCAGGTAAAGATGTAATTATAATTGAAATATTAAAAAAGCTGGTGAAGAAATAGCAAAATTTTTGGTAAAGTTATATACAAAATGTCTAAATGATAAAGAAGTACCAGATGATTAGAAAAATGCATCATTCATATTAATATTTAAAAAACTTGATAAAGAAGATATTAGAAATTACAGACCTATAACCAGACTTATCAGGTTTATACAATTTTTTTACCTAATTATAACTCATCTATAAAAAACTATGAATTTCAGCCAACCAAAATAACAAGCTGGAATTAAAAGTGGTTTTAGTACAATAAATCATATTCAAGTATTGAGAGAAGTTATAGTTAAATATTAATGTTAAATATTAATGTTTTTATAAAATACTTCCTATTTCATTACTGTCAGTTACTAATGATAATTATAAATATGTATATATAAATTGCTTCTAATTAAAAAAATAAAATTATTTTGTAAAAAAATATGGTATTTGGGAGTTTTCAAGTAAACCAAGATGGCACCCTGTATTTTTGATAAATGTAGTTTTGTGGACCTATAATCTATTGAAATATGTATTAGTTATTAAATTAAAACAAAATTAATAAATCGATTATTAAACTTGAAAAAAAAAAAAAAGAATAAATTCTGATAAATTTCATTAAGAAGCTTTAGTTCAAATTTTTTTTTTATAAATGAATTGTAATGTGGGAAACAACAAGAAGTTCTTAACACTGTTGAACTTTGATTCAATTTAGTGTGCTTCTTTTTAATCAGAAGTTTTTTATCAGAAGTTTTTTTGGTAAATTGTCATAATAATAAAAATTTGGGACCTTCCTGTCAAAAAACATAGTGCAATGGACTATTTCCTAAGGTATGGGATCCTGCCCTCCCGAAAATTGTGTGTTAATGGTCATGATATGATTGCACACGGCTGACATGAATAAAGCGTAAATATTGTATACATTTTTTTCATTTTTTTGTTAATAAGTCAATTCACCCCAAAAATAAAATAAAATAAAATATGAATACTTAAATAATTTTTCCACAATGATTTCTTTTTAAAAATAGCAGTAATAAAAAATAAAATGTAATTATTAAATGTTATTTCCTAGCAAGCATTTTTGGGGGGTCATTGAAACTGTAGATTTATCAAAAATATGAACTGCCATCTTGGTTTACTTAAGTGAAAACTCACAAATTCCAAAAATATTTATGTAGACCCACACATATACAGCCACAACATAATATCTTCAATAAAATATATTTCTTCTCTGTTAATTTACATGAGCAAAACAAAAATATAGAATTGATATGTTCAAAATTATTGGTCTGCAAATTTTTTTTTTTAAAACATTGTATATCTTAAATTAATATAGCAAAACTATCATATACTTGATCAATTTATTTTAATTTTAAAAAAGATATTGAAATTTTTTTACAAATTTAAAAAAATGACACTCATACACTTATAAATATATATTCTATAAAAAAAAAAAAAACTTATTTTATATTATATTAAGTTTTTTATTAGATATTTTTCATGCTCTTAATCTCCAGTTAGTTTACTATTGCAATATAGTTTTACACATATATAAAATATTATTTTATAATCTAAATCTACAGTAGTCAAGATATATGAAAAGTTTATAAGTACTAAATAAATAAAAGCACAATAATTAATTAGATAATGGTTTGAAGTAGATACGTAAATTAGAAAAACTATAGATGAAAAGTTCTATACATATTGCCTAATAGTATTATGTTCATAATGTGATCATATAAATATAATACAACCTAATAAATAAATACATTTTTATTCTAAATTTATTATTTGTTACCTATCTAATATGGAAATTGACTTTTGCATGTATTTAGCTATCAATACAATTCTTATATTTGATGATTAAGAGATATAATTTTTTATAAAATTTTTACTAATTATGTCAAAATTATTATTGAATATCTGTACATTCAACTTCTCCAAAGATCTATTATTATATAACAATTTATATTTCAGGCAGTTACCGAGTATGTTTTATGATATAAAATAAATATAAAATAAAATTAATAAATTATAATATTTATTTAAAGGCTTTTAATCAAAAATATATTTCAATGACTGGAAAATAATAAAAGCAAATTTGTTTTACAAAAAATGATAAATCTAACTATAATAGTTTAAGATTTATATTATAAATAGAATATATATAAATTATTGGCAATATTATTTTTTGGAGATGTCTTGAAACAAAATTATAACTGTGATAAAATTTCAGAAATAATGTTAAAAATTATGAAACAAATCAAAAATAAAGGCCACAAGTAACAACAACAATAAATTGAAAGATTTTCAATTTATATATATACACAAAGAAGAAAAAACAATAAGAATTCATACAGAACATCTGACTAATCCTTCAGCACTTCAGGTGACAATAAAGAGATAATAATAATTCCATTAAATGTTTTTTTTAAAAAAAAAAACTATTATTCATAATAATAGACAACATATTAAATCAAAATTGCATTACAGATTGGAAAAAATAATAATTAAAAAACAAGTTTATTTCTCCTAATACAATGAATATGCAACATTTTTTTGCATTAAAAAAAAAGGCAAACTTTATGATTTATTATTACATAAGCATGCGATTATTAATTTTTTATTTAAATATTATTTCTACACAAGTCAGAAATGACTGCAACATTAATTCAAAGAAAGAAAGAGAAGAGAGAAAAAGAAGAATAAAATTTATATGACGCAAAATGACAATGGAAGAATTTTAATCACATAGATTTGATTATAGAAACAATATTAAAGTGATCCATAACAAAATAGTAGAAGTAATTTAAAAGGAATCAGTTGAAGAAATTATTAATTTCAATTGATGAAGTACAAGAAGAGCTGATGCATAGTTGGAAATTTTAGAGTTTAATTTAAAAATAACAGGAAGTTCAATTACTTACAAGCATAAAATAAAACAGCTGGATAGGCACAGTTATTCCTGTAAACTTGATTCATCAGCTGGAACATAAAAAGTGAGCAATTTTATCTTTTCTTCATTGTGACTATAAATTTTAAAAGAAAAAAAAATCAACAGACTTTATTGATATAACATTTTTTATTTAAAAAAAAAAAAAAACAACAACAAAAAACAAAAAAAACAAATATACAGTTCTTGTAACGCAAATTCTAACTTTGCAGCGTTTTTTTAAATGTATATTTATTGTTACTAATAAAAATTTTATTTTCCATCTGAAAAAAAAAAAAACTGAAATAAAATCAATATCATCTTTAAAAAAAAAATTGTGGTGAAATCAAATCTCAATTAATACTTTAAAAAAAATTAGCTATAATATAATTTGATTCAAACTATTAAAAATTTATTTTATGCTCATTTTAAAACTTAAGAGAATCAGTAGAAAAATATTTAACCTATCACAATAATGATTACTTACAGTTCCAGCTTTGAATTCAATTACTGATAAAGAAAAAACCAGAAATTAGTATGGGATATGAATTAAAATGCATAACTCTCTGATATCATTTATTATTTAAGTTTGCAAGAGATGACATTAAAGCTGTTCTTGTCTATATATTGTATAATCTAAAGAATCAAGTGACATTATGTTGCTAATAAATAAAAACTATTATTCAATATAAAATATATTTTTAAAATGTTTTTAAATTTTCATAGAAAAAAAAGATACTATAAAAAATTAATGCTATAAAACTATGAGAAATTATGATTTGGTTTCCACAAAGTTATATGAAACAAACCAGAATTATTAATTTAAATTTAAAGGCATCTATATACAGTATTTCTTAATAAATAAATAAATAAGTAAATTTAATAGTGATACCATAAACCAATTATATAATTCAGAAAGAAAAATTTTTAAAAAAATCATAAATTGTTTTAAGAATTAAACACAGAAAAAAATAATAATTAGTCTTTTATTAAATTCATAAATATGACTGATGATGTTTACATCATATTTAAAGAGCTCAATAAAGTTTAGGATTTATCTCAAAAGTGAACTGCTTCATTAATTAAGAAGAGAATGGCAAATATTGGCAAACTATCATTAATAATAACTAAGTATTATTTCTTAGTCCAAGTGATTTACTACCTAGTTATTCAATTTGTCTTCAGTTAAAGAATTTACCATATTATGCATAAATTCACAAATATAGCGAAATTTATCATAAATGAATATATTAAAAATATAGTTGAATAGTTACTATCATTAATAATTACTAAGCATTATTTCTTAGCCCAAGTGATTTACTACCTAGTTATTCAATTTGTCTTCAGTTAAAGAATTTACCATATTATACATAAATTCACAAATATAGTGAAATTTATCATAAATGAATACATTAAAAATATAGTTGAATAGTTTATTGCTTAGGAATTGATAAAAAATTTGAGTGACCAAAGTAACAGACACATGTCATTTATGGAACCTAAACTCAGAGAGTGCCACTCTAGCATTGCATTAAATTACATAGAACAATATATGCATTTATAATTAAGTAAATCATATGATATGATATATCATAAAATACCTTTATATAAGAGCAATAATATATATTATAGTAACAAACATAATAAGAAGCATTCTAATGAATTTAAATTAGAACTTACAAATCGATGTGAAGTATTAGTAGATTTTGAACATGATTCAGATTTGAATGAAATTAATCTGAAAATAACTGATACACTTTTAAAAACTGCAACAAAGATAGCTGGTAAAAAAAAAAGCAGCAATTGATCAATAAAATTTCTACTGAGACTAGAGGATTTATGAAGAAAAGAAGAAATATGAAGATATACAAAAATGATGCATTAAAAAGGATTGAATATCTCGAATTTTGTAAAATGGTACGGAAAAGAGTTGAAAATGATATAAGAAAGTATAACTATGAACTAGCAAGGAAAGCTGTAGAAGAAAATAAAAGTGTCAAGAATGTAAGACATTTTGGTACTGGTAGGAAATTTATATCTGCAATAAGAAAAAAAGATGAAATTATTACCAAAAAGAGAGATGACATCATGAAATGGGTGGAAGACTTTTATCAAGAAGTATATAGTAATAAAGAACAAGTATCTATTACATCTTTCAAATTACCCAGCATTTTAAATGAAGAAGTGAGATATGCAATTAAATGTATGAAGAAAGGAAAGGCTCCAGGTAATGATGGAATTATAATTGATATATTAAGAGGAGCAGGTGAAGAAATAAAAAATTTTTTTAGCAAAGTTATATACCAAATGTCTAAATGATAAAGATGTACCAGATGATTGGAAGAATGCAGTAATAATATTAATATTTAAAAAAGGTGATAAAGAAGACATTAGAAATCACAGACCTATCAGCCTTTTATCAGTTTTATACAAATTTTTTACCAAGATAATTACAACTTCTCTACAGAGAACATTGGACTTCCACCAACCAAGAGAACAAGCTGGATTTAAAAGTGGTTTTAGTACAATAGATCATATCCAGATATTGAGATAAGTTATAGAAAGGACAAATAAATATGAGTTGCGATTATGTTTTGGATTTGTAGATTATGAAAAGGCATTTGATTCTATAAACATTTCTTCAGTGACTAAAGCAATGGATCATCAAGGTATAGATCCAGGATATTGTCATACTTTAAAGAATATTTATAAAAATTCAACAGCAACAATTAGATTACATAATGATACTGCAAAAGTCAACATTGAGAAGGGTATAAGACAAGATGACTCCATATATGGGAAACTAAAGGAGTGAAAGTAAATGGAGATTATTTAAGTCATTTAGATTTTGCAGATGATGTACTTGTTTTTGCAAATAATGCTTCACAGCTGCAGAAAATGTTGCAGGAATTATCAGATGAAAGTAGGAAAGTAAGACTAAAGATAAATGTTAAAAAGGCTAAAGTGATGTTTAATCGATTTGCTCAAAATATGAAAATAAAGATTGATTATAATGAATTAGAAGAAGTTAACAGTTAAAATACCTTGGTCAGATTATTAATACAGTGGAAACATAATGGATGAAATTAATCATAGAATTAAACTTGGTTGGAGTGCTTTTGGTAGAAATAACTTGATACTAAAAGGGAATATGCCTATGTGTTTGAAAAGGAAGGTTTTTAACAAATGTTTTGCCAGTTCTTACTTATAGATGTGAGACTTGAACACTTAATAGAAGAGCAATACAGAGACTTCAGACCACTCAAAGAAGTATGGAGAGAAACATGCTGGGAGTAGCAAGAAGAGATTGAAAACGCAATGTATGGGTAAGAGAACAAACAGATGTTACTGACCTCATTGAAAAAATTAAAATATTGAAGTGGAGTTGGGCTGGACATATTGCTAGAAGAGATGATAATAGATGGACAATTGAAGTCTTAAACTGGATTCCAAGAGATTATAAGAGGCCCGGAAAGAGACCACATGTGAGATGAATGGATGAGATAAGAAAGTGTGCAGGGGTGATGTGGAGAAGAGAAGCTGAAGATCGGAGAAGATGGATTGAGCTTGGAGAGACCCTCATCCTACAGTGGATTGATAATGGTTGATGATGATGAATAAACATACATATAAATGTTCTTTTCAGCAAATATTAACTTTTGCCCCTTTCCATGTGCTTGAACTATTTTACAATTATATGATGTGATGCACTGTGGGTTCTCCTTTATCAGAGTCGGGAATCTCCCAGCCAATATGCCCATAGAAATCATTAGCCACCTTATATTCCCTTTCCATTTCCCACCCTAAGTTTTTCCCATATTCTTCTCAATCCTGCTCCATCCCATTTTCACAACTTAATCATACTCCATGCCCTTAATATCTAAATCCCCCTTATTTTTCCCAAACCCAGAATAAAAACCAAGAACCCACTTTATCCTTATACTTATTCTTTCACATCTTGATTATTCGTACTCTTTCAGTTTGCAGGCATTTACATTCAATTAAGAAATGCCTAATATTTTCTATGCTTTCCTTACATAACTTGCAGATTAAATCACCCACATTTTTCCATTTATGAAATATATTTGCTTGTTGCCAATGATCCTGTTCGAGCCTGAAACAGTAAACTACTTTCCTTGCCACTATCATAAATTAACTCACATACAATATGCTATTACTAATTTATTAATTAATCTCTTTTTACCCTCCATGCTAGTTCTCCATCTCTCCAACTCCCTATTTTTTATTAATATATCTATTCTTTTATCCCATTCCTTGTCACTATAATACTCAACAATTCTCCTAACACACTGACAAATTCTTTTACCCAAATCATCTGCATACCAAACTACTGTTCTCAGCCAACTTGTTCCCTGTCCTTTACTCATAACCCAATTAAATACTATTTTAGCTAATTTCTTATTATCCATAAACTGCAATCTACTGAACATTTTCATTTTGCTTTTTGCATCTCTCATACAAATACCTGCCCATTCTATTTCTTCTTGAATTGCCTCCTTTGCCATCCACACATCTGCAACTAATGCATGTATTCCTACTTCACTTTGTACTTTTTCTAAGTAATCTAACATCCCTTTAATAACACATTATTCATCATTTTAGGTTAACCCTGCTACTGCCACCCCCTTTCCATACAATTCTAGCTACATCATATTTATTATATGAAAACACTGTTAATTTCTTTATCAATTCCTTTCTTTTTTTTTGCTTCAGTTATCAATTTTTTCTCCCATTCATCCAAGCAATTTCTCTGATTACTTAAGACAATTCCCAAATACTTATATCTATTTGCCACACTTAACTATATCCCCCAATAAAAATTCTTTCTGTTCTCTTTCCCCAGTATTAATCATCATTACTTTTGATTTTTCATCACTAAATTTAATCACCATCTCTTTACCCACCTTGCACATGTCTTACAATATAACTTCCATATCTTTCCTTCTTTCTTCTCTACTTTCTGTGCACAAAAATACATCATTTTAAATATATTAAATCATTACAAATAAATACATAAACTTATTATTTCTTTCCAAAAACTTCTAATAAAAGACCTTATAATATATATACTCTATTACCACCTATTAATGGTATTTCTACTCCTCTTTCTAGTCTTTTTATTGCTCTTTCATTTCTCTCAAATACAACAAAAATAAAATAGGTAACATAGGGCATCCTTGCCTAAGTCTCATCCAATTTTTAACTTAAATAATTCTATATTCCTTACTTGATACGTGTAGTAATTATTTTCATACAATTGCTTAATAAGATCCACTAAAGCTTCATCCACTCCCAAATTTACTAAACTCACTCATAATCTATTTCTATTTGCTCTATCATATGCCTTCTCTATATCTATAAAAACCATATATAACTGTTTACCTGTATTTCTACTCATATCTGTAAGTTATGTAACTACAAATAAACTATCTCTTATACGCTTATCAGATCAAAAATCTCCTTGCATTTCTCCCACTATATTATTTTCATCCATCCATTTTGGACCCTTCTAGACACCATATATGCAAAAATTTTATATAACACTAACTTTTTATGATCCTTATCCTTTCCTTTAAATAGTATTCTTACTCTTTCTTGTATTACTTCAACTATCTGGAAATCTCTACACTGTGCCATTTTATTAAAACATGATAATAATTTAATTTTGCCCTATTTCCTAAATTCATTATCGCTGCTGCTCATTCATTTAAACCTCATGCCTTTCCACTTTTCAATTTCTTCCATGCCTCATTCAATTCATTTTCTGGAAACCTAATATTTCCATTACTATTTGATTTTATGTTTGTTTTCATTCAGTCTATCACATCTAACTTCTTTTCTATATCTATTATATACTTATTTAAGTTTATGTCTAATTCTTCTCCAGAGCTACACTCAACTGCCTCATCATCTAGTAATACTATTTCTTTCTCCTCTACATTCTTTCTTTTAATCTGTTTCCAAAATTTTTTATTCCCATGTCTTTCAATTTATTAATATCCTCCAACAATTTACTATCTAATTTCATTCTCTCTCTATAATTATCTATTTTAGCCAACTTCTTTTTTTTTAAAAAAAATACTTTTCCCATTTAACATTAACATCTTCACTTTCTTTGTTCTTAATAGGACACTTATATACTCTGCATGCTTTTTTCCTTTCTTTTACACTTTTACTAACTCTCACTCTTCTATTACTTTTATTATTCTGGATATTCTCATCTAAAACCCCATTTGCCACTTTTTCCACATTCACCCCCAACCAACTCTTCCATGATTTCTTCAACTTTTATTTTATATTCTTCTAACTTATCCTTATAATTCATTCTCCATCCACATCTTTCACTATCCTTTTTAATTTTATTACTATTTTCCATCACATTAGTAACTAATTTCTATTATGAAGAAATTATGATCACTATTATATATTGTCTCTTCATTATTAAACACTTTCATTTTCTGTACTTTATTCATTCTCTCTTTCTCTACTAATACATCATTTATTGTGTGAAATATATTATTTCTTGACCATGTATATTGTCCTTCATAAATAATTTGATAAATTTCTAATGTTCAAATTCGCTTTCTGACAAAAATTCTTCAAAAGCTGACCATTCTTAGTATCTACACCATCAATCTCTTCAATATGCCCATTCATTATTTTCTTCCCCCTTTTTTTTAATATATATATATATTCTTAACTATGCACTCATATATGCTACTCTTCCACTACATTATAGTTTGATTATCTCCAGTGGCTATGGCTATATAGATTATAGCCATCATCCATTCTTGTCTTCTTATCTCAAAATACAAATGTTCTTGACATTTAACAGTATTTAAATATTTTTTTGATATAACTCCTATACCCCCACCCCTTTCTTCTTTTTCTTTTCTATTTATACACCTGCCATACCAAGTCTTCCAGTGTGGATTTTTCTTCTCTTAGAGATGTTTCCACTACTGCTAGTACCTCAAGCTCTTCATTTTTAATTGCTCTGTTTAATTCCAGCCACTTTTCTGGTCTCCTATCACCTTGCATATTCAAATATCCTATTTTAACAATTTCTTCTTTCCTTGACTATTTCTCCTCCATTACATTTATAAATAACTCACCATTGATTTTACAGACCCATTCCCTCTCCACATCTACATTTATATCTAAATCAGCTACCCTTTGTTTATTTCTTATATTCTGTCCATTCTTCTCCTTTCTGATAACAATGCAATTTAAAACCCCACCCAACTTTATAATTTTCCTAAACTATATTCTTTATTAATCAAACTCCCTAAAATTTCACTTCCTTGTTTTGCTAAGTATAATCCATTTTTATTATATAACTCCCTCTTACTAATAAAAAATCCCACATTATCCACAAACATATCATTTCTCTTACACAATTTTTTCAATCTCTCATTTATAGAACATGCCATATCTAACATATACCTATTATCAAATCTTGGTAATAAAACAATTATTCCTACTTTTCCTTTAATCTTAGTCAAATTACTAAACAATTCTACATATTCATCCATTATTGTCTGCGATAACTCTGACAAATTATTTGTCCCTACCACAATACACATCTCTACTCCCCTGTTCCTTACCTTATCTGTAACATCCCTAATTCTAGCTTCAAGCAAACATATTCTTATATACCTGTTTCTATTTTCCCTTGCAATTACATCTCCACATTCTCTAATTAACAATCTCCTATCAATACTGTCTCATAATTTACTTTCCCTAACTTATTCATAACATTCTCTTCCATCTTTTGAATGTCCTTGTCTACTTTTTCTTTAACACTTCTATTCAATAGTTACCTGCTCACATTTCATCTCTAATAATTTTAATTTTGATTCTACATCCTTTACCTCTTCCTCTATCTTACTTATTCTTTGGCTAACTATCTCTTTTGCACTACTTTTTTTTCATCCATAACTATTGTCACTCCGCTAAAAACATACACTATTCTATCTTCCTCAACTACATTTTGCTCCATTTCTCCTAACTTTCTCTTTACACTATCTACACTTAGAAACTATTTTTTCACCTCTTTTGTCAAATTTACACAATATCTACATAACCATAAACCTGTTATCTTCTTCCTAGTCTTATTTAAGCATTTCAAATGATAAATCTCATCATGTATGGTGCACTCTATCACAACACACCTAATTTCTTTCTGACCATTATATAATAGATTGTGGAATACAAAAGCAATCCATATTCCTTATTTTTCCAAGTCCCCTACTCTATATTTAACTTTATGCTTCCTCTATCACTCCTCAAACCCCTTTATGCAAAAGAAGAAAAACTTTTTTATTTCAATGGCGATTAATAAACATATGTTTTCTAACCTTACGTCTCAATAGCATTATCTTCTTTCTCAAATAAATCACTCGCTTTCTTAAATGAAAAAACTCTTTAATAGCAAACCTACTAAAAAACCAACTAATCTTATGTACAACTTAATTTTAAAGCCTCCTTGCAGTAACACACACACAAAAAAATTTTTTTTTCCTTCTTATATTCAAGATGGCATAACGAAACACTTTCCAAACATTATCAATATTATTCCCGATCTTTACAAATCCAATTAAATCTATCTCTCTTCACCCAGTTTTTTTTCCACTTACACCTAGTAAACAAACAATTTTAGTAGTATCAATTTTCCAAATGCTATTCAAATATATATATAAACTTTAACTTAACTTGTGGAACAAATCAATCATATTAGCACAGCATTTCATACGTAGTGACATCTATCTGTTTTATATAAAAATTAACTATAACCTATTAAAGCAATACAATATTTTTAAGCCAGAAAATAAAAACTTGTATAAATGTATATTATATAATTTTCCATTCATTTATCAATAGCCAATTATTAGTTAAATTAATTGATGTTTTATATACATTCATATAATTATTTTTATTATAATTAATGTAATTGGTTTCATATATCTTTCTTCAATTAGGTTCTTTAATATACTTCAAAGGTTTTATATTTTTTTACACAATTATCACTTCTATTAATTGTGTTTATTATGTGTTTTTTTTTTTTGCTTTTTCATCTAATTGCTTCTATGCATGTCCATAGTAAACCATACTGCAACTTCCATGAGTAATTTTATATATGTGAAATATAAAAAGGGAATTGTATATAAAATTATTTGTAGAAATTGTAGTACGGTTTACTATGAACATACAGGGAAGGAATTAGATGAAAGATCAAAAGAACATAATAATGCAATTAATAGAAGAGATGATAGATCTGCCTTATATATTCATTATTTAAAATACAGACATAAAATAGATTGTATAAAAAATATAAAACCTTTAAAGTATAACTGAAGAATCTAATAGAAGGAAGATATATGAAACTAATTACATTAATTATAATAAACATAACTGTATGAATATATATATAAAACATCAATTAATTTAACTAATAATTGGCTAACGGTAAATGAATAGAAATTATATAATATATATGGTTGTCATCTGATCCTTCGTGTCAGCCGCTAGAGGCGCTATTTCTAATCAAAAAACACATTAATATAAAGTTCCCAAGCTAGCGATTCTCTATTAATATTGACTTTTTTTTTTTGGTTTGTTTACAAAGTTTACTTTCTTTCGTTTCTGAATTATTTTTCCCAAATAATATTTTTGACGATGGGATAATAGTAGTTGTTTTTTTTTTAATTTTTTTTTTTACCAAAGGGTCTTTTTTTGGTGTGTGTTCCAATAGTTATTTGTGTTTTTTTTTTTTAAAAATAATATTACTGTTTTTGTAAAATTGGATTGACAAAATTCAAGAGAGAACGGGGTTTTTTGATGGATCTTTAAATAATAATTTACGTTACTTTGATAGGTTTCCATTTGATTGCTGACAACAATTATTTGGAGAAGTGTTGTTTTTTTTTCGTGTGTGTGTGTATGTTTAAATAAAAATTATTTGGAGAAGTGTTGTTTTTTTTTCGTGTGTGTGTGTATGTTTAAATAAAAATTAAAACCTTTACTTTTATCGGTTTACATTTGATTCACGACCGATTGGACTTCCTTTCATTTATAAATTATGGTTTTGGTTCTACAAATAAATATTTTTGACAATGGGACTATAATAGTTGTGTTTGTTTAATTTTATTGACAAGAGCAGATGTTTTTTTGGTGTAGATTCAAATAGTAATTTGGGTTACGTTTAAATAATAAGTTACGGTCTTACTTTCATCAGTTTACATTTGATTGCCGACACTAATTATTGGGAGGCGTGTTTTTTGTGTGTACGATTGTAGACAACAATTATTGGGAGAAGGGGTGTAACCGTTTAAAGAATAGTAGTTTACGTTACTTTTAGTAGTGGTGTACATTTGATTGCTGACAATAATTAGTGAGAGGGGTGGGTGTTTTTGGGTGATGATTAAATACTAATTTACCTTCCTTTTATTTTACATTTGATTGCCGATAACAATTATTGGGAGCTAAAGAGGTTGTTTTTTGTGTATGTTTAAATCAAAATTGAAGTTACTTTTATCAGTTATATTTGATTGACAACGGTTTTGACTTTCTTTTTTTTTTTTTTTCGTTTATAAATTATGTTTTTGGTTTGCCCAAAACCTAATATTTTTGACAATGGGATAATAATAGGTGTTGTGGTTTTCTTTCATTTTTATTGACAAGAGCAGGTCTTTTTTCGGTGTATGTTCATATAGTAATTTGGGTTACGTTTAAAAAAAAATCGGTTTACCTTATTTTTAGTGCTTTACATTTGATTGCCGATGACAATTAGTGGGAGGGGTGTTTTTGTTTACGATTAAAAAATAATTGTACGTTCCTTTTATTTTTTACATTTGATTGCCGACAACAATTATTGGGAGAAAGGGTTTTGCATTTTGTTTTGTTTGTGTGTATGTTTAAATCAAAATTTAAGTTACTTTTATCGGTTACCATTTGATTGAAAACCGATTTGACTTTCTTTTTTTTTTTTTCATTTATAAATTATTTGAGTTTTCCCAAATAATATTCGATTTGACAATGGGACAATAATAGTCTAGGTTTCTTTAATTTTGATGGACAAGAGCGAGTCTTTTTAGGTGTACGTTCAAATAGTAATTTGGGTTATGTTTAACTAATAATTTACTGTCTTACTTTGATTGGTTTACATTTGATTGCCGACGAGAATTAGTGGGAGGGTCGTTTGTTTTTTTTCTATATGATTAAAGAATAATTGACGTTCCTTTTATTTGACCGTTTGATTGCCGACGACAACAATTATTGGAAGAAGAGGGGTTTTTGGGGCTATGTTTAAATAAAAATTTTAGTTACTTCTTTTATTTTACATTTGATTGCCGACAACAACAATTATCGGGAGAAGAAGAGATGTACGTTTAAATAAAAATTGAAGTTACTTCTTTTATTTTTGACATTTCACGAAGGCCATTTAGAATCCCTCAAACAAGCTTGCCTTTACGAAGTGAACATTTCTGTCGGCAGATGTTTTTGGACCTCAAATCTGCATATATTTGCCGCACAATCCAATCTTTTCTTTCAGCAGCAGGATGTTTTTTTTCTTTTTTTCGGCTGTAGAAATATTCCAGTGCTGGCTTCCGTGTCTGGCAATTCCCATCTTTTCAAGTTTTCTGTTGTGGGAATTAGCAATACTTTTTGTCTCGGAAAATTTCTCGCTAAAACGTGACTCAAAGTGTGATTTTTAAATTTTTGCGCTATTCCACCCTAATCGAAAATTTAAGAGGAATACAAATTTATGAGGAACAATCACTACTGTTAAAATTAATAAAATGTAACAGTACATCAATTCATCTTAAAAAAAAAAAGGCACCGATGAAAATTTAAATAATTTTGACACGATCACATTAACACACCCTCGTACGATATTGTTACATAAAATACATAACGCAGCATTACGATATAGTGCATGACACAAACAACTACGGCATTTTCCTCTGCTTTTAGCATCGGAAAAAGCCACACCGTTAGCCGCTAAGCCGAGTTAACACTCTTTCTAGATTTTACCGTAGAAAGGAGACTTAACTTCCGAGTTAACACTCTACCTTTTAGCGTAGAAAGTAGACTTAACTCCGAGTTAACAATCTTTCTAGGATTTCTTTTAGAAAGAATGCTTAAAGGCTTGGGTGCGGCCGCGGAAACGGCATATTTCTAGAAATTTAGCTAGAAATTGCGCCTCTAGCAGCTGACACGAAGGATCAGATGACAACCATATATATTTATACAAGTTTTTGTTTTTTTTCTGGCTTAAAAATATTGTATTGTTTTAATAAGTTATAGATAATTTTATATAAAACAGATAGATGTCACTATGGATGCAATGTAAGTTGTAATTGTAAAACAATTCAAGCACATTAAAAAGGGCAAAAATTATTATTAGCGAAAAAAACTTTTATGTATATGTTTATTATATATATTATTGCTATTATACAAAGATATCTTATATTATATCACATCCTATGATTTATTTAAATCTATGTAAAAGCAGCATAATGGATTAAACTTCTTACCATTTTTGATGATGCATTTATAAATAATCAATAAATGTTTTTGTCCAAGTATACTATAATAAAAGTATAATTGTGATAATGGAATAAACTTTAAAATCTTCACAAATGTTAGAATAAATCGAAAATGTATCTGCAAACTGATTTCAAAATTTCCTAATAATATGATGTGCTTTATAAATGTCATTGTCTCTCACCCACTTCCTATTAACCTGTGACAATAATAACTGGAAATTACAAATAAAGTTTAATTTTTTCTAAAAAAAAATTAACAATTCAACAAGATTATAAAAATAGCCTAACATATAACTACAATTGTTCATGTATTGGTACAAATTTCCCAAACACACAAATACATTTAATATACATAAGGAAAGTTACAAGTAAATGATTATATAAATATGCAAATTATTAAACATGTTTTACACAAATCAAAGTGTAACATATATTTGTAAAAATTTATTTTCAAAATATAAATGAAATCAAATCAAGGTTGAAAATAAATATTAATAAAAGCATTTGAAAAAAACTATGTAAAAGTTTTAGCACAATTTTTCTTTTTGTTATTTTAATAAACATATTTACAAAACAAAAGTATCTAAGTTCAAAAATTATATAAAAAATGAATGAAATCAAATATGCTTTAAACCAAAATAATAATAAAAATTTAAATCCAAATAGAATATATAAATTTTCTGTATTTTCCTAATATTTATTTCACCGAATTAAAATTTTGCAAATGAATTTTGTCAAAAAATAATTATTATACTCGTCTCTTTTTAATGATAAATTCAAGTTTGGGGATTCATAACAAATGCTATAACCATACATCATATTAAAAAATGACTAAATAATCATAGATTGCTCACTTATTAATATAAGCTCTATCCCATTATTCTGAAATCCTCAGCTCATATACCTTCAAGCATTCATGAAATTTATAAAAGTAATGATAAAATAAAAAATATTTTAAATTCAAATATAATTACTGGCATAATTTAAAAGAAATTTGTTAATATTTTAAAAAAAAATTAATTCAATAAATATGAATAAAGTTCAAATCATTAATTACATTTTCTTAATTCCAAAAAAATTGCATGTGTAATGAAGATGACATATCATAAAATTGATTGGTGAAAATACTTTAGAAAGTATTGCTTTCTATTTAATTTATTACTATAGTGAGTATAGGTTTAAAAAAAAATATTTTAAGAAAAAAAAAACATTATGTATTTACATTAATTAATTATAAAGAAATTTTGCATTTGTATAAGGCAGTAAATTCATAATAAAAAGTTTTATTTTCCTTGTACGCTATTTCAGAAATAACGTTTTAACATAAAAGTAGCTGCTTCTTTTCTGTTGGCAATTTTGGAGTGTTATCATACAACAGCATTTCTTTTGCTCATAAGTATCATATGCATTTGCTAATTTCACAAGATTAAGGACAAATTTAATTTTTTTACAGAAATGTATTATGAATATTAAACTTTCACTATGAGTTTCCTTTTATTCTGGTTAAAGTGGCACTGGATTGTTTCTGTTTCCATTTATGTTGAAAGAAAACTTTTGAATCACAAATTATTTGCTTTTGATTATCATATACAGTTGTGAATTTTACCCAACTTAAGGCTAAGTTTAAATCCTTTATAAAAATGTGTTATACACATACCTATTTTAACCTCGGATAAAGTATTTTTTTTTCTTCTAGTCTTGAAATTAAAAGGTGCCTGTTACTTCTTCTGTCTCTATTTGTTTAAAAGATCTTTTTAGCATAGAATTGCAAATTTTTTGGTTTTATATGTCCATGTACAGATAAGAATCAATATATATTACCAATATTCACGCAGCATATGGATAAATATATTTTTAACCTGATTTTTCTTAACAATCTTAGTTTTCATTAATGTATGCACTACAGAAGTTGTGGAGTCTACATATAACTTTAGGATGCAATACTGTTTTATCTAAAAGCATTCAGAAAGGAGGATTCAGATTTATACAAAAAACCTGTGGTAATTTTTGTAAAATAAAGCAGTTGAGTTTTCTTGAAGGCAGAATGAATGATCTGTGAATATTTTTTTTTTCTAATAAATAGTGATGATCATGACAGACAAAAATAAATCATGGCCATTATTGCCACAAGGTTGTAAAGTTGCCAGCCAAGATAGCAATTGTAGATCAAAAGCAGAGGATGCTAAGAATCTCCTGATTGTGGATCCAGGCTGCCATTTGAAAATGACCTTTTATTTAAGTACTCACAACTGCAGATCATTTTCAAATGATAGAAGATTACAAGAATTGGAAAAAGAAATGTCTAATATGACATTCTTGAACTTTATGAAGTTACAAAAAAAAATGATGAACCAATTGGTTTGAAAAGTGGACATGAGAGACTATACTATAAAGGCACACAAACATTGGAAATACAAATAGAGTAGTATTCATTCTAAATAAAAAGTAGAAAAACAACATTATGAAGATTGATAATCTATTGGACAGAATGACAAGATTAAGTATTCAACTTAATATCAGATACCAAATACAAATATTCAAGTTTATGACTCAAAAAGTTTTCATTTTAATTAAGAAGTAGAGGAATTTTATATAGTTATACAAAAGACTTTCAGTCAGATCAAACATTTTAAAATTGTCATGGGAGATGAATGCTATATTTGGTAAACAATTGAAAGATAAAAGTGCAGTAGCTAAATTTGGTTATGGTGATACAACTGAAAAAGACAAAGACTTACGAAGTTTGCAGAAAAAGAATAACTTAAAAATTACAAATTCTTTGAGAAAAACATTAATCGGAAATAGACATGGAAGCATTCAAATAAAGATACAGGAGAACTGGATTACATTTTGACTAACAGAAAATATTTATTTCAAGATTGTAATTTTCTTAATAAAATCAACATAGGAAGTGATCATGGATTAGTGAGATATAAGATACATGTTAATGCAAAACTAGAAAGACAAAAATTATTTTAAAAAAACAATATTCACAGTTGATATTTCTAATCTTCAAAATCATTGCAATGAATTTAAATTACAACTTGCAAGTTGTTTTCAAATATTAACAGATGTTGAATATGTTTCAGATTTGATGAAAATTAACAGGAAAATAACAAATACACTTTTAAAAACTGCAACAGAGATAGCTGGTACAAAAAAGCAGAAATTGGTCACTAAAATTTCTACAGAGATAAGATAATTTATAAAGAAAACAAGGAATATGAAAATATGTAAAAATAATACATTAAGAAAGATTGAATAGTTTGAATTTTTTAAATGGTGTGAAAAAGAATTGATAATGATATACGAAAATATAATTGTGAACGAGCAAACAAGGTTATAAAAAAGAATAAGTCCCAAGAATATAAAAAAAAATATCTTGGTATTGATAAAAAAATTATTTCTCTAAGATGAAAAGATAGAATTATTACTAAAAAGAGAGATGCTATCATGAAATTTATAGAAGAGTTCTATCAAGAATTATATAGCAATAAAGAACAAGGAAAAGTATCTTCTACAACAGCTATATCTTCTGAATTAATTACCCAGAATTTTAAATGAAGACGTGAGACATGCAATTAAAATTTATAAAAAAGCAAAGTGACACATGCAATTAAATTTATGAAGAAGGAAGGTAATGGTGGAATTATAATTGCTATCTTAAAAAAAGAAGGTGAAGAAATGCAAAAATTTTGACTAAGTTATAGATCAAATATTTAAATAATAAAGATGTACTGGTGAATGGAAGAATGCAGTATTAATATTGATATTTAAAAAAGTATGATAAAGAAGATATGAGAAATATTAATCTTTTATCAGTTCTACATAAATTTTTTACCAAGGTAATTTGCAAACTTAGGATATTAATTCGCCAAAAGAATAAGCTTGATTTAAAAGTGGTTTTAGTAAAGTGGATCATATCAAAGTATTGAAACAAATTATAAAACCGATCAATGCCATTATTCCTCGACTTTGTTGATTATGAAAAGGAATTTAATTCAATAAGTATTTCTTCAGTGATTAAACCATTGGATCACCCAGGATATTGTCAAATTTTGAAAAATATTTATAAAAATGTAACAGCAACAATGAAATTACATAATCACATGATCATTGTTTCTTATGCTTGCTCATAATTGTTATTAAAACAGGCAAAACTCTCCATATCCATTGATTACTCTGGCTTACAGTGAGTGGCACTACTGTATGGAGAGTTTTGCCTGTTTTAATAATAGAAATTAAATAATGACTCTAGGAAGATTAACATTGAGAAGAGTGTATAACAGAATGACACATATCTCCAAAACTTTTTACAGCAGTTTTTCAAGAACTATGTTGTGGATTAAAATGAGAAACTAAGGGAGTAAAAGTAACTGGAGATTATTTAAGTCATCTAGATTTTGCAGATCATGTAGTTGTTTTTGCAAATAATGCTTTAGATGTTCAGGAAATATTGCAAGAGTTATAATGTACAATGGATTTTCCCAAAAAAAGAAATTAAAAATTGATAATGATGTGTTGAAAGAAATTAATAACTACAAATACCTTGGTCAAAATACTACTACAAATGGAAACATAATGGATGAAATTAATCATAGAATTAAACTTGGTTGGAATCCTTTTGGTAGAAGTTAACTTAATTTTAAAGGAAATATGCCTATGTGTTTGAAAAAAAAGATTTTTAATAAAAGTGTTTTACTAGTTCTTATTATTGAATCTAAGACTTGGACATTTAACAAAAGAGTAATATAGAGACCTCAGACCACTCAAAGAATTACTGAGAGATACATTTTAGGAGTAAGAAAGAGATCAAAAATGAAATACATGAGTGAGAAAACAAATACGTGTTACCGACATCATTGAAATAATTAAGACACTAAAGTGGAATTAAGCAGGACATATTGCTAGAAAAGATCATAACAGATGGACAATTGAAATCAAACAGGATTTCAAGAGATTGCAAAAATTTAGAAAGAGATCACATATGAGATAGATAGATGAAATAAGGAAGTGTGCTGATTTGATAGGAAGAGCAGAAGCTGGAGATAGGAGATGGATTAAACTTGGATATTCATTCTGCAGTGGATCGATAATAGATGAAAGTAAAGATGATGATGATAATTATACCATATATTGTGATGGATATTTGAGCTCTCTAAAATACAATAATAGAGATAATCTCTAAAAAATTTTATAGGCTTATTACAAAAATAATATTATTTACGTTTTGTACCATGTAAAGCAAAATTTCACGATTCCAAGATGCCATTTTCTCATATATTTATAGTTCTTAAGATTTTTGCATCAATTTTAAAAATCACGGTTTCTTATTGAACATTAAATGTATTTATGAACACTACATTAAATTTTAAAAAAGGACTATATAATGTTAAAACATATATGTTCAACATGGAAAAAAATTATTTTTAAAACAAGAGTAATAGAGCAATATTAAGTTGTATGCAATATTAAAATGATTTACAGTAGTAACATAACTAATATAATGTTTGTATGTATATGTGTGTGTACTGATTTTATTTTGCGTTTCTTTGATCTATTTTAAATTTAAAGAAGTGCTATTTTAAACATTTTAAATAAAGTTATTATTTTAATAAAATGCAATATCAATCGAACTCTTAAGCCATCAACAATCTCAACCTCTAGTCAAAGCAACCTCCTTAAATAATAAAGGCGATGCCACCTTTATCTATAGTCTGATATATTTATATAGTCACTAAAGATTGCAACTTGACTAAAGAGTGTGAGATTAATAATGCAAAAATGTTTAAACAAACCTCATTAATCAGGCAAATATACCCTATTCTGAAAGCAGGCTAATAAATAGACAATTATAACTTCTATTCCCATATAAAGTATATATTTACTAAGACTATAAATATATATAAAAAAAATTAACCAAACTTTTTAAAACTTGATTTTATATGCCTATTATAAAAATATAACTACACAACAATGTTTCAACTATTTTATAATATACCCGGGTCTCGTTTTATATGCATTTATTTAACACAATTTTGAAGTTATGCAATTCATGTTTCTTCTTAATATCTTTGTATGCGGTTTTCTTCTATGCAATAAAAATTATTAGATCAAAAGTCAACCTCCAATAATACGCTATTACTTTAAATATTATAAATTTCGCGCACTCACGTCATATTTAAAGTAGTAGCGGATTATCGACTGTAATAGATTTTATGCAATAAAGAAGTTCATAATTCACTTAAAATCAGGATTTCCCCATTTTATATACACACATTAAATTTTACAAGATTATAATGTAAATCTGTTCAAACGTTATAGATGCCTATACTACGCATGTTGTTGTTTTTGCATTTTAAATCATGTTCTATTTTTGTTTTTTAAAAAAAGAATACGTAATCAATTAATCATTTAGTGTCCGCAAGTTTATTTTTAAAAGGTGAGTAACAGCGGTGAACACAAGTAAATTTGACAATTAAAATCTGATTTTTAATTGTAATTAACAATTTAAAAATTACGTAACGTGATCTGAAATTAATGTAATATGAAACGATGAAATTTGATTTTTAAACAGAATTGAAAATTAAAGAGTAGTGAGTCGTACATTCTTATTTTTATTTTAAACTTTTAGTTTATCCTAATGGAAAGAAAAAAACACCCAAGAAAATGAATTTCTTTGGAAACAAAAATTTCAATTTTAGATCGCTTAGCGAAATGGGAAGGATCAACAGCAATTGGAAAATGTTTTAGTTTGGGCGAATCCACTATAAGATTAATTTAAAAAAATAAAGTTGGCACTAGTTGTATTTCCTCTTGTGATGATTCTGATGTCTCAAATAGCGATAATGATTAAAATACTGTACATGTATTAAAAAAATGTAAATTACGCATAAAAATATATTGTTTTGAATAAAATTAAATACTATAGTTAATAAAAAAAGTAAAAAAAGTTTGTCTTGTATCAATTTTTTTCAAATTTGAAATTTTTTATTAGTCATATTTTATTTTATTTTATTTTTATGCGAATTTTAAAGTAATTTTATGTTGTTGCTTTGCTTTTATGCGATTTTTAGAAAATTACAGTATGTATCCCCCATTTTTCAAGGTAAGTTAAGTCTATTTTTGTGCAATTTTTTTTGTGCGCATTTTCTGAGGAACCTATCTACTGCATAAAACAAGACTCGGGTGTATAGTCTTTTTCAAGGAAAACTGAAAAATAAAAATAAAAATTATATAAATGAATACACCAAACTTCTTTTTAAAACTTGTTTTTTATATGATTATTATACAAATAAAACTACACACTAATGTTTCGACTATTTAATAATATAATCTTTTTCAATGAACACTAAAAAATAAATATACAAATATATAATAATAAATATAAATATCATGTATTCCAAACAAATCCAAAAAGATTAAAAAATACTAAAAAATTATCTTTACCCCAACACCTTTTCTATTGCAAATAATCTCAAAACTTTACCAATTTTTTTTTTTCATTTATATACTTATCCAAAAATATCCTAAAACCATTTAACTAACAAATTTATTTTCTTTTTTCTTTTGTATTAGCATTCTATTTAACTAATTATTTGTTTAAAAATGAGATTAATATAAAACATGAGTGTTTTATAAATAACTATCTTAGAGATATTATTAAAGATTTATTTTCTAATAAAAATATTAATAAAATAAAGAATAGAATAAGATTGAATAAGAATAAAAAAAAGATAATTTATATTGGTTTCAATACATCAAAAGATTTCTTTGTTAATGTTAGAAAATTATTTAAAATGATTAATAAGAAATATGTTTTCATGGTACTTTGATATTACAGCTGCAACACAAAACATGTATTAGACCTACTGTGCTTGTTTACATTCGTATCAATCTGCTAATAACTTTGTAATTTTGGGATCTGATCAAAATAATGTGTACACAGATCTAGGTACACAACTTTTTTTGGCAAAAAAAAACCATGCACACGGATCTTGAACATGGTATTTTGGCAAGATTTACAAAGTTATCGAGAGGTTGATACAAATATGAACAGGCACAAAAGGTCTAATATATACTCCGTGTTGCAGGACTAAAAATAAATAAAAGTAAAAACATAATAAACATATTTATCATTTTCAATAAGAAATATATAATTTTAAACAAGACATTCAAATATGTACAATTTGGACATTAACAACTTTTAAGAATATTAAAAATCAAAAAAAAAAAAGTGATCTAATGAAATGACGGCATTACACAAAAAAATTGTTAGTTTAAATACGCACTAAACAAAGAGTAAATGATTGTGGTTTTTAAATAATGAGACATTCAAATATGTATGAGTTACATACTAACAAGTTTTTAGAACGAAATTTGAAAGAAAAAAAATGTGATTTGCGATCTTAATACAATGACGGCATTACACAAAAAAATTGTTAGTTTAAATACATACTAAACAAACAGTAATTGATTTTGGCTTTTTAAATAATATTTATAAAAAGACATTAACTATATGTACAACTTTCACACTAACAACTTTAAAAAATGCATTCTCAATCAAAAAAAAAAAAAAGTGATTTGTGATTTTAATGAAATGGTGTCATTATACAAAAAAAATTGTTACTAAACAAACAGTACATAATTTTGGTTTTTAAATAATATTTATAAAAATACATTGAGTATAGACATACGATATTTACCATGTAATATATAAAAGGAATTGTTGCCTTGAAACAAAAAATTTAATATTACCACAGAATATGGCGATCTCTACTAAAAATTTTCTCTCAGAAAATGTAGCACGTGATTCCAGAGTATGCTGGGATTTTCAACAGAAATGCTAATAAACATATTTTTTTATAAACAAATTGAACCAAAAAAAAAATGGAACAAAAACCACAAAAAAAAAAAAAAATATGCATATTAATTATGAGAACGAAAATGTTGAAGTATTACAAAAAAAACTAGATTGCATTGATAAAGAAAAACACATTTCCACACGGACTGGGATTTTCAACAGAAATGCTAATAAACGTTTTTTTTTTTTTGTTACAAACAAATTAAACCAAATGTATATATATACTAATTATGAGACTGAAAATGTCAAAGTATTATGAAAAAAAGATGGCATTGATTAAAAAAAAAACCATTTCTACAAGTATGCTCGCAGGATTTATTTTCTTTCAATTTGATGTCATCACGACATTACACATTTATTGTGGGTGTGAAAAGGCTTCCTATCTACCCTATATTGCAAGTTTATTACTTAAGTACTGTTTTCATTTACCCTGCTTATAAAAAAAAAAAAGGTTTACATTTTTTAATTAATAATAATAGAGAATTATAAATTTATTAAAAGCACATTGATTATGTAAGTAATATTTACCGAGACTGTAACTTCGAGAATATGCGTATAAAATGTGATAGTAGGGACCTCTACAGGTGTTTAACCACAAACTTATGCTATGGAAGAAAAGAGGGAAACCCTTCTTTACTTTAACCTACTTTCTATTTAAATAGGTGAAGCTGAAGCGGTTAGATCTGCGAGCATGAAGCTATTCAATACTTCACTGATTAAGTCCACATTTCTTATTACACATTAATACTCGTGAAATATTTCCATTTACAACGAGTCAATGGAAAGATTTTATAGTTAGAAATCTATTACAGTAATTTAAAGTTGTAATTATAAATTTATTAAACGCACATTGATTACGGAAGTAATATTTACCGAGGCTGTAACTTCGAGAATAGGCGTATAAAATGCGATAGTAGGGACTTCTACAGGTGTTTAACCACAAGCTTATGCTATGAAAGAAAAGAGGGGAATCCTTCTTTACTTCAACCTACTTTCTATTTAAATAGGTGTAGAGGTCATATAAAAAACAAGTTTTAAAAATAAAAAGTTTGATGTATTCATTTATATATATGGAAAATTATGAACTATTTTTGAAAAGAAAAATCGTATAGTTAATATATTTTAAATTTGTTAAATATATAATAAATATAAATATCACACTATTCCAAAACAAATAAAAAAAAAAAAAATACTCTTTACCTCAAAGCCTTTAATAGGTTTATAAATGTAGATCTCAATCTGTAAATTATTAATGACTTAAAGATTTGATTGAAATCATCTATATTTATAAATCTATTAAAATCTTGAATAATTGTCTTTATTGTCTTAATAAATATATAATTTATATGGGAATTGAAAGTTATAAATGACTATTAGTTTCTTTCAGAATCTGGAAGTCATAATTGACTATTTATTAGCCTTATTTCAGGACAGGTTATATTTGCCTGATTAATGTGGTTTGCTTGCATTATTAATCTCACACTCCTTGGAAAAGTTGCAATCTTTAATGTCTATATAAATATACACCTGGGTCTCGTTTTATGGAGATTATTTTAATGCAATTTTGAAGTTATGCGATTCATGTTTCTTCTTAATATCATTTACATTTCACTATATTTATTAGATATCAAGAAATTTAAATTATTAATCACTTATTTTGACTTTAAATACTTTTTTTTTTTTCAAAAATATAACCTTATATTAGCAGCTAATGTGAATATGGCCTGAAGCTGTAGTTAGAATCTTAGCTTCTATGCAAATAACTTACTTATACTAATGAGTAAATAATAATAGATTTATACATACATATAAAAATATCGCAATAAATATTCAAAAAATTTAAACTTTTAAAATGTATTTTGCTAGATATAACAGAAATAAATATTTTTTTAGATTTTTAAAATAAATAATAACGAAGATTTTATAAACTGAAAATAATCTTTCTAATGATAATGTATAATCTTTATGTTTTGATTGCGATCTCATTTTTTTAATATAGAAACAGAAAACCATTAACATAGCACAAGACTGAAAGTAGCGCTAGTTATACATCATGTCACGAATCTGATTTCTTACTAGTTCATAAACGAATGCATGCTGTCACATAGCGGTAATGATTAAAATATGTATGAAAAAATGTAAAATTAAATAGTGTGGTTAATAAAAAAAGTAAAAAAAGTTTGTCTTGTATTAATTGTTTTCAAATATTTAAATTTTTTTATTAGTCATACTTTATTTCATTATTTTTTTAATGCAAATTTTAAAGTAATTTTTCCTTGTTGATTTGCTTTTATGCCGATTTCTGAAAATTACAGAACCTATCCCCCATTTTTCAAGGTAAGTTAAGTTTATTTTTGTGCGATTTCTTTTATGCGCATTTTCTGAGAAACCTATCTACCGCATAAAATGAGACCCAGGTATATCAGACCATAGAAAATGTTGGTATCACTTTTATTGTTAAAGGGGGTTGCCTTGACTACAGATTTCTATTGTTGATGGCTTAAAGATTTAATTGATATTATCTGCATTTATAAAGCTATTGAAGCCTTGAGTAATTGCCTTTATTGACTTAATAAAATGCAATCTATTGTGAGAACAATAGATAAATGAACAAAGAAAAAATTTAAATATTTATTTTTAATTTTATAATTTATATATTTAATTTTGTTGAAACATGCAGTATTTTATTTAAAATATAGGTATTAAAATATGATTTTGTAATTTTAAAATAATTTTTAATATGAACATATTTTTTCAGACTATTAATGTCTGCAAATATCTTGCATTCATGGCAACTTTAGAAAATTTTAGCATAAAGAGATAAAAAATTTGAGTGAAAATGATGATGAAATCAATCACATAGCAGAAATCTGTAAATAAACATGCATGAGAGGAATCACTCTCTTTCTTTACTATTCACTTGCAGAATAAAGAGTATTGGGCCAATAGTAAAATTTAGCCGTATTGGTTTGTTGATGTTTTTGGAATATGAAAGGGTAGACTTTTACAAATCATTTAACTTTTTTGGACAAATACATCTCAAGATTGTCAAAATGAATAACAAAACCTCTGAAACATTATAAGTTTAAAATGCATGGATAAATGGAATTAAAATATATTCTTGAAATGGAAATCTGCTAAACTACTCGGGGAACACTAATACTTCAATTATTTATCTGCTAAAATTATAAAAGGAAATACTTATGTAACATTTATCATACAAATATTAATTATCATGTGTGAGAAAAAAAATTTCAAATTAATGAAACTTTCCTTAAAATCTCTTCTAAAAAAAATGTCAGTCTTTATAAAGAAATTATGCCCCCCCCCCCCAAAAAAAAAAAAAAAAACTACTTAATGTAGGATAAAATATCCTGGTCAAATGGCAAAAACAACTTATTTGGACCTCATTCATTATGTTAATTACCAAACTAATGGATTGTTTCTAAAGGAAGAAATTATTCCATTATTTTAATTTCTTGAAAGGTTGAATTATTATATCATTTTCAGATATTTTTCAACAAATATAAGCACAAAAATGATAAAAGACATTTCAAATGCAATTTAAAATTCGCTGAATAAACAAAGTATCTAAATCTATGTGAAAATTTAAAAACTTGGGCAAAAACTTTAATAATATTATTTTTATTTATTTATTTATGATTATTAATAGTATTATTTTTCGATAGCTTTGATGAAATAAAGTTCTCACAAGAAGAACATATAAAGTTCTCACAAGAACAACATAATCAACTGAAATATTCAGGTAGTTAATCTTTAAATTTTAGAGCTATATTTGAAATTGGTACAATATTTATATGTGTATGGGTGAGGTTGTTGTAAAATTGTATTATTAAAAGAAGAACTTTAAATATATCACTCTATGAACTGTTATATTTATGGATCTTTAAATAAAATTCGAGTCTCTTTGTTATGCTTAAATGTTATAAGGTATTTGAATGAGACAGTGTAAAAAGACTATGCTTATCATTATCGCTTTATGTGATTTAAAAGCAATGGAATAATGTGAGTTATTCTTATGTTTTAGAATTATAAGTAAAGTTAAAAGTTTATTAAGAATTAGATTACTTCTGTGGCAATAAGTTTTCATGTAATAACTATATTGTTGTTTAGTAGAGAGAAGCACTTAACAACTTGTATTGCAATTTTACTTATATTAGGCTTGCATAAGCATATTTTGATACCATGACATATACCTATGTTGAATATACCTTAGCTTCCATGGCCATCTATATATTAAATGTAGTAATGTAAAATAATGCAATATAAGGAAATCTTTTAATGATTTAAATGTAAGCTTATAGCAAATAACTTATTATATAATGTCATATGTACTTGTAAAAAGTGCATAATAGAGTAAATAGTTTGGTTGTCATCTGCAGCCGCGGGATGGCGCTATTTCTAGCTAAATTTCTAGAAATATGCCATTTCCATGGCCACACCCAAACCTTTAAGCATTCTTTCTACAATAAATCCTAGAAAGATTGTTAACTCGGAGTTAAGTCTTCTTTCTACGCTAAAAGATAGAGTGTTAACCCGGAGTTAAGTCTTCTTTCTACGATAAAACCTAGAAAGAGTGTTAATTCGGCTTAGCGACTAACGGTGTGGCTTTTTCCAATGCTAAAAGCAGAGGAAAATGCCGTAGTTGTGTAACGTACTACATCGTAATGCTTGGTTATGTATTTTATGAAACAATATCCTACGAGGGTGTGTTAAGTTGATCGTGTCAAAATTATTTAAATTTTCATTGGGGCCTTTTTTTTTTAAGACGAATTGATGTACTATTACCTTTTAACAATTTAAACAGTGTCGTGATAGTTCCTCATAAAGCTGTAAGCCTCCTACATTCTCCATTAAGGTGGGGTAGCGTAAAATTTTTTAACGATCATGCTTAGAGTCACGTTTTAGCGAGAAATTTTCCGAGACCAAGAAGATAGTTAATTCCAACACAGAAAACTTGAAAAGATGGGAATTGCCAGACACGGAAGCCAGTGCTGGAATATTTCTACAGCAAAAAAAAACATCCTGCTGCTGAAAGAAAAGATTGGATTGTGCAACAAATATATGCAGATTTGAGGTCCAAAAACATCTTTTGACTTTCATTTGTAAGTCTCGTTGTTGTCGACGGAAATGTTCACTTCGTAAAGGGCAGCTTGTTTGAGGGATTCCAAATGGCCTTCATCAAATGTAAAAAATAAAAGAAGTAACTTCAATTTTTATTTAAATATACATCCCTTCTCCCAATAATTGTTGTCGTCAGCAATCAAATGTAAAATAAAAGAAGTAACTAAAATTTTTATTTAAACAGCCCAAAAAACCTTGCTTCTCCCAATAATTGTTGTCATCAGCAATCAAATGGTCAAATAAAAGGAACGTCAATTATTCTTTAATCATATAGAAAAAAAAAACTTTCCCACTAATTGTTGTCGGCAACCAAATGTAAACCAATAAAAGTAAGACCGTAAATTATTATTTAAACATAACCCAAATTATTACTTGAACAGACACCAAAAAGACCCGCTCCTGTCAATAAAAATTAAAGAAACAACTATTATTGTCCCATTGTCAAACCAAATATTATTTGGGAAAACCCAAATAATTTATAAATGAAAAAAAGAAAGTCAAATCGGTGGTCAATCAAATGGCAACTAATAAAAGTAACTTAAATTTTGATTTAAACATACACACAAACAAAAAAAATGCAAAACCCTTTCTCCCAATAATTGTTGTCAGCAATCAAATGTAAAAAATAAAAGTAACGTAAATTATTATTTAATTGTACACAAAAACACCCCTCCCACTAATTGTTGTCGGCAATCAAATGTAAACCTATAAAAGTAACGTAAATTATTATTTAAAGATCCATCAAAAAAACCTGTTCTGAATTTTGTCAATCCAATTTTACAAAAACAGTAATACTATTTAAAAAAAAACACAAATTACTATTTGAACACACACCAAAAAAGACTCTCTTGTCAATAAAAATTAAAAAAAAACATCTATTATTATCCCATTGTCAAAAATATTATTTGGGAAAAATAATTCAGAAACGAAAGAAAGTAAACTTTGTAAACAAAAAAAAAAAGTCAATATTAATAGAGAATCGCTAGCCCGGGAATGTTATATTATTGTGTTTTTGGTTAGAAATAGCGCCATCCTGCGGCTGACATGAAGGACCAATGAGAACCAATAGTTTTAGTATCTTTGTAATATAAGACTATCTGAGCTTTATAAAATAAATATTATTTATAAATGAAATACATATTTAGGAGAATGAAGTTATAATAATTAGATTAAGATCTTATAACGCATCTGATATTAAATAATTGGTACTCATCTTTTAACTAAAGATGCCGCTCTATGGCGTGGTTTTCGCACCAAAACATATAAAAATGCTGTTTCCGCGGCCGACACATTCGAACCTGCGTTTACTATAATACAACTTTTTTGTTGTGCTACAGTGCAGGCTGCTATGTCGCGTCGCAGCTCAACATGTATGTCGCATAGCGGCAAATACATTTTCCGAATTCGCACAATTTATAAAATAATTAGGGCTTGATGAGAGAGTTTGTATTTGAATTGTATTGAAATGTTGTTTTCATTGGATTTTTATTTATTTTAAACTATTGAAATGTTCAGATTTTTTAAAGCAATAATTATAAGACTTTTTACAACGTACTGTATTGAACTTTTATTTGGAAAAATATTAAATATCTATGTTTTTATTGAGTTGCAATTAGGTAACGTGTCAAGTAATGTACTGTTAATAACATTCCATGAGACAAAGAAGATTCTACCGTCTGTATATTTTTGAAGTAACAAAGAGCGGTATGAAAAAAATATCCAGTAAGAAAAGTCCAAATATACAGATTTTTTTTGTAAATTTCATAAAAAGCAAATATTATAAAAATGTTTAATAAGTAAATAAGACATTTGTATGTGTTTGTTGTTGTTTAAAAAAGTTTTTAGTTTCTTTCTTTTGTCCAAGTACGGTTATAATTTTGAATTTTTTTATTTTAGCATTACAAACACCAGAAAACTAACCCTAAAACTAATCCTAACCCTAAAACTAACCCTAAACTAACCCTAAACCTAACCCTAAAACTAACCCTAAATGTAACTGTAACAACTTTTACTTTTATTACGATTATTATTTTTTAGTTAAACAACAACAAAAAAAGTCGTAACACAAGTAAAAAAAATATCCGATAGAAAATTGATAAAAAAAAGCCGTAACACATTTTAAAAAGTATACGATATAAAAAACACGAATCAAATTGTAATTTGTTGATTTTATTTTACATTTATTATTATCATTTAAATTGTATACAGTAATAAAAAATAGTATTTAAAAAAGACGATTTTGTTTTGTTTTATTTTCGCATTACAAAAAAGCACAGAAAAATTATTAAAATCAACGGCCCGCGAATGTTCATATTTTATAGTTTTAGCGTGAAAACGACGCCATCCAACGGCATCTTTAGCTATAAGACAAGCACCAAATAATTAATGATTATCTAACTTTAAAGTTTATTTAATGCTTGGATAAACAACTTTCTCCAATGAATGACTTGTCTCACAACACATAAAAATATGGTTGAAAGTAGAATTTGAGAAAAAAAAATCTTTGATGATATATTTTGCTGAGAATTTACTTTCTTATTTTATTATTTTAATATTGTGAACAAAATTCATTTATATTTATTAAATTGTTGTGGATTTTCATATTTCACATTCATCATCTAATTGGTAATGTTAATGCTTAGTTACTGTAAGATATGGTTTGGTTACAATAAAATTTTCTTTGTTATTCAATCATTTCAATGATAAAGTTTATAAATAAATATTTTTTAAGACTTATTTATTATATTCAAATATTTTAAACCCTGAGTTGATGTTATATTTAAAAACTAGAGAATCCAATACATACATCAAAATAAACATAAATATTAGATTACATAAAGATAGTTATTATTTGCTTATTAATAATTAAGCTAAAATTTTGTTTAGATACCTTCAGTTACTTATTTTGTCAGTTTATATTAAAAAAAAACACCATTAGAGAATATATAAATAGAAAAAATATCAATTAGCAAATTAGCACTTTAAATCATTTAAAAAAATACAATATTTGTATGAAAATTATTTATAGGCACACAAATCAGATTTTATCAAAAAAATTGAAAAACAAAAAAAAAAGAGACCAAATTCCTAAATTAACATCAAAATAAATTCCTTATTTTATTGACAAAATTGTCTCGTCTCCATTTGTTAATTAGATCTTATTAGTAATAATAAGATAATATTAATATATAATATATTCTGTCATACCAGGATGGGGATATTTAATCGATCATTGAAATTCTTTTTATTTAGATATAAAAAGATAAATCTTTCTATTTGGCATTTCTAATATTTAATTTATTCCATGCAAAACTGTATGGCAATATTGTAATAAGATAAAAAATTGAGAAATCCATTCAAAACAGATTTCATATCACAAGTCTTATATAAATCTTTGGAAATCTGAAAAGATTTAATTTGAAAATAAAACTAATTCTGAAGTGCTGATTTATGCCAGATATAATAAAATAATTCCATGAATAGAAAAATTTTTAAATAGATAAAATTTGTTTAAATGGATTGTAAAACTAATAGTTTTCAAAATACTGTTTATTACAGAGTTAAGAGAAAAAAATGCTGACGATGCAAGAGCTAATGATATGCTTAATACTAGATGGAAAAAACCATAACAAATAGAAGATTGCAAAAAAATCTAGACCCATCTTTCAGTAATAATATAACAAGCATGCTACAAATAAAATGTAATAAAAATTTGTTTTAAATATAATTTTTTTACTATATCAGCGGTAAAGATATGTTTAAAACAGGCAGAACTCTCTATACATATTGCCACTCAGAGCAAGCCAGAGTAATCAATGGATGCCAAAACGCTTGTGCATAAAATCCCCATCTAGTACCTACTCATCCAATATCCCCAGACTAGTTTCTGGCTTGTGACCTTCGTCAGTGAGGAGCCTTGGATCTGAGAGCATTGCATCTAGATCTTAGGATCTAATGCAACCCTCCAGCAGCCACCTTTTATCTCTACTTAACTACAAAAGTATGAGACTTAAATTGAAAACACTATAATATTTTCAAACCAAGCTTATATAGTTAACAGTTTAATAACAGTTAAGAGCAAGCATAAGAAATGGTGATCATATGATGTTTATTGGCTTAAAACCAACCCTGCCTAATAGGATAGTGGTGGCTATGATTATTAAAGAACCAAAGACATCAAAATGCATAGGTACTGAACTGAGTTCAGACCTATATGACTATATAAGCTGATGAGAACACAAGCCAGAAATTAGTCTGGGGATATTTGATGAGTAGGCGCCTAGATAGTGATTTTATGCACAAGCCTTTTGGCATCCACTGATTACTCTGGCTTGCACTGAGTGGCAATATGCATAGAGAGTTTTGCCTGTTTTAATAACAGTTAAGAGCAAGCATAAGAAATTGTGATCACATGATAAAGATGTGTTTGAGTGTAAGAAAAAAAAATTTAAAGATGTAGTAGAAAAAATAAAAGAAAAAAAAATTGCGACCAGGGAAAATTACATTTGATTGTTTTTGCATAGAAAACAATGATATCAAGCAGCTGTGCCCAGCTATCAGAAGAGTACCCTGTATTTTAATATATTGATTGAGAAGTGTAATATACATTTTGCTCTAAATTTCCAGAAAAGAGGTTTAAGGATTATTGTAAAAAAAAAAAAAGATCTTAGAGATGACTCTTTGGGAATAGAATGAGGAGGAAACCATCTTGGAGATGACTATTTGGGAATAGAATGAGGAGGAAAAAACAACTCATTGGCAAGTATAAAACAAAGATAAAAAAAATAACATACTGTTGGAGTAATTATAAAATTTTAATCATAAGCAATGAGTCAAATGTAACTGCAAAGACTGACCGAATTGTAGTAGGGAGCTGATCCCCTGGATGGCTGAACTTAATCAATAATCATCTTTTTTAAGATAGTGTTATAGATGCAAAAATAAAAGAGCCTTTCTTGGGAAATTAAAATTCAGAAATTTGTTGATAGAATTTTATCTTTTTCTCATAGATTCTATTATTTTTATAAAGAGAGAAGAATATCTTTTATCTTTTTCAAAAAAGTGATCATGAAAATTGGATATAGTCAAACAATTTTATACATATTCTTGTAAAGTCTAATAAATTATAAAGAATAAAAATAATGAAATAACTAAGAAGAACCTGTATAAATTTGGGATTTCATGTTTTATATTATGACTAGAGAACAAAAGAAAAAAGAATGAGGTCGAGATAACCAAGTAACTGTAATTTATATAAGTTGAAAAAATAATATAATCTTTGAACCAGTTATGAGTTACCAAAAAATATTTTGGGCTTCTTAAAAAATCAGTAAGAATGTCATTTCTTTTTTAATCTGATTATCTCCAAAACAATAATCTCTATTTTAAAACAAATTAAAAAAACCTATAGACTAGATATATGCACTTCTTGATATCTATATAATGACATGAGATAGCTTTCATTCCCAACACCATTAAAGCTATCAATTAAAATCATTTCCTATTTTCAAATGAATTCTTTATTATTTTCTATATACATAAGGAAAAAAATATAATCATAAAAAAATGATGCATACACTTTATATTTACAGTAGTTATTCACATGCTTAAGTATTCTATATTTTGATATTCTAATCACATTCACAGGAAAATTGATATTCATTCTTTAGAAAAATTACAATACTTATTAAATTTCAACAGCTATTAAACACTGAAATTGTTTATTTGAATCTTCAGGATTGTCTTATTATTGAAGCATGGAATTGTTTTAAGGAGTGGATTCACTGAAAAAATAAATGACTGGTTTCCTGACAATGATCATATTATTAGTGATTTAATTAAAAAGAAATGTGGCATTCTTTGCTTAGCAAAGTAATAGATTAAATGTGGATATTTTATAATAAATGTAAAGACCTGAAGGCAAATACTGATCAACTGTCAAGAAGGCTTAAAAATGATTGGTGGATTAAAACTGCAAAAACGGTAGACATTTGCTGATCATGGTCATTTTAGATCCTTTTACTTGATGCATTGAAAGCAACGTATGGACCTAAAAAGTGATATCACAATTCTGTTAAATCCAGCAATAATACTCTCTTATATGATATATCGGTCGGGGTGAATAGTAGTGGCGTCTTCTGTATCTGCCAATACGCGCTGTTAAAGATCCAACTTTTACATATATCTTTTATTACAAGTGTCAGAGCATGACCCTAGCTCATGGAGTAGCAGAGGTTTAAAATATATTTATTAAAATATATTTTTAATAAAAATTAAAAAAATAAACTAGATCACTGCCAGTACTAATAACATAAAAGATTTTATTCACGTATATATGTAGGTGACAACACAGAAACTTGAAAAATAATTACTATAAAAAAAAGTATGCTTTATGTTTCATTATTTTATTTTTTTTTAAACTTTAATTTTTAATCTTAGAATGTTGAGCATAGACAGGCCACCTAGACGACACACTTAAAAGATTTCAAAACATTTGATTCCAGGCTAAAAGTCCGCAGCCACACCAACGCTCGCTTCCCGATATATATCCGCAACCAATGCAATGTGAACATGTTAGCATAAAACTACGCTGACAGGAATGTGCATCTGACAGCGTGATATTATTTGAAGAACACGACCTTTGTCCAGTAAAGGAATGTATGACTGTCTGGCGAAGGAATCATGCATGTAAAATAATAAAGAGAAAACGCTATGTATGGATGGGAGAGCGGTCTATCTTGCTGACTTATAGTCCCTATCCATAGAGCTGAAAGAGGGTCACCATGGGAAGTACTCCACGTCCATTTCAACGCCATGACTACCTCTTTGGGGTCATGCATTCAATTGGGCATGTTGCCCTGTATAACACACTTCACATTACATCGATATAAAAAACCATATATCTCTCCACCAGCATTGACACAACTATGAAACAAATAGTCCAAAATCAAAACCCCTTTAAACTAACATATAATTAAACGAGTCTAAGCAGCTATCTACACTCAACTTAAATTTAAGCCAATTTAATAATTTAATTGTTTAAAAAAAAAAAATCTTTAATTTAGGGTTTTTAACTTATTTTAAAATCACACATTGTATTCAACTTATTTTTACCACAAATAACATATTTGACCTATTTTTTAAAATCTAATAATGCACAATAATGATATGTGTTTAATTTTATCTTTAAATTTGTTTGCAATTGCAAACTCCTGCCCTATTACAAACAGACTTTATACTAAGCATAAATAAAAAATATATAGTACTTTTTTTAAAAAAAGATTATGTTTAAACTCTAGATAAGACTTTTAAAATTGCCAAGTTTATAAAAAATAAAGTTCAGGTTTGATCAGGTGAGAAAGTCTACAGTTCATATTTAAAGGAAAATAAAGTTCAAAGATTTTAAATTAAAGAGGGGTTATATTTCATTTTTATCACTTATAATTTATACTTTCCTTTCTCTGAGCTCGTTCCTTCGTGACGAAAATCTGAGTTTACGCAAGGACCATTTCTTGCAGACAATGATGATTTATGGAGCTTTACAATGATTTCTGAAGACGTTACCAGTGGTTCAATCCTGGGATCCATGAGATGAAAGCTGCCTTCGGCCGGTTGCTCCGAGGGAAGCACGATTAAACAGATTACATTTTGGGTAACAGCGACAATAACTTTTTTAACTTTTCAGCAACGACAAATGAATTCAAAATTCTAATCTTCTAATTTTTCCTTTTATAGTCCTGAAGCATCTTATCTAGGAATGCACGGATCTATCGGACCTATTAAGTAGATTTTCTTCTATGGTCTGTGTACATACCTTTGGGCAGGAAAAGCAAGTCTTTTGTTTCTATTTCTCAACTCTTATCTGTTTAGTAATATTTTTTTTAATGGTCATTTTGCCCTAAGGATCTGTTTATAATTTTATTTTTGTTAAAAACTCTCTTTGTTATTTTTAAGATTAAAAGGTTTTTATTATATTTATTTAAAGATTAGAATCTTTGCTTTGATTCTATAATTTTTTAAAGCTGATTTTATTTCAATATTTAAATGAAACTTATTAATAAATTAATAACTCATTATTTGTGCATTTTGAACATCTGTGGTTTTAATTCATTATTAGATATCTACAAAAAAAAATTTAAGTACTAAAATTTAAATGTAACGTATATATATATATCCCGTTACAATGATGACAAAAATATTTTGATTAGGTGGAAAAAGTATTTTGATCACCTTTTAAATAATGGCACAAAAATCGATATGACAGCTTTTAATGATATATCTATTTTATCTTTGCATTTATATTTAGATAAAGATATCCAGTTTAATGAAATCAAAATGGCTTTTGTAATTTTAAAAATCAAATGACTGCCGGCCCTGATAAAATACATGGAGAAGTTTTAAAATATGATGGCAATATGTTAGCTTCAAAAATATTGAAATTATTTAAGAATATCTGGACCCATAAAGTCGTGCAATCTGATTTTAAGGGTGGTTTTATTTGTTCCAATTTTTAAAAACAAAGGAAATAGTTAAGATTGAGGCGATTCATGAAATATCATTAGTATTTATTACAGCAAAAATATTTTACAAGAATTTTTGGTGAAGAGATTATTTCCAGTTGTAGATGAATGGTTACCAGAGACTCAATATGAGTTTAGGGAATGACAGCATTACAGATGCAATTGTTGTTGTCAGACAAATGCAAAAAAAAGTGTGGGGACAAGGGATTGTTATATATTGCACCATCTTGGTCTAGATTCTAAATGTGGAATTATTATATATTTTTTTTTTTTCAATTGTTTTATTTTATAAATGCTATTGCATTTCAAGAACTTTTTATCAAAAAAATTTAACTCTTTATAACAGAGAAAATAGTAATGAGTTAACTTTGAGTGAAACCATAGGAACAATATTTAACATAATGATTTAAATGCTTTAAAGTTAAAAAAAGGGTATAAAAAGCCCATGATTTTAGACAGAGGCTCTCTTAATCTGACTTTCAATAAACAAAGTCAATATGTTATGTATAATATTGAAACTTGCATTTCACTATTGAGAGATCTAACAATTTGGAATAAAATCATCTCAATGTACAATGCATTTCTAATGCCACAAGAATAAAGGAATTTGTGGAATACTCTTGGTGCTACAATGTCTATTCGCTCTAATATAACTAACAGATACAATTTGGAATTCATTAGGAATTAATTTTGTGATACTACTGCAGTGTTATTATAAAATTACCAAAGGATTAAATAGTATTATCATTAATATAAAAAATGGAAATATTAATATCTCAATGTCTTTCTCTGAATTATCTTAATTAAAATGCATAATTCATTCCATTGGATAAAATTCTGTTTTAAACAATGTGATTAGAATATGATAATGCTTACATAATATACTTTCATACTATAAATATTAATCAGAGATCTCAGGACTAATGTACTTTAATTTTATAGTGTTTTTACAAATATTATTCTGTTAATAAATATACATTTAAATGAAGTTTTTAGTTAAAAAATATCAGACGATTTTTGGAAAGGATGTTTTCATTATAGATTTATTTACTGTACAATGTATTTGTTTATGCTACATTAAACTAACTAAAAAGAAAATTTAGATTATTTTAAAACCAAATTTAAATATAGTATCTTTCTCAACACTAATTTTAAATGTTATTTAAAATTTTATAGTACAGTTAGTTTGTTTTCATTATTTAAATATATATTTAAAAATCAATAAATTTTAAATATTTTAGAATTATACTTAGGACAATATATACTTCATATACTTGATAATATAACTTTGTCTTAAATTCTTAATCTTACATTTATGATTGTAAAGAAAACTAGGAAACAAATTAAATAGACTTAAGTTATTATATATATATTTTAAGTGTAATTTATTTAAAAGTTCTTATGCAAATATAATATTGTCTTTCTGCTTAATTAGTGTATCATTCACAGAATCTGCTAGATACATAAATAACTAATTTATAAAATATATGCAATCATACTACTGATATTTAATTCATAATCAAATATCATCAACATTATTTCATTCATTTATTAACTTAGATATTTTATTATTTATTTATAATGTTACTAATAGCAAAAAAAAAATTTTTTTAAATAAAAATTGAATTTCATGATTATTCATAGTTTATTGATCACATTATACTTTAATAAAAACTTAGTCTTTACATATTTTATTTTCATATTAAATATTCACCTAGCCAAAATATAAAATAAACATTATTAGTATTTTCTCAATTACATTTTAGTGATTACAATGAATAAATAATTATTAAAAGTTAATACTCTTATTAAACATAAATTGGTTAACTGCATATATTTATTTTGGATTTAAATTTATATAAATTAGTACTCAACATTATTTGTACTTTCATAATTTATGTTTATTTAATTATTAGTTTATAGATAATTCATGCTAGTACAATTTGACATTTCAATTAGGTTTTAAGAAAATTATTTATTTCATTCTATGTATATTTATACTATTATAAAATAATAGATATCTGAAAGTGTTAAACCATTCATTGATAGATTGTTTTTAATACCATTATAGATTTTTGGTGCCCAATATTATGGGATATTTGATCAGTTAATCATGCATTTATTTATTATACCATTATAGTTTTTGGTGCCAAACATGATGGGCTATTTACTTAATAATAAATGGTGATTTATATTATTATACCGATTATGACATATTGCCTTTATTGATTTGGTCAAGGCATTTGATTCAGTTAATAGAACGGATAGATTGATGTCATTATTTGAAATTAATTAATTCCTCCATTAAAATTTACTTCTATGATAAAACTTCTACATGATGAAATAAAAGAACATGCTATAACTACAGGTGGTAAAACTGGAGCATTTGAAATAAAAACTGGTGTTAAAATGGATGTATATTTGCTCCAATATTGTTTTCAATTTTTATGTCAGTGATCTTATGAATTATTTATAGGCAACTTAATCCATCAGAAATCAAGATACAATACAGGTTAGATGATGAAATTTTTAATTTGAATCAGTTGAAAGTAAAAACTTCATGTTCTTGGATTCTGGATTTACAGAATGCTGACAATTGTTCTGCTTTTGTCAGTTCAAAAAAAAAAAAAAAAATTACAGAACAGTGTTAAAACTTTGAATGCAACTTATAAAGATCTCAATTTATTAATTATTATTCAAAAACTCAAATTCTCTATCAGCTAGTAACAGAAGAAAAATTCTCAGGAATTTTCACCTTGAAAGATTATCAATTTAAGAATGTAAACGAGTTAAATACCTTGGCAGTTTTACAAGTAAAAAGGTAGACTTAGATGTTGAGATTCAACACAGATTCCAATGTGTTGCTATTGCTTCTAACAAGTTAAAAGATAGTATTTTGTCATAGAGAAATAACTATTGCAACTAAATTAACTGTATATAAAACTATTATTTTACAGAGTTTATTGTATGGTTGTGAAACTGGGATATCCTATCAGTAAAATATAAAGATATCAGAAAAGTTTCATTTAAGGGTGGCAATCAACCAATATCTTCAGCTTACTGGATTTGATACTACCGAGTCCATTATTGTAAAAATCACATCTTCACTGGATTAGACATGTAAAACAAATGAACAATGGAAGACTTTCTAAAAGTGTCTTGTAATGAACTTGAACATAGATTTCAAAAAAGAGATAGAACATCTATATTATAAGGATTATCATCAAGGCATTCTAAAAAAGGGGAATGCAAATTGTTTCCATTGGGAAAATGTGCAGAAAATAGAATACATTGGAGAGCTACAATTACACAATGTATTGAAATATTTCAGAAAGAAGTTTTCTACTGAGGAAACTAAAAGACAATCTCGTAAAATATCAAATAGACAGAAAATTGGAGCAGCATATCCTATATATGGATGTATTTGTAGTTCACAGATTGATTTGGCCGGGCCATACTTATTTTTAAGTGGCTGTTTATTATTATTATTTCTAAAATAATTTACTTCCCATTATATATAAATAAACACAAAAACTTATAAGTAAAATTTAAAAGAACAGTTATAAATAAATATAATAATAAGCTGAATGTTTTCGAGGATCCATGCCTCATAATCATAGCTTTCTTAAAAATATATAATAAAATATATGCAAAGATATTTAAATTAGCACATGTTACGTGGCCCATTTCTTCGATATATCAAAGCAAGTGTCTTTTCTATTTATAGCATTATTATTTCCATTAATATAAAATATTTCTTTTATTTTCTCTTATGATAATTCGATTCTGTGCATATAATTACAGGATTAGCAGGTGTAAAATTGTGCCCAGATTTCATGGTATGCTCCAAAAATACAGAAGATGTACTGTTGTAAACAAAGGCAAAACTCTCCATACAGTAGTGCCACCCTGTGCTAACCAGAGTAATCAATGGATGCCAGAAGGCTTGTGCATAAAATCCATATCTAGTGCCTACTCATCCAATATCCCCAGACTAGTTTCTGGTTAGCACAGAGTGGCACTACTGTATGGAGAGTTTTCCCTTTGTTTACAACAATTATGTGCTAGTATAAGATGTGATCATGTGAAGATGTATTGTTGTTCTTCTGAACTCTATTGTAAGTGTACAGGTGTTGAGCAAGTCTAGTATTAATAGTAGCTTTAGTTTCACCATAATATACAGCTTGGCATCCATCTTGAGGACATGAAATGGAATATACTACATGTGGAGTAAATGATCGATCAATATGATCTTTTGACAGAATAAAATTACTAATTTCTATAATAAAATAAATAATATTGTACCACGTATTCAACTTCCTAGAATTACCATTCCTTACATTTCCAAAATATCTAACAAACTAACTAAAGCATTAATCAATAAGTTTAAAATAGGATTTAGAACTCCTCCTAATTCTAACAGATTGATCAACAACTCAAAAGATCATAATGATCGATCATTCACTCCACATGTAGTATATTCCATTTCATGCCCTCAAGACGGATGCTAAGCTGTATATTATGGTGAAACTAAAGCTACTATTAATACTAGATTTGCTCAACACCTGTACACATACTACAGAGCTCAGAACAACAACAATACATCTGTATTTTTGGAGCCTGCCATGAAATCTGGACACAATTTTACATCTGCTAATCCTGTAATTATATGCACAGAATTGAATGATCATAAGAGAAAAATAAAAGCATTCTACATTAATGAAAATATTGCTATAAATAGAAATGACAGTTGCTTTGATATATCGAAAAAATAGGCCACATAACACGCGCTAATTTAAATATCTTTGCATATATTTTATTATATATTTTTAAAAAAGCTATGATTATGAGGCATGGATCCTCGAAAACATTCAGCTTATTGTTATTATAAATAACATTTTCCGTTTTGTTAAGCCTCTACATGCTAATATAAACTGTGCGCGAGTTGATCAAGTTATGTTGAAAAGAAGAAAGTTGTATTTCTATTTCTAAAAACATAATTATATTTCCTGATCAAACTCGGCCTATTAATTGTTGAGAATTATGCTATTGACGAAATCAGCTTTTAATTTATTTAATATGGGTGCCAGCTCTTTTTATTCTGAAGAGACCACTGAAATCTGTCGCCAGCATGTCTCGCAAATAAAAAAAGAAAAATACTTTTAAACTAATCGGTATTGCATCATACCGTAACGAGAATTATTTTTTTCAAGATTATTATTCCTGGGCTTATTGAAACATATTGGCAAAGGTAAATTACGTTTTAAATCTTATTAAACTAATAATAAATTTAATAATAAAAAATAATTATTATTATTAATAACGGACAAATGAAAATTGATATTAGAAATATTTTTTTTATTATAACAGATTAAAAATCTGTTTAAGTTAAAATGAGAATTCCTAATCAAGTAAATTAGAGAGAACACATATTAATTCAAATATGACGCAATCAATAAAATAAAATAATTAATTTTAATAAAAAATTCTGGTATAAACAAAAGTCTCTTGTACAAAAAAAATGAAAGTCTCTATCGGGATTATTTTAAGACTTGTTCGCAAATGCTTAATTTTGTTACAATCGGAAATCAGTAGTCTTAACTTACCGGTAAGTTTTGTGAATTCACGAAGGTTGTAGATAACTAAGCATAGTTTTCGGGGTTGAATTAAGCTCACGGCCTTTGATTATTAGTTGATCTTGGTGCTGGTTCCATAGGCTAGTCGCATAAGCTTCTCTGGTGTCCATCGGTAATGATGTCAGCTAAAGCTCCGGTCTACTCTCGTATGAATAACTTTTTCATCAAAGAGTCTAGATTCTTTAATCCAAAACCAACCAAAAGAATATCAGCTAAACCAAGACGTTCCTCCAACCGAATCCCTCCTTTTTATACTAGAGGTCCAGTTTTTGGACTTCTGCGCATGCTAATATCGTGGCGTTTTGTGTTTATAATCTTATACAGTCTTTATCATTTTTCAATTACTAAGTTCTCATTTTTTTTTATCAAGTTTTTTGGCCATATTTAATTAACTAAAATATTTTTCTTTTAGCTTATCTTTTTACTTGCTTTTGGAATTCTTTTGTTCTCCCCAATTCTACTTTTATTTCCAATTACGTAAAAAAAAATACAAAAGAAAAATTTAACTTTCATTGTACGTTATTTTTTTTAAAAAAAATTATAGTCAAAAAAAATAATCTAAATTTACTTTTTTTTTTTTTAGCTTTTACCAAATGCCAATATATTTGCAACGTATATAAATAAACGTTACATTATATTTATCTATAACTTCTCTTTTAAATTTTACTTATAAGTTTTTGTGTTTAATATTATTTCTATATTTTGACATTACAACAAATAATTATTCTCTGTAAAATATGATGTACACTTATACCCTGCTTAGTGCTTGGTTTTTATGTAAGGATTCACAATAGCGATCATCATCAATTTGTATGCTCTATTTTGATTTACAATCAATTGTTCACTATAATGACCTTTAAAAACAAAACTATTTTGGTGGCCATTTTGTAAGATTGATGATGTCATAAGATAGTTATTAAAGCTACGTCATCCAAAATCAAAATGGTGTATTTTATGCTGAAATTATATAATACAGAAATTATTCATAAATACACAATATTTTGATTAAACTTAAAATATAATTAATGACAGTACAATATTTCATTTAATTTTCATCCAGCAACCTTACAAGACAATCAGTGCTTTATTAATGACATTTCCAAAGTAAAGATTTTCATCATTAATGATTACAAAAAAAAAAAAAAGGGTTTCATTCAGTATAATAAATAATCAAAATTATATTTTGATGGCATACAACAACCAAATTAAATTTTTAAATGTGTAAATTAGTTTAAAAACTGTATATTGTATTTACTTATTTTTTGTAGACAAATACTCTTATATATAGAGCTCGCAAAACAAACTCTTAACAAGCTTTGTAGAATACACCCAACCATAGACCGGTTTCTGCTACTGGTGTCTTCAGTGAGGTTTTAGGATATTCATTCATTAGATTAAAAATATCCTAGCATCTCACTGAGGATGCCAGTAGCAGAAACCGGTCTGAGATTGGGGGTATTTTACAAAGCTTGTTAAGAGTTTGTTTTGTGAGCTCTATATATAACATTTGTAAACACAAGCTTTATAAAATTAGGTCATGTGACATCTGACTCAATTTTTTTTTTTTTAAAAATACTCTTATTAATTAATGTTACTTGGCTTGTGGCAAAAACTATGATCATCGTATTATTATTATTTAGTTATCATAATTGTTATTTTGAAAAAAAAAATAATAATTCCATGAATTACGTAAGTAATAATGAACTTTATATCATCAAAAACTGGCTAAATCTAAATTAAAAATAACACTCAATCTATTTTTTAGATTTTAAAACATCTAATTTGTTTCAAAAATAGCAAACATAATGTTACTACTAATATATAAAAACATAGAAATAAAAAAATATTTGAAAATTTCGTTCAGCATAAAATTAAAAATAAATTTCGACCATATACTATTAATATTTAATTTTAAATTGTCTACAGTATAAATATTAGCTAAAGTATTGAATCAATTAATTTTGGATTATAATCTTTATGAATGTCAATTTCTATCAAATCAAACTATTAGTAAATGCATTTGCGGTAAAAAAAAAAAAAAAAGAGAACATAATTTAATAATAAATTTTGTATAATAAAAATGCAATACAAATAAATTAAAAAAGAATCATACGTTTAATATTTATTTAAATAGTTTGTCTTTCTGCCTTCACAAGCAATGCATTATTCGAAAAATTTCTAAGTCATCTAAAAAAAATGGCTACTCCACTTAATAAAATGTGACATGTCAGGGTCAAAAAAAAATGCCAATGTAGTGTATTTGCATATAAAGTACTTTTATTTAGAACTGCATAATACATATTGTTAAAAAAAGCCTTAAATATTGATTATAATATGCAAACACAGAATGCATTAGATATACTTTTTTTATCATTTTTAATATGTTAGACTTTTTATTTTTTCAAATTAACTGCTTGATTACGATTCTGTAATGTACATTTCTATAATTTGGCTACTTTCACACTGTTGATAAATAATGTCTTTATAGTCAAAACAGTACAGTTAAGTGAGATATTATTAAACACTGGTTTTCTAATTCTAAATAATTTCACATAAATAATATAAGATTATAAATTTTAAGAAAATGAAACTTCAGAATGGGTTTTTTTTCAATGCAAGAATTAACAATTTTGTGGGGAAATACCTAAAATTGTCAACTGCGAGCTTTCTTCTTTTACGATCCATTTTTTTTATACATTTGCATAGTGACATAACTTTATCTTCCTAATCATACTATTAAAAAAATATATTATTTTCTTTAAGTTTTTAGCCACACATGTTTTCAATTGGAATATCAAATCATTATGCCTTAAATCAACGAATGAGACATGACATAATATGCCGTAAGGAAAAAATCAGAAGCAAATCAACTAATCATTTTTAATTTTTTTTCCTAGAAATCATCACCCATCAACTAACTCTTGGGGTATTCCTCCAAAAAACCCATGATCATTAAAGGATTTAAAAGATAACAATAGACCCTTAGAATGAACAACTGATGACTCAGAAAACTAAATGACAATAAATACTGATTGGATGAATTTTTTAAAAAAGCAATTTTAAGCTAAGTAGGTTTTTTTCATTTTACAGATTTAAGTTATATTATGTTGCCTACATATATATTTTAAGTGCATATCTGCATAATACACACATATATCATAATTTACACATGCATATATCTTACATTAGACTCTTACTAACTATTATATATATTATTAAGTTATGTTGTTTGTTAATACAATATTAATAATTTATGACAATTTTTATCCAAAGAAACAAGATAAAAATGTCCCCATAGAAAACCATTGTAATGGCTTTCTATGCCCTTGCTTTTTAATAATCTTGTTTTAAGATGAGTTTTGAAGGACCAATTGTCCTTGCTAAGTGGGAGAAAGATGAATTTATGTAATTTGCTTTTTTTGTTTGCTAATATATTAAGTTAAAACTAAAATTAATACATATATATACCATTAAGAATAAATTATGAGTTAGTTTTAGAAATAAATAAATAATATACGTTATAATATCCTGTAAACAAAAACTCACCCACCATAATCATTTAAGGAATCATAATTAAGGACAAACCTAGAAATACTGATCATCACATGTATACATAAATAATAACAGTTTTTAATTTACAAATTCTAAAATGTCTCACATATTTTCAATTTCATGGGTAAATTAAAAAATAAAACTACAAATTTCTTCTTTCAATTAAAAATATTAATTATTTAAAAAATATTAAATATTAAGATTTACATATTATGAAAAGAAAATTTAATTATTTAAAAAGAAAATTCCTTTTTTTATTTATACACACACAAAAAAATTAGTTAATTCATTTACTCAATAAACACACAATCTTCAAAAATAATAAAAGTAGTTCACAGTTACAGTGAAGAATTCTATTAATAATATTTTTAAAAAATAAACATTTTGAAGTTATTATATATTGTAATAAACTGACTTTAGTTAAATATAACATGTTATACATTTTAAAGAAAAATAAAAGTAATCCAAAAGAGAAGATTCTTTTCAATAGATGATTAATAAGTTGTTAAAACTGAGAATGTAATTTAAATAAAATAAAAATAATATTTTTATTCATAAAAGTAATTTATTGAAATGAAAATTCAAGAAAGATGTTTATATGATAATGGCGCCCGCAGACCATTTTACGTGTGCCCGCTGCTATCCGAACATGATAAAAAATTATTTATCTGATACAAATAAATTTAATTTTTAAAATTTCTTATAAATTATTGTATTATATTGTAATCAAATTGTAGGGCATATTATACTTTTACAGCATAAAAATATAAACGTTAATTATATGTTAAAATTTTATTTTTAAAATAAATATTTTTTTGTACATTATGTGTATTATTAACAATATCCAGCTATAAATTTACATCGAAAAAGTAAATGGTGCCCACCACCTGGTTGAAAAAAATAAATGGTGCCCGCCACCTCGCCGGTATTATAGAATGTGCTCTTAAGTGCAAAAATGTTGGGGACTCCATATCTGTGCTTTGTACATAGATAATGAAGTTTGTAAAAGCAAATAATACTCTGCAATTTAATGAGCTAAGCATTTTCGGAAGGTTTTATGCTTCCATAATCATAGCTACTAAAGTGTTGAGAATTACGGAAGCATAAAGCCTTCCAAAAGTGCTCAGCTTATTAAATTGCTGAGTATTATTTGCTTTTACAAATTTCATGGTCTATATCTTGCAAATTAGGAGGTTAAAATTCATATAAGTTAAAATGTGCTACTTTTTGAATTTCTTCAGCTTTAGACATCATTTATTTGAGAGTTCATGCTTAGAATTAGTATATTAGAGGACATGACTAGAAATTTAGATAGATAAAACAAAGTAGAATATAACTGCCTAAATATATATATATTGAAACAGACACATTGTTTTCTATATCCTAAAGTTACCCACCCACCCCTTGTCTTTATTTTATAACGGTTTGATTAAAAAATTGATGGTTATAAAATCAATATTTAAAATTGGAAATTAAATGACATTTAATTAATAAATTGTTATCATTAAATACTCAGCGGTTTTAAATGTTACTAATATAAAATTTTTTCATTGAGCTGAATGTTTACGAATTACAATATAAACAAGATAACATCACTTTCTTGCCCTAGGCAGTGGAAGACAACATATTTATGAACAACAAGCTGATAAGAAGAGAGATTGATAAGAAAAACATGGGAAGCCAGAGAGTATAAAGAAATTAGGCAATTGTTGATTATTCAGTAATGAGTTAAATTGATTAGTAGTGAGTTAATCGTTACTACACGGCTAATCACTGTTTGGAAAAACCGGACCAACTAAGCTTGGAGCCACCAAGGCCATAATCTAAGAGGAAATCTATAGTTATGGTAAACACGGCAAGATGAAGAAGCAGATTAATACTGAAAACCCAAAAATGCTCAGCTAACAAAAATAGCTTTCTCTCTCTTCCCACACCATGAAGACATGAAGTTGAAAAATAATGCCCACCAAAAAAAAAGTGTACCATTCAGCTCTAAGACCAATCCCTTTTCAATGTGAAGATTTACTAGCAGTGAACCTCTCTCAGATAAATTTAAAGGGTACTTGTGACTTTTGACCCATGTGGCCACCAGAGGCGCTGGTCGGGATCAACCACAGAAATACTTAGAGTAGGGGCCCCAAATGCAGAATTGCAAATTCCAGCTGAAAGGTGGCGCTGTTCACAATGTGTAAGCACAGGAACATTCCACCAGCTGGCTGGCAGCACAGCTGTCCGCTTGGTGGCGCTGGTCACAGTGCGTAAGCCCATTTAGCTTACATCATCTGCTACCAGCAGATACCAAGAACCTAGGTGGCGCTGATTGCCGTAAACACATCTAGCTTATGTGTCGTCTGCTAACAGCGACTACCAAGATTCTAACCCACTACGTGGCGCTGTTTCTCCACGGTTGCACACGGAAAAACTGCGCACTGATAGAATTTATGTACATACTACTTAAAATATGAATGGCGTATAATGTGCAGGTGTGAATAATTAAGAAGCTACAACTATTTAAACATTCTTTCAAACTTAATAGTATCACATGCTATTTCACAGTTTTATAACTCGATGTATTTTTAAATTTTTTTTTTTTTAAAAATCGATCTTTTTTTTTTTAATTATTTACTCTATGTCAAAATGTTATATATAAGTCGAGCAGTGAAATTTGCTATCATGGCTGCTTGAAAACGCTAAAATTATCACGTAGAAATCCTCATAATTATTCATAAAATATTTTATTAATCTATAAGTCAATTCTAAATTTAAAAATCGATCTTTTTTTTTTAATTTTTACGACAATCGGGGGGTTTTTTTTTTTAAAAAAAAAAGCTAATTTTTTCCCCCTTCTTTCAAAACAAAAGACATTCCAAAGATAAAATCTAATATATTAATAGGGGCTTTATTAATGAATAGCTATGGTCAATTAGTGAATTGGATTGATTTAATGAGACAGAAACTGATATATGATGAATTATATTTATTGACAATTTCATATATACTTGATATAACCCATTACTTAGTGTTGGATAATGCAGGCAGGCATTTTATTTACTAAACAACATTACTCTAGGGTAGGCCATTTAGCAAAATAAATTTGTGGCTAATTATTTAATTGCGCTAATTTTATGCTATATAATAAATCACTACATTCCACTTATTAGTTATGCCCTTTCATCATCAGTTCGAGTGGCTATTATACATGTAATCAAACCAAGTCTGGAGTGAAGTTTAATAATACATCCGATTATGATAAATTTATATATTAAATATGGGCATATAAAGCCTCACAGATAGCTTTAGATCGAACGGGTTTTCAAGAATGCTTCTGTTCAACGCCGAACATTGCATATTATGGAGGTAGAGTTGGCTATAAAGATTTTACTAATACGCTACGCACAAGTAAAATATAATAATAAAGTGGCTCCATCTTATATATATAAAAAAAACAGCACAACGATAAAATATTGATCAATTTCACATCCGCCAAGCCGAAGTATATTATAAATTAAATTCCATACATTAAATGAACAGTAGTTTTGTCAGCTTGATTAAAAGAGCCAACTCTTCTGTAGCATGAGAAATACATATATGCTACTGACAGGAATATATATATACACAAACTTTACAAGGGAGAAAATATATTTAAGGGACTTACGAATACTTTAATAAGAAAAATATACTTATGATTACACTCCAGGCTAGTTTAATCTTTAGTAACATAATAATTAAAGGTTGAAAGTTTGGATTTATAAACCACATTTTATATTTACATTAATTATTTACTAAATGACAAAATAATAACGAGCACAATTATTTACTAAATGACAAAATAATAACGAGCACAAAGGGTCGCTGTTATATATAAATTAGGGGTTCGAAACGGAGCGCTAAATGACGCTATAATTAATACAATACGAAGATTTTAAATATCTTCAAAAAGTATATATTTCGTAACTAAATGCGCGCCGTTTCAAGACAGGCATAATTAATAATAACTAAAATAAGCAAGAGAGAAATAAATATAACTGCAGTGATTAAGTTATATAGCAAAACAAGAAGTTAATAAAGGAAATTAACAAAAGTATGTCATTTATAGAATTGAAATATTATTGATAAGACATTTTAGAAAGAGTTTACAATATAGTTAGCTAACCTGATTTTGAAGCTATAATGATTATTTTGAATTTTACACAGAGCTCTGCGATTTTAATAATTTTAAAACAGATACTCGAGCTGGAACGTAGGTGAGTTCTTTGGCGGCTTATGGCATCTTCTCTTTAATTGGGAGACGATTTAAGATGGTATTCCTATAGCTGGAGTTGGGGTAGTTGAATTTGAACGAAAGTGAGTTCTTTTAACGGCTTATGGCATCTTCTATTTATTATAAGCTTGTTAAGGCAACGTTGGTTGTTGCTCCTGCCTTGGATGGATCAAATTCTGACGTTCCATCATGGCAAAGGCAACAAATTCTTGCTTGACTAGCAGGCACTAGATAAATTAACAAATTTTCAGCTTCTCGTAGTAACAGCTCTTCAAAAGCAAGATGGAGTATCTTTTCCACTAGCCTATTTATATATTTTCACCTTTTTGGACTTTCGTTTGCCTCAGGACCAATCGACTTTTAATTAAACAAAATCATGTAATCTAATTTCTACTACTGATAAAGTCTCCGAGGTGTTATTTTTAATTTACTTAAAAAAATTATTAAAACATATAAATTATATAATTTTGATTCCGATTTCATTAATTAAATTTCTTTTTAGGTGTTATAAAATGTTATGGCTTAGCAGATAGTAACGGTATTATGATTTAATGATAACGTCTTTTGTTGAAACAAATTCAATCAGTAAAGTAGATTTTACTTTTACAGGTGCGGTCACTAATTGCTTTCTTGTTTACACAAAATTCCCATTTTTAATTATAAACCGATGACTTTTATTTTAACTAGATATAAATAACTTTTAACATATTTTCTTTATATTGTTTATTTTAAAAAAAAGCAAATTTGACAGATCTTATAAAAAAATACTTTAGTTTCAGTTATATCTATTAAACTTTAAATCAGAAAACCGTAAATATATTATAAAGAAAACGTTTTACATTATTTTTATTTAATCTTAAATATTATATGTACAAATCATTATACCATAATTTCATGGTTTAAATTATCCATCCACATACGAATGTAATACAAATATAAAATTTAAATTATCCATCCACATACGAATATAATACAAATATAAAGTCAATTCTAAATTTTATATTTGTATTATATTCGTATGTGGATGGATAATTTAAATTTTATATTTGTATTATATTCGTATGTGGATGGATAATTTAAACCATGAAATTATGGCATAATGATTTGTACATATAATATTTAAGATTAAATAAAAATAATGTAAAAAGTTTTCTTTATAATATATTTATGGTTTTCTGATTTAAAGTTTAATAGATATAACTGAAACTAAAGTATTTTTTTATAAGATCTGTCAAATTTGCTTTTTTTAAAATAAACAATATAAAGAAAATATGTTAAAAGTTATTTATATCTAGTTAAAATAAAAGTCATCGGTTTATAATTAAAATGGGAATTTCGTGTAAACAAGAAAGCAATTAGTGACCGCACCTGTAAAAGTAAAATCTACTATACTGATTGAATTTGTTTCAACAAAAGATGTTATCATTAAATCATAATACCGTTACTATCTGCTAAGCCATAACATTTTATAACACCTAAAAAGAAATTTAATTAATGAAATCGGAATCAAAATTATATAATTTATATGTTTTAATAATTTTTTTAAGTAAATTAAAAATAACACCTCAGAGCCTTTATCAGTAGTAGAAATTAGATTGTATGATTTTGTTTAATTAAAAGTCGATTGGTCCTGAGGCAAACGAAAGTCCAAAAAGGTGAAAATATATAAATAGGCTAGCGGAAAAGATACTCCATCTTGCTTTTGAAGAGCTGTTACTACGAGAAGCTGAAAATTTGTTAATTTATCTAGGGCCTGCTAGTCAGACAAGAATTTGTTGCCTTTGCCGTGATGGAACGTCGGAATTTGATCCATCCAAGGCAGGAGCAACAACCAACGTTGCCTTAACAAGCTTATAATAAATAGAAGATGCCATAAGCCGTTAAAAGAACTCACCTTCATTCAAATTCAACTACCCCAACTCCAGCTATAGGAATACCATCTTAAATCGTCTCCCAATTAAAGAGAAGATGCCATAAGCCGCCAAAGAACTCGCCTACATTACAGCTCGAGTATCTGTTTTAAAATTATTAAAATCGCAGAGCTCTGTGTAAAATTCAAAATAATCATTATTTCTTCAAAATCAGGTTAGCTAACTATATTGTAAACTCTTTCTAAAATGTCTTATCAATAATATTTCAATTCTATAAATGACATACTTTTGTTAATTTCCTTTATTAACTTCTTGTTTTGCTTTAACTTAATCACTGCATTTAGTTATGAAATATATACTTTTTAGTTATGAAATATATACTTTTTGAAGATATTATTTAAAATCTTCGTATTGTATTAATTATAGCGTCATTTAGCGCTCCGTTTCGAACCCCTAATTTATAAAAAATGGCGACCCTTTGTGCTCGTTATTATTTTGTCATTTAGTAAATAATTAATGTAAATATAAAATGTGGCTTATAAATCCAAACTTTCAACCTTTAATTATTATGTTACTAAAGATTAAACTAGCCTGGAGTGTTATCATAAGTATATTTTTCTTATTAAAGTATTCGTAAGTCCCTTAAATATACTTTCTCCCTTTAAAAGTTTATTAATTATACATAACTAAGAGATTGAACGGGATAAAGTAAAGTTTTGTGTGTATATATATATTCCCGTCAGTAGCATATATGTATTTCTCATGCTACAGAAGAGTTGGCTCTTTTAATCAAGCTGACAAAACTACTGTTCATTTAATGTATGGAATTTAATTTATAATATACTTCGGCTTGGCGAATGTGAAATTGATCAATATTTTATCATTGTGCTGTTTTTTTTATATATATAAGATGGAGCCACTTTATTATTATATTTTACTTGTGCGTAGCATATTAGTAAAATCTTTATAGCCAACTCTACCTCCATAATATGCAATCTTCGGGGTTGAACAGAAGCATTCTTGAAAACCCGTTCGATCTAAAGCTATCTGTGAGGCTTTATATACCCATATTTAATATATAAATTTATCATAATCAGATGTATTATTAAACTTCACTCCAGACTTTGATTACATGTATAATAGCCACTCGAACTGATGATGAAAGGGCTTGGTTTGATTACATGTATAATAGCCACTCGAACTGATGATGAAAGGGCATAACTAATAAGTGGAATGTAGTGATTTATTATATAGCATAAAATTAGCGCAATTAAATAATTAGCCACAAATTTATTTTGCTAAATGGCCTACCCTAGAGTAATGTTGTTTAGTAAATAAAATGCCTGCGTGCATTATCCAACGCTAAGTAATGGGTTATATCAAGTATATATGAAATTGTCAATAAATATAATTCATCATATATCAGTTTCTGTCTCATTAAATCAATCCAATTCACTAATTGACCATAGGTATTCATTAGTAAAGCCCCTATTAATATATTAGATTTTATCTTTGGAATGTCTCTAGTTTTGAAAGAAGGGGGAAAAAATTAGCACCCGATTGTCGTAAAAATTAAAAAAAAAAGATCGATTTTTAAATTTAGAATTGACTTATAGATTAATAAAATATTTTATGAATAATTATGAGGATTTCTACGTGATAATTTTAGCATTTTCAAGCGGCCATGATAGCAAATTTCACCGCTCGACTTATATATAACATTTTGACATAGAGTAAATAATTAAAAAAAAAAAGATCGATTTTTAAAAAAAAAATAATTTAAAAATACATCGATTTATAAAACTGTGAAATAGCATGTGATACTATTAAGTTTGAAAGAATGTTTAAATAGTTGTAGCTTCTTAATTATTCACACCTGCACATTATACGCCATTCATATTTTAAGTAGTATGTACATAAATTCTAACAGTGCACAGTTTTTCCGTGTGAAACCGTGGAGAAACAGCGCCATGTAGTGAGCTAGAATCTTGGTAGTCGCTGTTAGCAGACGACACATAAGCTAGATGTGTTTACGGCAATCAGCGCCACCTAGGTTCTTGGTATCTGCTGGTAGCAGACAATGTAAGCTAAATGGGCTTACGCACTGTGACCAGAGCCACCAAGCGGACAGCTGTGTTGCCAGCCAGCTGGTGGAATGTTCCTGTGCTTACGCATTGTGAACAGCGCCACCTTTTGGCTGGAATTTACAATTCTGCATTTGGGGCCCCTACTCTAAGTATTTCTGTGGTTGACCCCGACCAGCGCCTCTGGCGGCCACATGGGTCAAAAGTCACAAGTACCATTTAAAGGTAAGAGAACTCTAGATAACATTTGAAACCTTTATAGTAGAATATAATTGCCATTATTGTCATTGAAAAGATAAAATGAAAAACGTAGTTATTTAAAAGGATTAATTTACAAAAATAAAATTAGTTTACAAAATGATAAAATGTATGCACTGAAATAATTTCTTATAATATAATTGCCATTATTGTCATTGGAAAGATAAAATGAAAAACATAGTTCTTTAAAATGATTAATTTACAAAACAATAAAATATTATGTTAACTAAGAAAGTTACTATTTCAAAATCTGTGTCCATATACCTAAGTAAAGATAAAGAGGTCCCTACTGTCGTTTTTTCAGGCACATAGTCTTAAGGTTATAGCCTTAATAAATATTACTTTAAGTAACAAGTATGTGCTTTATAAATATAATTATTAAAATTAAGATAAAGATGTGCTTATATATATGACCTAAATCTGTGTCTGTATAATATATGTCTACATATCTGGATTAACTACATGCTATATATATATTATGCTTCTATATACATGACCTAAATCTGTCTACATATCTGGATTAAATACATGCTTTTATATAACTTAAATCTGCATTTATAGAAAGAACTAAATATGTCTATGTAATATGTGTCTCTATAAACCTGAATTAACTACATGCTATACATATGAATTGATTATACTTCTATATACATGATGTAAATCTGCGTCTATATAATGTGTCTACACATATGGATTAACTATTTGCTATATATATATATATGTGAATTGATTATGCTTCTATAAATGTGACCTAAATCTGTGTCTATATACTATGTGTCTACATAGCTGGATTAAATACATGCTTATATATAACTTAAATCTGCGTTTATATAAATGAATTAAATAGACATCTATATAATATGTATCTCTATATACGTGAATTAACTAGTGCTATATATATGAATTGATTATGCTTCTATATATATATAACCTAAATCTGTTTCTATATAATGTGTTATATACCTCAATTGAATATGTGCTGACATACAGAATTGAATATGCTTCTATACCCATGAAGGACTTGAATCTGCATCCATATGCCTGAATTAAAGATGTGCTTATATATATGGAATAAATCTGCATCTGTACATAGGAATTAAATAAGTGAATATATTTGCATTGAAGTATTGGCTCTTGAATGATTAAATAAAAGGGATTAATCCAGATATAAACCAAATTTACCTAAGAGTATTCTGCAAGGAGGATTAATATACATGTCTACAAAATTATTTACATGTGCATATGAGGAGAACATCGAATCACAAAGAGAATTTAACTTGAGAAATGATAAGTGAGGTATCCATGATGTATACATAAATATCTAAGTAAATCCCTACTATGTAAAAGCTTCCAGAACATGATTATAGAAGATAAAAGGATGGATACCGTATGATCGACAATGATAGGACTAAGTATCAGAAGTTACCAATGAATGGACTAACTGATCTATGGAACCGTAATTGTACAGAGCTATTAAAGGTGTTATCCAAATACTGTTAGTTAAATAAATTATTATTAAACAAAACTAACATATGTTCAGTTTCATTTCACATCATTCATCAATCAGTGCACTTATTCATGGGAATCTCATGCCTATGTCTGGCATAACTTAATCTGGGTAAGTCAGGTTGTTGTGAGTTGGAACTCTAGTGGCACAGTTTGGCAAAAACCAAACAGATAAATATCTAGATATTTTCAGTCTTCTCAATGATACATCCTCTGATGAGCAGGAAATATTGTTGTGGGGAGAGGGACAACGTCAGCATTGAGTAACATAAATCATTCTTTCCTTCCTACAATATCCTCATCAGGAAATAAATTAACCACCAGAGGGAGTGGAAACCGTAATCTGGTTACAATATATATATATCAGTGTTTCAATCTCTTATAAATTGTTGTTGCTAATTTGATATTATTGTATTCAAATCTTTTGAACACTAAAATAGATTCTTGTATAAATTTTCATGAATAAATAATAAAATTTAACATTTTTATTTGTTAATCAATATTTAACAATGCATTCTAAATTGATTATAAATTTTTATTTTTAAAAAACTAAGTATGCCAAAAAAAAAAATGAAGAAATAAAAAATTTTTGGTGATGATATAGTACACTTTTGATGCCATTTTAAATTTTATAACTCACCCAAAATCCCCGTTGACACATTCAAGCGATAAATGATATCGATTATCAACAAGCAATCATATTATATAACAATTGTACTTTATTTTTAAATCTAATGTATTCGTAATCATCTAGCCAATTTAAATTAATCCATGTTCTTTATCTTCTAATTAAAAAACAAAGTATTGAAAAAAAAATCTTAAACTAGTTTTCGATCAACACAAGTGCATATACCACTTAAATACGTATCAGCTAACTACTAAAAACAATATTAATAAGATTATGGAGTTTATATTTTTAAAAAAAAAATAAAAAAACTTCAAGTAATCAATAGTAGCGAACAAAGAATTTCTGATAAAAAAAAACTAAAATACTATTATTTGTAAAAATAATATGCTATATTTCGCATTTTATAAGTTATAATCTTTTGGCTTGAGTAGAAAACGTAAATTGTCTTTTGATTTCTTTCATAGGCTTATAACAAATGTAAATTGCATTTTTATTTTTGAAAGATTTATGTAAATTGTGATAATATATGTTAATGCAAAGTATTTACTCACATTATTTTGATATTTTATTAAAAATATTGATCAAAATTAGGATTTTGATTTTTAAATACTCGATGACAATTGTAAACTTTGCATTTTGATTTTTTAATTAAAGATTAAATTTTCGATTTTGTAACTCTTTTTTTGAAACCACATGTTGATAATCGATGCCATTTATCACTTGAATGTGTCAGCATGTTTTTGGGTAGGTTATAAAATTCAAAATGGCACTGAGCGCATACTATATCGGCACCAAATTTTTAATCATCTTTATTTTGTACTGATCATTTAATTTAACTTAATTAAATAATAGTTCCCTTATTTATTAATCAATCTGGTCACAAATAATTGTTAGCTGAAATGGTATTATAAATCGATCTATTAAAAATAATAATACAAAGTTACAGACATTTGTTGTTTATAATCTGAAGCTGAGTGCATTTTCAGTGAAGTTCACCATAATTGTAGCATATTTGAATTACAAATACAGATGATGAGAAAAAGCAATAATAATATATAAGCAGCCACTCAAAAATGAATAAGACCATTCCAATTCTAAAAAAAAGAGAAAGTAAAGAGAGGAAAAATACTCTAAAAATGAATTTTGCAATGATTATACAAATCAATCTGTGAACCATAAATACAACCACATATAGAACATGGTGGCCCAATTTTCTGTTTATTAGATATTTTACAATGTTATATTTTAGTTTCCTCAGCAGAAAACTTGTCCTTTTGAAATACTTCAATACCATGACTAACTGTAGTTCTCCGTTATATTATTTTCCCTGTCATATCTTACCAGTGGAAACAATTGTCAATGCAATTCTTTACAATATCTTTGAAATATGCCTTATAAGCCCTATAAAACCCACATTCAAGTACACCAGAAAACACTCTTTTAGGAAAACTTCCATTGTCTATTCGTTTCACATGTTCAATCCAATGACAATGTGATTTTACAATAGTGAACTCAATAGTATCACATCCTGAAAACTGAAAAAAATTGAAGGGTTTACAATCTTGCCAATGTATTTTTAAAATTTCATGGAGTATCCTTAAATGAAACTTTTCTAGTGCATTTATACTGCATTGATAGGGTGAACAAATTTCACATCCATACAATAAAGTAAATAAAATAATAGTTTTTATACAGCTAACTTAGTTGCAGTAGTTATTTCTCTATGATTCAATACTTTTATCTTTTAACTTATTAAAAACAGCAGCAGCACAATGGAATCTGTGTTGGATCTCAACATCTAAATTCATCTTTCTACTTATAAAACTACCAAGGACATTTAAACCATTTTAGATTCTCAAGTTGATAACCATCCAGGCTAAACATTGTTGAGGATTTTTCTTCCATCACTGCCTGCTATAGAACTTTAATTTTTGAAAATAAACTGATAAACCAAGATCTTTATAAAATTGCATTCAAAACATTAAGAACAATTTATAAATTATCATTTGAACTAGCAAAAATAGCATAATTATCAGCATATTGTAAATCCAAAATGCAAAAAGATGAAGTTCTTATTTTTGCATTTAACTGATTCAAATTAAAAATTCCATCATCTGACCTGTATTATATCTTGTTCCCTGTCTGATTAAGCTGTCTATAAACAATTCCAAACACCACTATCATAAAAAAATGAAAACAATATTGAAGTGAATGCACATCCTTGTATAATACCAGTTTTTCTTTCAAGTGCCTGTTTTTCCATTTGTAGTAATAACACTTCTCATTCCCTCACATAGAAGCTGCATAATATAAATAAATTGTGGTGGGCAGCCAATTAATTTCAAACAATGCCATAGAACTACCCAATTAGTTGAATCAAATACCTTTGTCTAAATCAAAAAGCACATTTAGTTTCTGGTAACCATTCATCTATAACTGGAAGCAATGTATGCAATAAAATTCTTGAAAGCACTTTTGCTGTAATAAATAATATTCCACAATAATTATCACATCTTGTCTATTCCCTTTGTTTTTAAATATTGGAACCTTAAAATCAGATGGCACAATTTCATGAATCCAGATATTTCTAAAAAAAAATTCCAATATTTTTGAAGCTAACACATTACCAATATTTTAAAACTTCTCCAGGTATTTTTCATCACAATCTGCTGCCTTTCAATTTTTAAAATTACAAAGAGCCATTTTGACTTCATTAAACTGGATATCTTTATTCAAATCTAAATGAGCACATAAAATAGATATATCATTAAAAGTCATCAAATCAATTCTTGTATCAATATTCAAAAGATGAACAAGATACTTTTTTCACCTATTCAAAATATCATTATCATCATATAAGTGTCATTATTCAATTTCATAGGATTGTGATAACATTTCAGTTCCATATGTTGCTTTCGACACATCAAAAAAAGATCTAGTGCCCATAATCAACAGTTTTTCATTTTTTTAAGTTTTCTTGTAAGCTGTTAAAGATTTTTATATTTATTATGAAGTTCCACATTTACCCTTTTATTTTGCCAAATAGACAATGCTATATGTTTCTTTTTAATAAAATCACTAATAATATGATCATTGTCAGAAAAACAATCATGATTCTTCTTTTTAGTGAGCTAAACAATACATTTACTTATAATACACTCCTTAAGATAATACCATGCTTCAATATGACAGAAGATCCAAATAGCAATTTTAGTGTTTGATAGTTGTTGAAATTCAGTATGCATAACAGATTCTTCTAAAGAATAAACAACAATTTTCTTGTAAATATGATTGAAATAATATTTATTTTTTAATATAACTATCATCTAACCTTAGAAAGTACTAATCTATAATCTGTCCAACAATGTCAACTTGTAAGTGCTTGTGTAATGTGAACTTCTCTTGTATTCTGATTCCTAACAATAATGCAATCTATTAAATGCCATTGTTTTGAGTGTGTACACATCCAAGTTCCTTTATAGCAGCTTTTCTGCATAAACAAAGTGTTTGCCATAGTCAATCTATGTGTTGTGCATAAATTCAATTATTATTATTCAGATGTTAATCATTAAATCAAATTCTTTTAAAATAAATTTATAAATAATTATTTATTAATAGCCTTTCTTATTATTATAAATCAATAAATTATAATAATTTGACAATAACTTTTTAATAAGGCTCCTTTTTATTTTACTTTTTATTAAAACATCATTATATAAACAAAACAACTATAATATTTCTTTATGTACATCAGATTCCATTGCAAATCATGTACTAACTGCATTAAAAGAGAAGAAAATAATAAAAAGATTGCTTAAAATATATATCAATTCATGACCTCATTTTTATTTATTTTTATTTTAAAAACTATAAATAAGTGAAAGGTAATCAGTTGTGCAAATTAAAGTAAGGATTACAAACAAAATTTTGAGAAATACTTATTTAATCTTTTTTTATATATATAAGTTACAATATAAAGATCAAAACTAGTTCCAAAAATAAGAAATAACAAGAATACAATTTAAATATTTTAATATGTGTTGAAGAAAACATTTTGCAAAAACATATACAATAGGTAATAGCATGAAAATAAGTGTATTAGAAGTAAAATTTATGCATTTCAAGAGTGTTTTTTTATCTGCATAAATATGGCTAAAATTCTATGTGAAAATATTTTTTGTAAAAAAAAAAATCAGATGCTATCTCTCAACACTGCATTATAGCAGTGGATAAAATCCTGGACGTCAGGGGTTGTCTCTTCTTTGGAGACTTTACAGTAATCAGGTTATCTATCTTCCTGACATATGCTTTTTGGTACACAATGTGCAGGACAAAGTTCACACAACCAACACCGGACCCCAATGCTATATTTTGTGATAAGCTCAAAGCTCTTCAAGACAAGGATAAGATACTATCCTCTAGATTTTTGTTTAATAATACATGGAGCCTACTAGTATGGCCCACAGACTCTACATGAATTTTGGACCTGATATATTCACATTGTAGTGTATCGTAGAAGAAGTAGTCTGTGTTGCAACATGTCGGATTCTACTAGAGAGGCATTGATTTCACACTACATGTATCCCACCTGATAAGTTAGCATTACTGGGTCAACCTCAAAAGGGATGGGCAATACCAACAAAATAGTACGTATTTACTCATATATTAACCTGCTAGTGCAGAGAATGGCTCTGGCATACTTCTTCCAGACCAATGCCAGCAATGGATGAGCCAACATTAACAAAGTGTATTTATTATGCATCTGTACAATTTTATAATGTCAATAAATATATTTTTAAATACAACTAACAACAAATTTGCATGCTTGAATGACTAATTAAAATATAAGAATTATAATCAGCAATGAATAAGTATTCAAAATAAAAATAGTGCAATATTATTTTTTTAAAAGAAAAAAAACTAATTTCTTTTTACTAGAAACATTTTTTTTTAAAAAAATGGCAATATATTAATATGACTATACTAAAATTGAAGCTAGAACAAAGCAAAAACCATTAATCTATAACATAACTTTTGGGAAATTATTATAATTTTGATAGAAAAACATATAAAAATAAATAACAGCAACAACAAAAAAATACAGAGAATGGTGACAATCAAAAATATATATAATACCGAATGTTTTTTTAAACATAAAAAAAAAAAAAATCAGCTATTGAAAAAAAGAACATGATTAAGACTCATTACTGTAACATCATTATTGTACAAATATCACCACGACCATCATCATTAATATTAAATATAATAATTATATATAAACCTGAAAAAAGATAATTAAAAAAATTAAAATTAAATTAAAATTATTGAAACTTTCAATTCAATAATGGCAACTTCAATGTTTTGATGAGATAATGGTTAAAAAATAATAATGATGATGAAGATATTATTTTAAAGCAATTGATCAAAACTATTATTTGAATTTATTTATAAATTTAGATTTAAATGCATTTTATATTTTAGTTAATTTCAAAGAGGAATAGGGCTAGAATAATGAAGAAAAGATTTAGCAGAAACAAATAACTAAGTATTCTGCTCATGCATGTTGCTTATTAGATTCCATTTTAAATTATTTTGTGTACTATTTAAAAAAAAAAAACATTAAGCTAAAATAAAATATAGAATACTCATACATGATCCTTTCTTTTTATTTAATTTAAAAAGAAAAAAAAAGAAAATATACATTAAGAATTGATTTCATTTAAATTACATTTAAGTCTATATATATACCTATCATTTCATGATCTTCAAATAGTGATCAGATACTTTTATAAAAATAAATCTAAATTAATTCCAAATCAAAGAGAATAAAGAATTCAATATATATTGCTTTTTGATATATACAATTTAGAGTAGAATTCATAAAAAAATTTCTCATCCTTGATGTTTGCCTTAAGATGTCACTACTTCTAGGTAAATTCCTAGAAATATACCGTTTCCGCGGCCTTCACCCAACAAGAGGAATTTTTCTATGTTATAAACGCAGAAAAGTCCTTACGTTATGTTGGACGGAGGAGGCGGCGGCGACAGAAGCCAACACAAAGAGACTTCTTTCTATGATAAAACACAGAAAGAGTTCCCAACGGCTTCCGGTTATGGCTTTTTTTCTATGCTAAAAGCAAAGAGAAAGAAATGCCTTGATCGGCTGCCGTAGTAGTCGATTTTGTTCATCATTTTCTCGTAATAGTAGAATATCTATTTTCTCTGTAGTTTCGTGTGAGAGTTTGTGTCTTTGAAGCAGTCGTAGTTTTTTTAAATTTGATAAGACGTCTATTTTTTTTAATGTGTTGTAACTTACTTTACTATTGTAAGTTTAGTAATAATGTCCTGAAGATTCCATTACGAAGGGGTAACCCTCAAAAATTGCTTTTAAGGGTGCGAAAGGGAAAAAGAATTGAAGGATCATGCGAAAAGTACCGTTTTCGCGAGAATTCGTCCGTGACCAGTTACTTTCGCTATATACGCACAAACAAAAACAACCCACTGTCTAATTATTAGGAATTACTTGTCCGAAAAATAAAATTAGTCGGGTATTATTTTTTTTTTTGTTTTGTTATATTTATTATTTCAAAATAAGATTAGTTTTTATATCTACACACTAACAAAAACAACCCAGTTCCTGATTAATTACTGTCTTTAAAAAAAAAGGCAAATTCAACGGGGTTTGATTTTTTTCAATGGAGTCTTTGAATTACGGTTTGTTTGTTTTTATATATACACAAGATTTACCAAAAAAAAAGAAACCCACTTTCTGATTAATTACTGTCAAAAGGATCGCAAATTAATCCGCTATTATTTTTAAATTTAGTATTTCAATAATGGTACCCTTTTTATATAGACAGAGTTAACAAAAACAACCCACTTTCTGATTTATTACTGTCCGTCCCCCGTCCAAAAAAAAAGAAAACGGAAATTAGTCGGGTATCATTTTTCAATCGACTCTTTTAATGACGGTCCTTACTAATAGTAGGCGGATATCAATTCTAAATTGTAGTATATAAATTACGTTACTTTTGATAGATTTAGAATTACGTCTTGCTTATTTAATAAAATGATTGATTTACTCTTGATTAAAAATACCGTAACTTTAAAAAAAAAAGACAAACATAAAGTCAAAAAAAAAAAATGAGAAAAAGCCCCGTAACTTTAAAGACACACACAAACTCAAAAACAATCTAAGATTAATAAACATTGACTTATTACGTCTTGCTTTTGAATCAAATTATTGATTTACTCTTGCAAAAAAAATACCGTAACTTTAAAAAGACACACCTAAAGTCCAAAAAAAAAAAAATTCGAAAAAGCCCAGTAACTTTAAAGACACACACACAAACTCAAAAACAAGATAAGATTAATAAACATTTACTTATTACGTCTTGCTTTTGAATAAAAGTATTGGTTTACTCTTGCAAAAAAAAAAAAGACTGTAACTTTAAAAAGACACACGTAAAGTCAAAAAAAAAAATTAGAAAAACACCGTAACTTTAAAGACACACAAACTCAAAAACAAGATAAGATTAATAAACATTTACAAAAATGAAAAAAACTAACATCATATAATAGTATTAGTTAGTAGAATATTTTATTACAAATCTAAGAAATCAGATCTTTTTAGATCAAATCGAACATTTAGGTCAGGCCCGGAATCGTTATATGTATATGTTTTTGATTAGCATCAACGCCATCTTAAGGCGAACACCAAAGATGAGAATACAATATATATTGCTTTTTGATATATACAATTTAGAGTAGAATTCATAAAAAAAAATAATACTAATCAAATAGTAAGTTGCTCATAAATCTATGGAATATTTGAGCATAGAAAATGACAGTTTAAGTTATAATCCAGGAAAAACATTAATATGTTTGATTTTGGCTGTTGATAAAGTATTATGAGAATTTGAGGGACAGCAATGATTAAATTGAATCTGTTTTATTTTAATTTTCAAACATCACATTATTAAATTTATTTTTGAGCAGTTGAAAAAACAAAGCAATCATAATAGGGTCATTCTGAAGAAAAACTATTCATATAAATTATTGCAAGGAGTCAATGTCAGCAATACTAGTATGAACTAATAACAAATTATAGAAAAACTATTCTAAATTTGATTTCAGTTAGTGCAAATATTTGTACATGCGTAATTTAAATAATTTTCAATTATTTAGAGGTCTTGATATGTACACTATTTTTAAAGTTGAAAAAATTATGATTTTTTTGCAAATCTATTTAGACTGGATGTCTATTTTACAACATAAGACACATATAGAAAGACAATTTTGCTCTTTAAGAGAATAAAGTTTAACTAAATTATCAGAAGGTGCAATTGCAAGTAGATGTTGTAATGATTGGTCTATTTAAACAATTCAACCATTAAAAATATTGGCTTTGTGTAGGCTTTGGCTCTATAGAAGTGTTATTAGTCTTCTTACATTTCTATTTTGATGCATTTAACTAGAAAACCTCAAACTGTAGCTAAAGTGCAAATTTATCGTGTGTCTACTGCATTTATTATCAAGATCACAATGAATGTTTTTAAAAGACAAACAGAAACACTCTAATTGGCCAAAAATAACAGAGTCAAAATACAGAAAGTCTCAACTTCAGCATAACAATATAACACAAGGAATTCATAGCAAATGATAAATGAAGACTGACTGACTTTTACAACAAATTTTAAAAAACAACTGTAAATTTTTATAAGCTGGAAATTGTTTTTGTAAGAATGAATATATTGTAACGATATATAAATATGCCGTTACATTAATTTAAAATAAAAACTTTTAAGTTCGCAAATAAAAATAAATTTATTAAAAGCTAAAATTAAAGAGTTCTTAAACGTATATATATTCGCACAGATGCAAAACTTTAAAAATATTTTTTTTTAATAAATAAAAATATTTGAATGTACTTTGTTATAAAAAAAAACAAGATTTAAAGATAAAATATTTTTGTAAATTGAAATGATTGTTTTATAAAGCAATTGAAAAGCAAATTAGCCCTCGGGGTTTTTATATACTGTAATTAAAAAGTCTGATGAAAGATAGATAAAATAAAGAGAATTTAGCTTGACCAATGGAAGCACCAAGCCTCTCGGATCTTAACGAAAATTTGGATTAGTGACGTCTTTGTTCGTTCAATCTGGAGATTTACTATAAAAAGAAAAATATAGAGTTTCCTGACAGTTTTCCAGCTTGATTTTGTGAGAAGGGCGATTGGATGCACATATCGCGCTCTCTCTATTTAAAAAAATGAAATGACTGCAATACCGAAATGAAACCAGCTAATAACACCTCCAGAACATCAGATCGGTTTTCCAATGGAGACATCGCAAGAATTAAAAACAGGAACCTGGACTCTTCTACAATGAGCTATGAACTTTACAAATTAACAAAAAAAAAAAAGTAATTAAGAACTCTCGTCATTGTTTTTTTTTTAAAGATTCAGCTAATCTAGGTTTTAAAATGAACTCTTATTTGATTTTCAAATTAATAATTGATGTTTAAATTTTACATAGTTAAGTTTGCTAAAATCATTTCCATTTTCATTTCTTATTAATATTTTTGTATAAATTGTTTAAATGCATGAAATTTAAGTTGGGTATGGACGTTGCATGGATTCGTTAGTGATTAATTATGTTGTGGTTTTCATATTCGATTAGAATATATAAGTCATCGATGTCAATGCGGCATCTTATGATGAATGCCATTGGGTTTCTTGTATTCCCTCTGCAATTGACGTTATCAATGACTTTGTATTTTGATCGGTTATGTTTATTTTGAAATGTTTTTAACCATGGAATCTATGCAGCTGATCTATACTCAACATTATAAAACAAATTTTATAAAATTCATCTGTGCAAACATATCAAATGCTGAAATTTAAGTCGGGCGTGAATGGCTATATAGATTTGTAAAGTTATATTAAGGGAGGGTAATCTTAGGTTATTCGTTTCGTAGTTGAATTAGGTCAATGGATTGGATATATTGGTGTAGTTAGTAGATGTAGTATGAGATTCGCTACGGGCAGAATCGATTTGCACGCCACACAAACCCTTTTTGCCTATGGAAGGGATGGTATGACAGAAACATATGGTCCCTTCCTATGGAGTTTTTTTATATTGTTCTTCTTGCCATACAGATGTGACATTCCTGTATTGGACAAGAGTCGATGTCTTCTTTAACCATGCTGCTCAGACATACCTTCCTGGACAGTATGGTAATTGTGCTATCGTATCATGCTACATTGAATACGTCAATATATCAGATGGATTGACACCGGTTTGATTGTGAACTTTTGGCCTAAGGTTAAATAATGGATAGAATATTTTCTTTTCAAATGCAGATCTATGTAGTCTATTCATACTCGACAATCTTAATAAAAATATTAAATTCATTCATACTCAACAATCTTAAAATAATAATTTAAATTAAAAATGAATATTAAAATCTAAAACAATAAATTTATTCCTCAAAATTTAAAATGATTATATATGGGTGTAAATAAATATTTTTATGTGTTAATTTCTGGCAGTGGCTTTTATTTTTTTTTATATTTAAGATATAAATTAAAGATATAGATTATTATCTCTGCGTCTCCACTGAGCTAGTGACATTGGGCTAACGGTCTAAATATAAAATAAAGTGGGATCTTAACTTATGTATCTGCCTACTTTATAAATTTTCTAGGTTCACATGCCTAGATGGCGCCCTTGTAGTGCAGATTATGGTAAGATTCGATCTTCACTTACTTTTGGATCATTATAATTGGTCACCCAATTTGGGCAGATCTTTAATAAACCACGAGTGCCCTGAGAATTTTAAAAGTGAATCATGCCAGTAACTTTTTTTTTTCTGAAATAAGTACATTTTTGTATTAACATAAAGTTATAGGTTGAATTGCATTTTAAAGGTACTGCCAGTAAGAAAAATTGCACATATGTAACAATAAATACGAGGAATAAAACATAATAATTAATATAAGTCATAATTTTTTTTAAAAAAAAAAAAAGTCTTGTTTAAAATCTAACCGTTTAACTTGCCTGAGTTAAAAGTAAAAGAAAAGAAACTTGGAAGGGAGGGGACAGAAATTTAGCTGGTAGTAAAGAATAAACAGTCAAGAATTTTTTTTATCATATTTGTGTGTAATTACTGCGTTGTCTTTTTAAAAAGTTTTGTCCTGTTGAAATTTTAATATATAATCAATTTGTGTAACGTAATTACTAACACTAAGTAAATTCTTTTTTTTTTTAATGTTTTTGTTTTTTGAGGAAGTTTACTGATATGTAACGATATATAAATATGCCGTTATATTAATTTAAAATAAAAACTTTTAAGTTCGCAAATAAAAATAAATTTATTAAAAGCTAAAATTAAAGAGTTGTTAAACGTATATATATTCGCACAGATGCAAAACTTTAAAAATATTTTTTCTTAATAAATAAAAATATTTGAATGTACTTTGTTATAAAAAAAAAACAAGATTTAAAGATAAAATATTTTTGTAAATGGAAATGATTGTTTTATAAAGTAATTGAAAAGCAAACTAGCCCTCGGGGTTTTTTATATACTGTAATTAAAAAGTCTGATGAAAGATGGATAAGAAAATAAAGAGAATTTAGTTTGACCAATGGAAGCACCAAGCCTCTCGGACCTTAACGAAAATTTGGATTAGTAACGTCTTTGTTCGTTCAATCTGGAGATTTACTATAAAAAGAAAAATATAGTTTCCTGATAGTTTTCCAGCTTGATTTTGTGAGAAGGGCGATAGGACGCACATATCGCTCTCTCTCTATTTAAAAAAATGAAATTACTGTAATACTGAAATGAAACCAATTAATGCCACCTCCAGAATATCAGATCGGTCTTCCAAAGGAGACATCACGGGAATTAAAAACAGAAACCTGGACTCTTCTACAGTGAGCTATGAACTTTACAAATTAACAAAAAAAAAGTAATTAAGAACTCTCGTCATTGTTTTTTTAAAAGATTCAGCTAATCTAGGTTTTAAAATGAACTCTTATTTGATTTTCAAATTAATAATTGATGTTTAAATTTCTCATAGTTAAGTTTGCTAAAATCATTTCCATTTTCATTTCTTATTAATATTTTTGTATAAATTGTTTAAATGCATGAAATTTAAGTTGGGTATGGACGTTGCATGGATTCGTTAGTGGTTAATTATGTTGTGGTTTTCATATTCGATTAGAATATATAAGTCATCGATATCAATGCGGCATCTTATGATGAATGCCATTGGGTTTCTTGTATTCCCTCTGCAATTGACGTTATCAATGACTTTGTATTTTAATCGGTTATATTTATTTTGAAATGTTTTTAACCGTGGAATCTATGCAGCCGATCTATACTCAACATTATAAAACAAATTTTATAAAATTCATCTGTGCAAACGTATCAAATGATGAAATTTAAATCGGGCGTGAATGGCTATATAGATTTGTAAAGTTATATTAAGGAAGGGTAATCTTAGGTTATTCGTTTCATAGTTGAATCAGGTCAATGGATTGGATATATTGGTGTAGTTAGTAGATGTAGTATGAGATTCGCTATGGGCAGAATCGATTTGCATGCCACATAAACCCTTTTTGCCTATGGAAGGGATGGTAAGATGGAAACACACAGTCCCTTCCTACGGAGTTTTTTTATATTGTTCTTCTTGCCATACAGATGTGACATTCCTGTATTGGACAAGAGTCAATGTCTTCTTTAACCATGCTGCTCAGAGGTACCTTCCTGGACAGTATGGTAATTGTGCTATCGTATCATGCTACATTGAATACATCAATATATCAGATGGATTGACACCGGTTTGATTGTGAACTTTTGGCCTAAGGTTAAATAATGGATAGAATATTTTCTTTTCAAATGCAGATCTATGTAGTCTATTCATACTCGACGATCTTAATAAAAATATTAAATTCATTCATACTCAACAATCTTAAAATAATAATTTAAATTAAAAATGAATATTAAAATTTAAAACAATAAATTTATTCCTCAAAATTTAAAATGATTATATATGTGCGTAAATAAATATTTTTATGTGTTAATTTCTGGCAGTGGCTTTTAGTTTTTTTATATTTAAGATATAAATTAAAGATATAGATTATTATCTCTGCGTCTCCACTGAGCTAGTGTCATTGGGATAATGGTCTAAATATAAAATAAAGTGGGATCTTAACTTACGTATCTGCCTACTTTATAAATTTTCTAGGTTCACATGTATAGATGGCGCCCTTGTAGTGCAGATTACGGTAAGATTCGATCTTCACTTTCTTTTGGATCGTTATAATATATACACAACAGTTTTACATAAATAAATGATTGTCTATATATTTTTATCAAATATGATGACTAGTGAAGTTCTGTGACTTCTGTGAATAAGTGTTTAGAAGCAGTTGCTAAAAAGATAGATTAAAGCCACATTCTATTCAATTTTGTTAATATCTTTTAAAAAATATTAAAAATTATTCTGCTATATTTAAACTAAAAATAAAAATGGTAAAAAAATTTAGATAGTAATATTAATTTCTATACTGTTTTGTAAATCCACCATATATTAAATGATAATTCACTTAACCAACTACAAATTAATATGAATCTTTGTTCATCTTCTGATGCCATGCTTATTTTTATAGAATCAAGTAACTATTAAACAAGTAAATTGGTAATAATAAAACAAGAATGATAAAAAAAAATCTACAAAACACTCATTTTTTGACAATAATCTATTATGTTGAAACTGATACATCACTTTATCATCCCTCAAAACAATCAGACAGAAATCTTTTGTCTTGTAACTAGATCATTTGATCATTTTTTTCAACTTCTTTAACATTAAATAAAAAATAGTGGCAGCTTGATGTCGTAAATAATTCTTATTACAAATGAAAACAAATTTTTTATAGATACCTTTTGCATGAAATCTTTTGTCAATAACAAAAAGACAATTCTTCAGTAAAAAAACTTATTCAAGCATGTCACCCTTACCCATGAACATGTTATCTTTATTGAATTCTGACTGAATTGTGATATCATTTATCAATATATATATATATAGAAAACAAATATTCTTTACATCATTGTTCTCCCAGGTTTCCTTCATATTTTCTACGCATGAAGTACTTAGACTACTGAATTCTGGTTGAACTGTGCAGACATTTATCAATATATCTAGAAAATGATCATTCTTTTCATCACTATCCCTGTTAAGTTTTCTTCACATTTTATACCCATTCTTTAATTTTACTTGACCTGATAAATTTAATGCAATGGTAGCATGAAAGACTCTAGAACTCAAATCCCTAAATCATAACTTAACTCTATCACATCTGGTGCTGGAACTTTATTTGAACTTCCAAGCAACAAACCAATTTTTTTTCTTCTTGAATATAACTGCTGTTATTTTAGCAAGTTTCAAATATTGAACTAAATGTTGAAAACTAATTACTTTTTTCCATTGCTTAGGTTTCTGTGATTAATCCTTTAAATTTTTTTATTAAATTAAATGTGATATTAAAAATTTACAATTGATAAACAAAAAAATGCATTTATAAACATAAATAACTCTTATTTCAAAGTACTACCAAGTGATTATATCATTGAAATATGTATTTTGATTTAGCTAATTCATAAAATTTTTGTGCATATACTTAAATATATTAACATAATACATAATAAACTTTAGCTATGATATAATTAGGCAAAACTGGCAATTGCAAACTGAAATCTAGTAATAATATTTTTGTGTGATTTAGCTTTAAACTAAAAGTGAAATTATTATTCATTTAGTACTCCAGATATTATAAAAGTCGAAATTACATAATATATATATATATTGTAACTTTATTACCCAACTCCCTGTAGAGTAGATCAATTATCATTGGTGATATTTTGAAAAATTGTAAATTCTTATAAGATTGAAATAAATTATATTAATATACTATTGTAGGGCATACCTGAGATTTTTTTTTCTACATACATACATTCAAAATATATTATTTATATTTTTATTTAGCTTATCATATATTATTTTGAGATTATAACACCTTTATAATGATTGATGTTTAAGTATGAAATGAATAAAGGCGTGGTTAATTTGTGCAATTGAGATTAATCAAATCCTTAATTATATTTTTATTATTTCTTATATTCAATTAAAATAATGTATTATTTAGATTTGGTAATTTTATATTCATTTTGTTAACAGCATAAAAATAAAATATGGTTTATTGGATTTGAAAGTGGTTTAAACTAAGTCTAATTCAGTTGAATTAAATGATGTTATTAAAGTGAAAGGCTAAAATCTTCTCACATGCGCATTTTAGAATGTTTATATGACAGCTAATCAGATGTAATGATGACCGTAAAAGGAGCTCTCAAGTTACAACACAAGACAGATATTTTATAAAAAAAAGGTGGTTGCACCTTCTTTACTTAAATTTCTATATATCTAAGCCAGTCTGAAGCATTTTGTAAATCCTCCTCCTCCTGTTGTTGTTGTTGTTATTATTATTATAATAATAATAATAATAATAATATCAGTATTCAGATGTGTACTAATAAATATGCAAATGAAGATAAGATTTTTTGAAAGAAGTTTGGTGTGATACAAGACGTCAAGAAACAAAAAGTAAGGAAACAAAAAAGAAAATTTCTTTTAAAATATTTTAAAAAAGAAAACAAATTTATGATATCAACATTATTTATATTTAAAATTAGAGTGTGCTAAAATATTATGAATACGTAAAACTTTTAAAAAATTCTGTCCTGAAGAAACATTTGCTCTGACTTTTTGATTTATGACTGGAGGAAACAATATTCATTATTATGGAATGCATTATAATATTCAACTATTTTGAGCAAATTAAAGCAAAAGAAAAGAGAACAAAATAGATAAATTAAAATTCTAATTTAATTTAAAATGTTGATAAAGTCAAAAGAAATATTACTGATTAAATAATATTCTTTCATATTTAATACTTTAGACTTCCATACTACTTGGAGAAATTCATTATTCTTTGATTTATGAGATTATTAAAACTACTTCAAATATGGATAACACTTATTTAATTATAAATTTAATGCTGTCAGTAAAGTTGCTAAATTATATATTGCTTGAAACATTTTTATTGCTTGTATAAAGTCATTTATTGACTAATTAAAGAATTGATTGAAACTTACCTGGATATTAATAATGCTTATAATTAAGTCTAAATTTCCAACTAATAGTGACAAATTGTGAAACTATTTATTATACTTAGGACATTCTTACTGCTAAAATAAGACCATTCATTCATTGACAAATGAGTACCTTTAAAACCAATTTGGCTATACGGATAATGTGGAGAATTTATTATTAAAATACCATTTTAATGGAAATGAAATTAAATATTTTATGAAAGATAAAGAATTGACCTGGATTTACTTATAGTGATAACATGAAAAGAAGACTCTACGATTAGGAAATTATAATATTATTCTGAAATAGGAAATACGTGCTGGGAGCTTTTTGCAGAGTAAATTATGGTATGAGTAATTGGAAATATGTAAAGATTTAAGTTTTTCTTAAGAATATGTGTAACGCAAATAGAATGTAATGAAAAGCCAGAATTTAAATGATATTCGAACTGTGAATCCTAAACGTATTCTAGCGTAGAATATTATTTTAGATATCTTGCGCTAGATGGTAAAAAAATTTAAAGAATGTGTTTGTTTATAATATATATATTGTATTTTATGTTCAATAATTATACATGAGTTTTGTTATTTTATATGCTATGTTAATTATTGCTTACTGATTAAAATGAAGGTAATATAATGTAATATTTAATCTAAAAGGGGGTGGATGATGGTCATTAGTTTTCAGAAGTATTAGATAATATTATTGATTACAATACTGGGTTAAACATTATGATGGCGAAATTCATTATTATTATTTATTCTAAGATATATTAAACAGTATTATATTTTTAGCTTATTAATTTTATATTGCAATTATACAGTATTTCAACAGCACAATTAACCTATACTGTATTTAAAATGAAAAAAGTTTTAATAATATAAATATCAAATTTGTGCATTTTACTTATACTTTATTACTTGAATATAAATAATTCATAGATTGATGATGGTTGGTGTGGAATTATATTAAATTCCATGTGTACATGGTAACACATATTTATAATTGATCGCTATCATTATTATCAACAATTTAGTGAATCTAGAAAGTATTAAATAAGATTAGATATTCATGGTTAATAATTGGTGCAGATATGAATCTTTCATTGGATGTTACTAGTTTGCATCTTATACTATTATTATTGTATTAAGAGGTTGTTAGTATTTTATTGGGTCATGGAAATGCCTGACACAATACCTTGGATGGTATGATATATTTGGAAAAGTGTTGATCTTTTATTATATATTTTCGGTTGTTTTCTATTCCCTCGTGCCAGCCGTATGATGGCGTTGATGCTAATCAAAAACACATAATATTACGATTCCGGGTCGGGCCTGTGATTCTATCTATATAAATATCGGCTTTTTTAGTTTTTGTAATAAGAAATTAGAGGAACTAATAGTAAATAATATTACTATTTAAAAAAAAAACTTTAGAAATTCACATTAAATTTTAAAATGATACCCGAATAATTGACGTTTTTTGGACAGTAATTAATCATAAAATGGGTTGTTTTTGTGTGTGTATCTCTCAAAAGTTACGGGATTTTTTTAATCGAAAATAAGATGCAATTATACTTTTTTTTTTCAATTTACACAAAATTGCTACATTCATGCTAAATTTACAAATGATACCCAACTAATTTGCTTTTTTTGTTGTTGTTTTTGGACTGTAATTAATCAGAAAGTGGGTTCTTTTTGCTAGTTTGTATATATAAAAAGTACCATTCTTTAAATACTACATTTCAAAATGATACCCGACCCCCCCCCCTTTTTTTGGGGGGGGGGGACAGTAATGAATCAGAAAGTGGATTGTTTTATTAGTTTGTAGATTTTATCAAAAGCCATAATATTATTGAAATACTAAATTTAAAAATGATACCTGTGAATAACTTTTTTTTTGGGTATTGACAATAATTAATCAGAAAGTGGGTTTTATTTTCTTTGTGTGTGTGTGTGTGTATATATATATATAAAAAGTTACGATCTTCTTTTCAATCAAAAATAATACGCAATTCTACATTATTCAATTTACCCACAATATTTAAAAAATTCACCCTACAATTTTAAAATGATACCCACCAACTAATTTGCCTTTTTTTAGGGGGGGTCAGTAATTAATCAGAAAGTGGGTTCTTTTTGTTAGTGGGTATATCTAAAAAGGACCGTCATTGAAAGACTCAATTGAAAAATAATACCAGACTAATTTGCTTTTTTTTTTCTTTTGGACAGTAATTAATCAGAAAGTGGGTTTTTTTTTTTTTTGTAAATCTTGTGTATATATAAAAATTACCATAATTCAAATACTATATTTAAAAATCAAACCCTGATTAATTTGCTTTCTTTTTTTTTTTTTTTGGACAGTAATTAATCAGAAACTGGGTAGTTTTTGTTAGTGTGTAGATATAAAAACTAATCTTATTTTTAAATAGTAAATGTAAAAAAAATAATACCCGACTAATTTTCTTTGTTGTACAAGTAATTACTAATAATCAGACACTGGGTGTTTTTATTTGTGCATATATATATATATCAAAAGTAAGTTGTCATGGACAAATTCTCATGAAAACGTTTCTTTTCGCGTGATCCTCCAAATAGTTCCACACCCATAAAAGCAATTTTTGAGGGTTACCCATTCGTAATAGAACCTTCAGGACATTGTTAATAAAGGTACAACTTAACAGTAGCTTAGAGCACTTGAAAAAAAATACCTTTGTAGTGAAATTTTAAATAATTATGACAGGCTAAAATCCACACACTCTCACACCAAATTATAGAGAAAATAGACATGCTAGCATTACAGTAAAGTTAATAACACAACCAACTATGGCAGCCAATAAAGGCATTTGTCTGTGCTTTTAGCATAGAAAAAAGCCAGACCGGTGGGGACTCTTTCTATGTTTTATCATAGAAAGAAGCCTCTTAGGTTGGCTGAGGCTGCCGCATTAGCGTAGAAAGAAGCCTCTTAGGTTGGCTGAGACTGCCGCGAGCACTCTTTCTGGGTTTTAGCATAGAAAGAAGCCTCTTAGGTTGGGTGTAGGCCACTGAAACAGTAAATTTCTAGGAATTGACCTAGAAATAGCGCTGTCATGCGGCTGACACCAGAGAATAGAAAACAATCATATTTTCTTGTAGCCATATGGGTGCTGATAGACACCTGGATATTTATTTCAAGTATATTCAGACAATATTTTCCTGTATCCATACAGGTGCTGATAGACCCCTGGATATGTAGTTCCAAGTATATTCAGACATGACTCTAGACTGATATTATTTTGATCATTGTAGACATGTCTCTTTAAGGTATACGTTAGTAATGTTACCCTGGTGCATCGAGCGGAGAGCCAATATTGTGTAAATGTTTATTGTTCATTAGTTGTAATAATGAATAACTTATAGAAAGTATGCAAGATATATTCTTACAGATTAAATGAATATGTGTGATCCAGCTAGTCTCCAATCTAATATAGGTAATGTACTAAAGAAATTATTAAAACTAAGAATGCAATCTGTTTGTTCTAATAAACTCAAGTTTTTGTAGCTGTTATTTTATGCTTTAGTAAAATGATAAATTTCAACACATAAATAGGATAAATTATAGAATCAATAAACAAAGAAATTAGATATGAAGGTCATTCATATTTATTTAAACTTATGAAAAATATGTAGCTGTAATTAATTAGCATGTCAATAATACTGATCATTAAAATGGAATAATTCATATGATAAGATATTATATTATCAAACTTATTATGTTATTATAATTATTATTATTATTTTTTTATAAACTCAAGCAATGCTCACTAATAATATTATTTGGGAGGTATCTTAGCAAGTACCAGAATTTAGTTGTAAACATTTAATATTTTATTTTTGTTTTAATATCAATTTTTTTTTTTATTGTTGTATATTTAATTTGTAAATAAAATGTAAATATTAGTGTAAAGAAATTTCAGTGTAATCTTTGTAGTATACTAGTTATTGTTTGTGCATTCATGGTCATTCCAGCTCACAAATCACCAATTCAATTCATTTCTAGCCATGACAGTTTAATAAAAATTGTTATTGATTACATATTTTAATTTTATTATTGATCCATCATTACAATCATATAAGCTAATTGTCATGTACTTTTGGGATTTAAAATAATAAAATTATTTAAATTTTATAATAAGTGATTAGTAGAATCCATTATTATTCTCCAGTTATAATCAAATGTCTGGGTGGTCCAGTTTGATTACTATAGTTTATTCTTAAGTCAATTAATGATCTTGCAATGTTGTATTGTTCACTATGTAAATCATTTTAATATTGTAATCAGATAAATGAACTAAACTATAATATACATTTTACGGTATCATATGTATGCTGGTGCCTTAGCACATTGAGTGGCAGTAAAATGAACCCTCTTGCCTAACTTATATGTGCTTTGATTGAGACATATCAAAATTAGAACCATGAGATCTAACATAAATATATTTTATTATTTAATTATATTATGCAAATAATGGTAGCAGATTAAGCTGGAAGGATTACAGTTTATGGCTGATGACCAACGGGTAGGTTACAATATATATATATATATGAGTAAAAATTAGACCACAATGTCCTAAATTGGAACTTTCTAGTTTTCACACAATATCTAGATCTAAGCTAATAATTGTTCCACTTATAAAGATAAGTCAGACAACAATATTGTTAGTTTTAATTCGTTTTTGCTAATTACATCATCATCTAGATAAATACATGCAAATTTTCATTATACTTTCAATATTTACATCTATAATAGCTGTGAAAATCTTTTAATTAAGATATCCCATAATTCCTTACAAATGTCACTAAATCTACTACATCCTTTATTTTGCTGTAATATTTTATATAAATACAATTTGTACTTCAAACATTTTTTAGCAAAAAAAAAAAAAAATATTGTTTTTTATTTGATGTATATAGTATTATTTATAAGATGGAGTGGATAACTAAAGGGAGCTTGAAAGTTTGAATTTAAATACTCTCTAATTACATCTAGCTTGAGATATATATATACTATACAATATATCTTCTGTATTTTTGGAGCATTCCATGAAATCTGGACACAATTTTATTCCTTCCAATCCTGTAATTTTATGTACTGAATCAAATGATCATAAGAGGAAAATAAAAGAAGCATTCTATATTAATGGCAATATTAATGCTATAAATAGAAAAGACACTTGCTTTGATATATCGAAAAAATGGTCCACGTAACATGTGCTAATTTTATATATCTTTGTATATATTTTATTATGTATTTTTAAGAAAGCTATGATTATGAGGCAAGGATCCTCGAAAACGTTTAGCTTATTTTTATTATATTTATTTATAACTTCTCTTTTTTAACTTCATTTTTAAGTTAATATTTTTTATACTATACTTGTATTTAAATATTATCTATATAGTTAATTATTGAATTTTATTTATCATTATATCATAGTTGTAAGACAATTGAAAGATCAGATTGTGTGTGCAATTAAAAAAAATTTCCTAAAAAGTGTTTGAAATAAGGTGGACAAATTGTATTTGTATATAATTATTTAGGAAGAGATTTTATTAGTTGTGAAAAATATTTAGGAAATTGTGATTTTCCAGTTTTCACATATAAAGTATATATGTTTGATTTTTGGCTCTTATAACACCCAAAATATTAAGGTAAAAGTGGATCCACATTCAATTCAAAAATAAGTCAAACAAAAAATACTACTACTAAATGGTGTGATTTCAGTTTGGCCCCAGTTTTAATTGGTTATTTACTAGTTACACGATGGCTGAAGTTTATGTAAGTAAAGACACAGAAATAAACCCATTATACTTTCAATATTTACATCTGTAAAGTTTCTGAAAATCATCTAATCAACATAACATACATATAATGCATTATATTATAAACAACTAAGAGCAAATTTAAATCACTAAACATCATATGATTACAAAACGTAACATTACTGAAAACATTATTCTGACATCTATAAAATGAAAGAAATCCAACTGCATTACTTAGCCATTATCTTACATAATTGTCTTCTGCAAAATATATTATACAAACAGCTAATTATTTATTACACTTGTAAAATTCACAATTATACTTTATTAAGATGATGTAAAACATATCTTTATTTATATGAATTTGAAAATGGGGAAGTATGGGAGGTGTTTATTATATCTATAACAAATATTCTATAAATAAATTTTTAGCACAGTAAGAGCTTAAATCATTTTCAAAATCTTTTTACCAACTGATAATCACTTGGCATTATGCAATTAAATAAGGATCATAATGTCTTTAGATAGTTCATACCTTTAGAAAGAATTCACCATCAATATCAGCTATTACAATCAATTGGGATACCCACATCAGCTATTACAATCAATTGGGATACCCACCAGTCAACTGCTCTACATTTTAAATATACTCCCTTTTTCTTATAACTTTTTTTTTTTTCCATCTCTTACATCTTCATCAAATGCTTTCAATATCTCTAAAATATCTGTTCCAGCAAAAATCGATTATTTAATCAAGTTCATCAACAAATAATCTTTCTTCATTCTTATCATTCCTCTATTTTATTAACCTCACCTCAAATTACCTTTCTTTATTCTCTTCAAACTGCATATCTCTTAAGTTTCCAATTTCTTTTCTTTTCTTAATCACTCAAGTTTTCATAACAATACATTAGTGATTACTTTTAATTTCAAGACTCATAATAATTCTCTGCGCATATTTGAATCCCATTTAAACATTACAATTTTTACTCTAATATATTTCATTCCCATTTTCAACACCAGCAGTTTTCTGTTCTATAACTCAGTCCAATTACCATTCTTAGACTTATTTTTTTCAACTATTTTAGTTTTAGCTGTGATTATTATTATCCTAAACTTATTACAAATTATATTAATCTTACTTTGTGAGTTATTCATTCAAAGACAGACTTAGTAAATAGAAAAGAGTACTATGACCAAGCAATAATTTATTATTGTTGATGATAATTTTCCATTGCTACTCTAATAATTTCATTGTCAATATCAAAAAGATATTTCACATCATCATCAAATCTGATAGAAGTGATTTTCATATCTCTTAAAACAAAATCAAATAAAAATTATTATAATGAACTAGAAACAGTATTTATTTAGAAACTCAATGGAATAAATATTGTATTCAACAAAATTGAAAATAGACAACATTCCAGTCTTACAATTCTTCCTATATCTATTAATGCTATAAGACTATTTAATTTCATAAGCAAGCAATCAAATAATTGTTGCTATTTCCAATTTATGCATTTACTTTTTAGGATAAAAAAAAACTGTTAAGAACAATAAAGCACATGCAATTTATCTTTCTCTTTTAACATATCTTTCAACAATTGCATTTTGGGCTTCTTTATTTTCGAAATTCAAATTATGTCAACTAAAAATATCTAATCCATTAGAAAAACAACAATTTAAATTCTCAATAACATTTTAGCAACATGTGAAATTAAAAACAATTCTTCTAAATTCTCAGATTATATTACATTAAGTCTTTTCTCTAATAAAATCATAATTATTTAAATAAAAAAATCTACTGGTCACTCTCAATTACAAATCGCCACAAACATCAAGTAATTTGTTCATTCACCTTCCAATTCTTTAATAATTCAAATAAAATATTTATTCCCTATACATTTTTAAGCTTTTTTTTTTTTTATAAGCCCTTCATTAGTGCACAACTTATTTTATCTTTAATAAAAATATAAAGCATACAAATCATATATATTCTTCCTATTTATTTATTATATCCACCTTTATTTATTTTAATAATAATTTATCACCTCTTTTTTTTTCAATTTCTGCTTCACAACTATCCCTTTTGTTTCTTTCAAAGTGTTTTATTTATTGTTTTTAATCAAACCCAGTTTTCATTTATAGTTCCTTTATTTTTCTACATTCTTCTTCTAAATTCATCTAATTTTATTCCTTTCCTCAATCAATGTTAAACTTCCTACTCTTTTATCTTCTTGTTTTTTCATGTGTCATAGCATCAGCTGGGAAACGAACCCGCTAATCCGGGACAACTGCTTGCAAAGCAGCTGTCGCTGACCTCTCGACTCTTTTATCTTTGTCACTATTTTCCATTTTTTTCATTTCATTCTAATCCAAGATTTTTTTCCTCTTTTATCTTTTTAATTATGTACATGTAACCCTCATATAACATGGTCACTAGATTCCTAAAAAATGCTGTGATATGTGAATTTGTGTTATACAAAACAATGAACTAGTATAAAAAACAGGTTTAGATGCCAAAAGTTGAAAAAAAAAGTATAGATTTGCATTTTATAATAACTAAGAGAAATATGTTTACTAAAACAATAATTGATCAAAAGTATTATATATTACATAGTTTTCTTTGTTACCACTACTAATCAACATTATTAAACAAACACTTTCACATAGGAATATCAAATATCGACAAAGATGATGTTTGCTCTTAAAAACTTTCATTACATGCCTTGTTATATGGGAATTTCTCTAATTACCAAAACTTGTTGTATGAATGTAATGTTATGGGGGAGGGGGGGTCCCCCAACTCTCGAACTGTGTTAAAAGTGACATCATGTTGTAGGACTGCCATATTATAGATGGATTATCCATACTGAAAATGCAATAACTTTTTTAAAATTTTTATTAAAAAATTATCTTTTATGTAAATTTACTTTTGACTATATATTTTTTTTAACAAATTTGAAAATTTTTCTTAAAATCAATCTTTACTCTAAAAAACAATCTCAATTCAAATTATGACCAACTATAATCAGAACCTGTTATAACTACAAGATGGCCACAACCTCTTTTAATACCCTTTTTACTTTGATTTGGTAAATAATCCAACTAAAATATATTATATCCTGAAGTTTTCCAATGTAAATATTTTTTTAATGTTATTAAACCTCATATACATTATTATTGATACATTTTGTTTATAAAACATATTCTTTCATTTTTTTTACCCCTAATTCTAATATCTTACATTTTTTTCATATCTTCCACATGCCATCATCAAATATTTTTACATTAGTTTTCAATTTCTTCATATAAGATTTCTACTTTTCATTAATAGTCATTAATCAATAAATATTTCCAAATAAATGCCTTATTTCTTGAGAAGTGCTTTTCATTCTAAGTGCTACTTGCAAAACTATTGCTCTTGGTGTGTAAATATTATATTATATCCAAAATTAAATCTTATATCCTTTTCATTTTCTCTCTATGACTTGTCTCAGATTCCTACGATCTCTAATCATTTTCAATAAATTCACTTTTCTTCAGTTTAATATTCCACAAACTTATATATAAAGAGATAGAGAAAAAAAAAGAGAAAAAATTACATAAATATACAATTTTCTGTTAAAACAATTTTCTGTTAAAACTAAAGCTAAATGATATTGACTGACTTCCTCGAGTTAGATTTGAAAAAATAATGCTAACTATATTGCTGTGTTCAATCCAGAGAACTGTTTTCTATTTGCTTTCCATAAGAAACTCACCAATTCCTTCACAAGTATTTCTAATATAATAATCCAATTTCATTTCTTTTTTTTAATTTTAAAATCTCTCTCTGATGTTTTATTTAATCAATTTTTGTTCACTAAGTACACACAAACAACTATATTTATCCACATGCTCTTTAAAAGTAATAAAAACTTTAATGATTAACTTCAGCACTATTATTATAATTATGTTATTTAATTATTAAAATCTTTAAATAATAATTACAATGACAAAAATGTTATGATTTTTATAAAATAAGTAATTACACAGAGAATTAGACAAAATAGAAAGAACAAGTAATAATATATATAACATTATAAATATGGGGTAGAATCCTATTTGCATCAAGAATTGCTTGTATTTAACGAGGAATGAAATTGTGAATAACATAGTGTTTAAAGAATTATCCAATTATTTCTCATGGAAAAAATCCTCAAATTGGATTTTTCAATTATTGTTTAAGAGTGAACAATAGACACTCAAAAAATATTTAAATGAAGTTCTTCAAATCAAGATATGACTTCATGGTAGATGACAACTTCTTTTGAAAAAAACATTCATATTAAGGAATAAACTTGATTTTCAAAATATTCAAATAGTCAGCAGCTTTGATATGTTAAACTATAAAGAATATTAGGATATTGCTGCTTAAAACATGTCACTTTACCACAGTTTGAAAACAGTCTGAATGAAAAATTTCCTTGGGCAATTTCTGAACATAAATCTTTCCGATGGTTGAAAAAAGTGAAATGTTGACTTCTCCAACAATATAGCATTTCCAATCATTTGAGATCAAGTTTTTATGCTCATAATAACACTGCACTTTGACTTTAAAATAACAATAGCATCATAAATTCTCTCTTTATAAATACTACTTCCAATATTTGCTTCGATTACTGGAGTGTTCTAATATCTGATGAAATATGAAGTATTTGTTTCATTATAGTTTTGTATACTTACACCTATCCCAATTGGTTTTGCATGTAAATGCAATCTTCATTCTTGAGGCTGCTAATCATGAAATATTAAACAGCTAATGAAGAAACACAAATATGATTTATTTTAAAAATAATAATTTCTATTTTTTTTCTTTCTAACACACTTATTAAACTGAGCTAATTTAAACTCTGTTCATATTTATTTCTATTTCTGTATTACATGATGATAAAAAGATAGTGCTAATATGACAGTTGTCACTTATTTTAACTTATTTTATACAATTTGCATATTATATAATTATATTTATAATTAGATGAAATTTTTCTACCTTATAATAAAACATTAAAGAATATTGTATTAGTTATAAATTTTTTATTTACTTTGTAAATTTATGTATAAAAATCTAACTTCAGGATTTATTGACATAAGTAGATTGATAACTCTATCTATAGAATGATTGTAAATCTGCTTGAATTAATTACGTAAAAAACTAATTGGAAATTTTGTTTCAATTTTTTAATAAAGTATAACTATACTTTGGAATGTTAGGGGCCAGGGGAGGGTACGCTCCATGGAGGGAGAAGGAGAGAAAAGAGTTTAATTTAAATTAGTAAATCGGATGAGTCTAATTACACATGAAAACAATCGACAATAATTTGGTAAAAGATTATGGCTAAAAGAAAAGAAAAAAGTATATTTTTCTTTCCTGTTTCATTATTGATTTAAGCTAAATTTGGAACTAATGTGTAAACAGACTAGAATAGAAAAAAAATGCTATAAAAGGAAGAAAGTCAGACACAGACTTTTTTTTGTAAAAAAAAAAAAGACTCTCATGATGACGACCGGCTAGTACAGCAGATATTCCTTCCAAGAACTGCCTTCATCACGACAGCCAATGTCCCAGGGCCTTCGTGCTATGGTGCACTATGCCCAAAGGAAATGCATGAAAGTTCAAACCAACAGCGGAGAAAAACAAAATGCTATATTTACGTCTATGGAGTACCATCTTGCTTTGAACTGAATATATGAGTTATAAATCAGAGTGGCTTCTCCTTTGGAAAGAACTGTTTGGCATCCTCCATAAGTTCATGTCTACAAATCCACCACGATGACCATGCACAATAAACAATACTGTTTATATGAACTTTGGTAAATATTAAGAATGCAATCCATGTGATATAGATTCATTCTGATAATTAATAATAAATAACACATATTAAATGAGTGAATTCTATTCAGAAGAATTATATAGTTTGAACTGAAAACATATCTTTTCACTAAAGTTATTTAAATAATTTTTTTTCTCTTTCTGTCTTATTTATAATTATTTAACAATAATCATGTGTAATTGTTTCTGAGATTATTTTTTGTATAAATGAAGTTAAATGATTTAGTTTATTCTTAATCTCTGCCCTAAGTGATTGGTTAGGTATAGCTGAGTACTTTTGTGTCAAGGTTTTTGTATAGTTGAATAAAAATTCTAAGCAAACATTCAAAAGTCGTGGATCTGGTATTTAATTTAAATATCAATTGTCTATATGTGATCAGGATATCCTTAGATTGGAAGCAGAGATTTCATCTGTTAGAAAATTAGGTTAATGCTCTGGTCTCAAAGTAGTGATTGACGATTAATTGATCTGTTCATTCTGTTATCTTCCTTACTTTAGGCTTTGACCTCATTAGTGATAGTGGTAACTTGTACTCCCAAGTCTACTTGTTTAGAAGCTAGTAGCTCTAATAAAATAAAAAAGTAAGATTTGACAATGCACATATACTTCTAAAGGATAGTTTTAGTTTGCTTGGAAAAAAGGGGTCTTTATCACAAGGTCAGGAATTATGAATGACTGTAAAGAAGAGAAAGGGGGGATAGGCCATTTGATGTAATAGAATGAATCATTCGCTTCCAAATATGCCAATAAAATATATAAACAATATTAGAAAACCCAATAAAATGTTTGATTATTTTTAGTGTTAGCTGTCTAGTTTTATGTCAACACTAGTGTAAGGCCATTCATTAAGAAACTGGATGGGTGTTCACATATGTAAGTAGATAGTTTAGTTTGAGCATATATTGTAGCTGGTGGTAGCACCCTCCAGTTATCATCCATGCCCAAATGTGTCAACTTGTACTATCACAATAACAATTAACTTACAAAGCAGAGTGCAGTATAATTTATTTTCTAAATTTTAATCATTTTAACTTTACCCATTTTCTGTCATTTTATTATTTCTCTCATTAGTAACTCAAAACTTTTGGATCTGATCTCTGTTATACGGGAATTTGATACCAATATTATTATCATGACCGAAAAATATTCAATGCTTCAGCACACTTCTACAGTTCAAACAAAAAAAAAAAAATACAAAACTCATTAAGAGCACAATTATTCCCAATTATGGTTCACAATGATTATCTAAAAGCCAAAGTAGTAAATAATTTGTAGGATGTTGCATATTTAATAATACTGACATATCATTATATATCTTCAAAACCATATATATATATATGATTAAGAACAATCAATTTTTTATTTTCTTGTATTTGATAAATTAAAATTAGATGAAGAAGGATCCTCTATACACACACACAAATAACTATTCTCATGTACTGAAATCTATGTTAAACAATGTGCTTTCTTTTTGCATAAAAAAACATATTTCAGCAAATAAATAACACAAAGTTTATTGAAAAACTCTTTTATTGGCAAAATAGCATGAGGAATTTTAATCAAAAAGTTGATAATTTTTTAGTATAACAAAACGTTTTTAATAACTTTCTGAATATATTTATAGAAAAGAGAAAAAATTAAATTTATGATAAAATATTGGATTAAAAATATTAATCAAATATACTGAGTAGTATTTCTCTAATTGTAATCTCTCATCCAAACTTTCTCAAAAAGCAGGAAAACTAGTAATAATATAACTAATCATGGTGAAAAAAATTTAAAAGTACTGATTTTGTCTGATAGAGATCAACTAAATTGAGTCCATTGTACCAAACCATCATTTTAAATACAATTCAAGGTAAAAAGTTAAGAGTTGCTATACAAAATATATATTTGGGGTAAACTTATTTAATTAAATAATGGTAAACAAAAGCAGGCTACACTAAAGCATGATATCATTTTGATCCTAGATTCAATTAGCTATTTTTCATCTTGATTTAACAAATTAAAATTAGTTTCATATTTAAGTTTAATTTTCTAAATTGGGCTTATCAAATAAATTTATAATATTTTCTATACCAACTGGAGTCAAATTTGACTGACAAAACTTCTTACATTTTTTTTTTTTTATCTTTGATCATTCAGCATCTGATACTGTAATGGAAATAATCAAAAAGATCATTATTGCATTGTAAACTTCATTCAATGAAGATACAATCAAATAACTTTTTATCATCATCATCATTGTCATCCATTACCAATCCACTATAGGATGAAGGTCTCTCCAAGTTCAATCTATCTCCGATCTCTAAACTCGCTTCTCCATATCACCCCTGCACATTTTCTTATTTCATCCATCCATCTCACATGTGGTCTCTTTCAGGATCTTTTACAATCTCTTGGAATCCAGTTTAAGATTTCAATTGTCCATCTATTATCATCTCTTCTAGAAATAAATCCAGCCCAACTCCACTTCAGCCTTTTAATTGTTTCAACAATGTCAGTAACACCTGTTCGTTCTCTTAAACATGTATAGCGTTTTTGATCTCTTCTTACTCCTAACATGCATGTCTCCGTACTTTTTTTGAAAAGTCTGGAGTCTCTGTATTGCTCTTCTATTAAATATCCAAGTCTCAGATTCATAAGTAAGAACTGGTAAACCACATTTATTAAAAACCTTTCTTTTCAAACATATTGACATATTTCATTTTAATATTAAGTTATTTCTACCAAAAGCACTTCCAACCAAGTTTAATTCTATGATTAATTTCATCCATTACGTTTCCATCTGTAATAATAAACTGACCAAGATATTTGTAGTTGTTAACTTCTTCTAACTCATCATAATCAATTTTTATTTTCATTTTTTGAGAAAATTCATTGAACATTACTTTAGACTTTTTAACATTTACCTTTAGTCCTACTTTCTTACTTTCATCTGATGATTCTTGCAACATTTCCTGAAACTTTAAAGCACTATTTGCAAAATCAACTACATCATCTGAAAAATCTTGATGACTTAAATAATCTCCATTTACTTTTATTCCTTTAGCTTCCCATTTTAATCCACACAGTACTTCTTGCAATACTGCTATAAAAAGTTTTGGAGATATGGAGCCATCCTGTCATATCTTTCTCAATGTTAACCTTCCTAGTATAATTATGTAATGTAATTGTTGCTGTTTTATTTTTATAAATATTCTTCAGAATATGACAATATCCTGATTCTATATCTTAATGATCCAATGCTTTAATCACTGAAGAAATACTTATAGAATAAATGTCTTTTCATAATCTATAAATCCAAAGCATAATGGCAACTCATATTCACTAGTCTTTTCTATAACTTCTCTCAATATTCGGATAAGATATATTGTACTAAAACCACTTTTAAATCCAGCTTGTTCTCTTGGTTGGTGAAAATCCAATGTTCTCTGAAGATGAGTTGTAATTATCTTGGTAAAATCACAAAACTGATAGAGCTGTAATTTCTAATATCTTCTTTATCACCTTTTTAAAATATTAATATTAATACTGCATTCTGCCAATCATCTGGTACATCCTTATCATTTAGACATTTGGTATATAACTTTACCAAAATTTTTTCTATTTCTTCACCTGCTTCTTTTAATATATTGATTATAATACCATCATTACCTGGAGCTGTTCCCTTCTTCATAAATTTAATTGTATGTCTCACTTGTTCATTTAAAATCCTGGGCAATTAAGAAGATATAATAGATAAAGGAGGTAATTGCTCTTTATTGCTATATAATTCTTGATAGAACTCCTACTCATTTCATGATGTCATCTCTATTTTTAGTAATAGTTCATCTTTTTTTCTTATTGCAGATATAAGTTTCCCACCAATACCAAAATATTGTTTTACACTCTTGAGCCTTTTATTCTCTTCTACAGCTTTCCTTGCTAGTTCACAATTATACTTTGTTCATTACCAACTCTTTTTCGCACCATTTTACAAAATTTGAGATATTCAATCCTTCTTAATGCATCATTTTTGTATATCTTCATATTCCTTTTTTTCTTCATAAATTCTCTAGTCTCAGTAGAAATTTTATTGGCCATTACCTCCTTTTTTCCTACCAGCTATCTTTGTTGCAGTTTTTAAAAGTGTACCAGTTATTTTCCTATTAATTTCATTCAAATCTGAATCGTGTTCAAAATCTACTCATACTTGAAACTGATTTGTAAGTTCAAATTTAAATTCATTAGAATGTTTCTGAAGATTCGGAATATCAACTGTATATATTGTTTTTCTTAATAATTTTTGTCTCTAGTTTTGCATTAAAACGTATCTTACATCTTACTAATCGATATGTCCTGTGCTGAATTTATTAAGAACATTACAATCTTGAAATTTGTATTTTCTGTTAGTCAAAATATAATCCAATTCTGCTGTGCATTCATTTGGACATTCCATGTCAATTACATTTCACCATTTTTCTTAAAAAAAAAATTCATAATATAAACCTTTTCTTTTTCTGAAAATTCCACAAGTCTATGTCCTCTCTCATTTCTATTACCATAACCAAATGTATACTTTCATCTTTCATTTGTTTAGCAATTTTAGCATTAAAGTCTCCCACAATTTTAAAATGTTGTTTAGGGTGATCAAAATCCTTTTGTACATCCATATAAAAATCTTCTAATACTTCATCACTATGAAAACTTGTTGGGCATAAACCTGAATTATCTGCATTTGGTATCTGCTATTAAGTTGTATAACTAATCTTGCCACTCTGTCCGATATACTATCAATCTCCACAATATTGGTCTTGCATTTTTTATTTATAATGAATCCTACTTCAGTTGTATTTCCAATATTTGTGCATTTGCAGTAGAGTATATGTCCACTTTTTAAATCAATTGCCTCTTTACCTTTTCTTCTAATTTCACAAAATCCAATAATGTCGTAAGACATTTCTTCCAATTCTTGCAATCTTCCTTCACTCAAAAGTGATCTGCAGTTATAAATATCTAAATAAAAAGTTGTCATCTGGCAGTCTGGGTCCACAAGCAGGGGATTCTTAGCACCTTCGGCCTTCAGCCACCAACCGCTGCCTTGGCTGGTGACTTTACAGCCTCCTAGGAATAAGGACCATGATTTATATTTGACTGTCATGATTGTATATATCTATTAGAAAAAAAATTTTCATTCACACACATATTCATTCTGCCTTACCAGGCAACTGAAAAGAAAGACCATGGTGCTTCTTGATCTTAAAGTCAGAGGTAAAAAGCCAATAAACTCATCATGCTGGCTAAGGTTTGTTGATGAGCAGATCGTGTTTGTATACTATATGAATAATAACAGTTACAACAAGAACGTATGGAGAGGGCATAAGGAATTTGCCCTGCCTTAGTTCCTTTAAGGATTCCAAGAAGAATCAAAGGGTCTCCTTTCAGTTAACAGCAAACTTGTTAAGCCTTATATATGAGCTGCTATAGCAATTTCATTTTAAAATAAGTACATATCTAATTATTCAATTATTTATTTTCTCATAAAAGGAATAACATTTTTCAGAAATATATATACATATAAATACATTAACTATTTTGCTCAATCCTTTAAAGTGATTATAAATTTAATTGATAATTTTATGTAATGATACATAAATGTTCACTTTAAATTTATATTCAGGGTCTATAACTGTTTCAGTTTCAGAAAGGTCATTAATTATTTTGCTCATACGCACTCCTCAGTTCATTTGCTTGAATGATTATGACATATCTAGTAATGCAATAATTCTGAATACACAATCTAGTCACATTAAAAAGCATTAACTCTTATGACATTTTCTTGTTTCATCTAGTGAGAATTTTGAAAATGCTCAAACTTTCAGTTCTGTATAAAAATTTTGACTGTATACTAAAACTCAACAAATTGAAGTTGATTTCTTTTTAATTTCATTTTATAGACAAATAATACATCCGGGTCTCCTTCTGTGGGGATTTTTTTAATGCGATATAGAAGTTATGCGATTCATGTTTCTTCTTAATATATTTTTATGCGATTTTCTTTTACGCGATAAAGAAGTTCATATTTCACTTAAAATTGGGATTTCCTCGTTTTATACACACGCATTAAATTTTACATACTTTAAATGCCTGTTGGAAAAAGGTTTGGCAATAAATTTAGATACCTTAGGAGATTTAGAAAAAGATAATGAAACAGAAGTGGAACCTGTTCATTTCATAGCAAAAATCATTCGAGAAAATCTTCAACTTTCTAATCAATTGGAAAATCATTTTTTGTAAATGACATGAATTATGAATGAGCTCCTGAATTCCAAGGAGAGCTAAATAGTTGTATGACTATGTTATGTATGCATATGTTTATATTTTCTTTTATAGACATATATACATCAAGAAATGTTTAGACAGAAAAACATTACAAGTAACAATATTTAAGAACTTTTAATTTCTACTTAAAAAGAATGTATCTTTAAAATGTGTATGTTTATATTTTCTTTTATACACATATATACATGGATAAACTTTTAGACAGAAAAAAGTTACAAATAAAAATATTTAAGAACTTTTAATTTCTACTTTAAAAAAATGTATCTTTAAAAGTTCTTAAATATTTTTATTTGTAACTTTTTTCTGTCCGTGTGTATATGTGTATAAAAAAAATGTAACCGTTAGTCATTATAAACACACTCATGGAAGCGTGTTTTATACATATATAGTTGCACTCATGGAAGTGCATTCTCTAACAACTAGACATAACAGTCTGGATATCGCGAGCTTCCTAAACAATTAGTAAAATCGTCTCAAAATTTTAATTACCGATTATATTATCGATAGAAAACCATTAACACAGTATGAGACTGAAGTTGGCATTAATTGTATTTTCTCTTAAGACGAATCTGATTTCTTACCAATTCACAAACGAACTCGCATAATGTCAAATAGCGATAATGATTAAAATATGTATGAAAAAATGTAAAATAAATTACATATAAAAACATAGTTTTGAATAAAATTAAATAGTTAATAAAAAAAGCAAAGAGTTTGTTTTGTATCAATTTTTTTCAAATATTTGAAATTTTTTATTAGTCATACTTTATTTCCTTTTTTTTTTTTTTATGCGAATTTTTAAGTAATTTTACCTTGTTACTTTGATTTTATGCGATTTCTGAAAATTAAGGAACATATATCATACTTTTCAATGCAAATCAAGTCTATTTTTGTGAGATTTTTTTAATGCGGATTTTCTGTGGATCCTATCTATTGCATAAAAAGAGACCCAGGTGTATTCTATAAAATCAACATTTGACTTTTTTTTAAATATTTAAAAAAACTGACTTGTAAATAAGAACAACAGACTTTAAATGTCATCAATTATGTTTGTCTAACTAGTGGTCTTCAACCTTTTCATACCTGCGGACCGATAAAAATAAGGATAAGGTTCCGCGGACCAGCAAAAATAAGGATTAGATTTCGCAGACCGGCAGAAGTCTATAGATAAATTTTCTTAAAGATAAGCATAATTGTTATAACTGATCAAAACAACAATGTTAAATATATAAGATAAAGTTTTATACAGTATATATATGGAGTTTATATAATAAAAAACTTTTTTTTTTATTTTTTTAGAAAAGTAATAATAAATTTAATTCTACCCCCCCCCCATAAACATCTGTGATAACTAGAAAAACAAATTAATTTATGAATGATTGATTAGATTTTGTTTTCATTCTGTTTTCTTTTTTTTTAAATTGAGTAAAAATGAGATGAAAAAGTAAATAAAAATTGGCTATATTAATTAAAAGTTTAAACTCTTATTATTTATTATTACAAACTTTTTACTGCCTGTCTAGCACGCGGACCAAAGGTTGAAGAACACTGGTCTAAACCAAGGATTGCCAATCCGATCTCTATCATCCACTAGTCGGCATTTAAAGCTTTCAGATGGGTGGTGATTTTTACCATATGTTAAAAGAAAAAAACATAGATTACTATAGATGTGCAACAGACATTTAAATTTTTTTGCAGAGTTGCTTATGTTTCTCAAAAAATATGCTAACTTGGTATAAACCTATAAAAGTTCCAATTTCTATATTGACATTCTTATGCAGTTTGCAATTATGCTTTTGGATGCTGCTATAAAAAAAAAAAAATGAGCACTATGCTCTTTATCTATGATGGTCCATGAGTACATGAGCTTAGTTGAGTGTGATCTTAAATCTGTTTGTAAAAAGTTATAAATTTTTAAATCAATTTTTTTATCCATATCTCAAAAAACAGATACAATCGTGGCTATTTACTGGAATATTTGAAAATGCAAATCTGTAACAAATAAAAGGCTTCTGATCTATTTATTGGCCACAAAATGAAGTGATGAAGCCAAGATGATTGTGTGAGCATTTTGTAGCAAAGCACCCTCAAAAAAAAAGACAAACCAATAGAATATTTTCAAAAGATTTTAAAAAAATTTCCAAATCATTCAACAATTGCATCCTCATTTCAAAACTAAATGCTAAGAATAAAAACAGATTAACTGTAAGTTATCAGATACCAAAATTAATAGCAAACTTTAATAATTCTCATATCAAGTATTTTGTATCAAATGTAATGCATCAGAATATATCTGACCTTTTTAAAATCATGTCTCTTAGTGCAAACACTGTGAAGCGACGCATTGATGAAATGGCAGTCAGTACTGAAAATCTAATATCCATTCTTCAAAATACTAAATTTTCAATGCAATTGGATAAGTCTACCATGATTTGAATATATTTCTGAAAGAAATGTTATTTACAGAAAATTTTGTAGCAGATACAAAAGAAATAATATTTCAGATTGTAAAAACATATTTTGAAAAAAACAATATACTTTTTTTGGTAATGCGACATTAATAAGTGGTTATCGCTGATTTGTTGATTATTTGAGAGGAGAAGTACTAATGCTTCTCAAACGATGACCAGATCCTGAGGGTAAAAAATTATCCCATTATCCCAGGATAATAAACCAAATTTCCCAGGATTCGCTCTGATTCTTATTAAGATTTTTTTCACTTTTTTTAAAGATATCAAACTAACAAGAATGAATTTATCATAAATCTATCAAATTCTGCTTTAAAATCTGAAGTTTGCTTTATAATTAATAACAATATTTGAAAAGATTTTAACACCGACTCAATTCTGACAAACAATGATGTCACACACACTGATTTTCTTTCTTTATATTACAGTCGTTATAAATAAAAGATAAATGAATAAATTGAAAGTGTACACGTGTATTTCTTTTGTTTTAAATAATAATCAATCAATTAGTGTGTAAATATAATCAAAAATATTTTATAAACAAACAACAATCATACTTTTTTATTCCAAAAACTTTGTCAAAAAGTACACCTGAGGGAAGCGAATACACACGGATGTTTTTTGTTAGTCTTAGATATTAACTGCTATCATAAGAATACTGACATCTTCAAGATTTTTTTTCCAATTAAAATATCAATAAAAGCATTATAGGAAAATCTATATTATAAAAACCTCAACATTAATATCACGATAAGATTAAAACAGCAATCTAAAGAAGTGGAGCAATTATGCTTTCTGGAACAACCATGTTTTTTTTTTTTTTTTTGGGGGGGGGGGGAACACTCACTCAATGAATATGAGAGTTATGAAGTTAATTTGCATTAAAATTTATGAATAACATATTCTATAAATAGTGACATTGCTTGGTCTATTCAAAAATTTACTATAAAAACAAAAATGTCCTTCCTGTAATCTGATATAAGGATAATCCTTACTATAAAAATAAAAACATATAGTGGATAAATCTAATGTGATAGTTCTTCAATGCAATTAATAAAGCAACTCTACAGATTACAATATAGGCGATATTTTTGCTTCATATAACAAGTGGCAGAAGATACAGAACCCATGTTTACTTCAGTTGAGTATTACCTTTCTGGATAAATATAACTAGAACTGGATAGAGAATACCTTTGGTCAGGACCTCTAGTAAAAGCAAAAAAAAAAAAATATTTTAACAAAAGTTTTCTACAAGACTTCTGTTAATATAATAATTAATACCAATAACATAGCATGAGTTTACTTCTCCCCCCAAAAAAAAAAAATTAATATTTTGAAATCCGTCTAAGTGTGGTGTCATTCTGCTTTATAAGTTGCCCAATTCCTGAATAAAAAGTTAAACTAATAAACTGTAGGATATGAATTAGATATATGATAGAAAGAGAAAAAAAACAAATGGGTAACTATTTAAATGCTAATTCATATATTTAAAACAGGTATACATATTTAGTATTTTTCTGATTTCATAAACTTTGATTTAAAAAGTATATATATAAATAATTTACACATTCTTATAGTAAAAAGGATAAGAAATATGAATATTTTAACAGTGAATGTAAAGGGACAAAAATAAGCTAAGTCAAGACTGATTTAAAAAAATGGGAAGTAAATTTACTTTCTTTCTTACTTTTTTTTAAATGTAATTTAAAAAGACTGTACAAATAATCATAATCATAGTATTTGCTAATGATTGAAGTTTAGAACAAATCTTGAAGCAAATTATTTGATAAACATCTAAATTGGATTAATTAAAAGCTAATCAAATACATTCAATGAAAAATTACATAACTAATTAAGTAATGTAATTACAAAACAATCACAGAAAGTAAAACTAAGAGGTGATGAGATTGGATGTCTTTACTATGTAACAAGATATAAATAGAAGAAAAAAGGGAAACAAACTCTGAAAAGCAGAAGCGAATATTACAAAGGGAGAGAAGGATTCATATCAAAACTAGTTAATCCATTGCAAAATTTAAATTCAGCTGTTGTCATTTTCAAATACAAATCATCGTCATAATATTTGCAATAAAAATTAGGAAGTATAAAAACACTTTTCAGTGCTAGTGGAATATACCATGATTTAGCATAACATTTCCCAATATGAAGTAAAAATGACAAGCTCTCAATATTATGGGCTAGAATCTATCCAAATGCACTAGTCAAAAGCCTGAACTAAATAGTTTTCCCATCCAGAACTTTTTAACCAGCCAGAATAAAAGAATAGTGCCATAAAACATTACCTATGGCTTTCCATAAGAATATGTAATCATCACCTGCCATTTTAATCATACATACAAAGAAAAGTAACAGAATGAAAATGAAAAGCATAGAGGAGCGAACTTGCACTGACTCATAAATAATAAGCTTAATATACCATATTAAGAACCACATTGCAATAATATTTTCTTTGCTCTAATAACATAAAGCCTTAATTAATTTTTTATTAGCATTATTTTTTGTTGTTTGTATATTTAGTTAATTATTTATATTATAATGGGAGAAGGAATTGTAAGTTTATAATTTCACTAACAATGATTATTTGGAAGATATTTATTTTTATTTCATCCATATATGTGTACTGGAAGTAAACAAAGGGAATCAGAAATTAATTAGGAAATCAAGCCTTACCATTCTGTGGTTTCTGAAGTAGCTATACTGAACTGTTTTACAATAAAAATTGAATGTAATTTTTTTTTTAATTATAAATATAATTGCCAATATTGTCTCATTCCAAAAATGTATGAGAGAAATTCAAACCAGCCTGAAGAAAACATGCTCAAAGTAGAATAGGCATGGGAATAATGATAAAATGCTTTTGGATGGGAGAAAAGTAAATTGATCAAGTTGCTGAATGATCATAAGGAAATATCACCAATACCAGATATGATCATTATCAACAGCCTGTTGCTTGGAACACAATTATGAAAACAGCATTCACCTACCAGCTTTGTTTACAATGTACTGATGCAGTGATCAATGATGAACAACACTACTATCATCATTTGGACCAGTACAATATGAATATTTTACATATGAACATCTAGAATTTCATATAGCCAAAGATTCCTGGAAATCTATTTTAGCTGCTTAGTATGTGCTCTATCATAGATTGTGATCTATACCACTAGAAGTTGTGAATTACCAATTTGTGAATTATGTCTATCATTTATAATCAACATATTTATTTGTATTATAAAAGAATAAAAAATATATATTAAATGATGATTTAAAAAAAGATAATGGTGTTAATTTTGGCAAATATAATTAAATACTAAAAATGCAATGAATATTACTGACTTTTACTTAAATTTTTTCTAAACAAATGATCGAGTTATGATTGAGAAACTTCTTAAGATGTACTTCTTTAAAAAATTTGTTTGGCCTCCAGCTTAGAATGTTCAATGAAATGTGAGGTTTCCTGTTCTTGAATCGACATAGCACTCCTTACTATAATAGAATAACAGAATCCTCTTACATTTAAGCCCCTGTTAGCTGATTGTTCATCAGAATATATTATTCAGTCAAGTTCACACTTTCTTTCCTTAGTCAGAAATAGAATAGCTCTAACTTGATGTTTTAATAGAATCAGAGGCACTTTGACTTTTGCTTTCAATCAAATACACATGATCATTCTAGTTCTAAAATTCCTGTTGTTTATTACTTCCACATTGCCATTTTCTGATAGAAAGGACACATCACTTTTTAAAAGCATTTCACAATTGTATTTTCAACAACAGACAAAACTGACTTCAAGTATTTGAATAAGTTAATCAATTCATATTATCTGACAACTTCCAAACATCTGAGATTCTAGCCACAAAAACATCTCTGTACAAAGTGAATCAGTTTATAGCAGGATTATAAGACTTTCTTGTGAATTTAGCAACCATCAAGATGAAAAAATATATTTGTCTTAAAATGTTGCATAAACTCAGCTTGCTATCAATTTTTCCTTTTAATTGGTATAATGGAAAAAAAAAAAGCCAAATGAATCATTTAGCATCTTTTGTATGGATAGTAGAAAACAGAAACACATTCATCCAAATGTATGACAATGTCCCATATAGGTAAATTCTTCCAAAAGATTATATTGTCACAAATTTATCAATTTCTAATACACATTTCTATGCAATAAGTAATAAAATCTTTTTCCTTTTTTTGCCATGTTATTTCATATAAATACAATTTATAGACCTCTCTTTAAACACTTTATTGCAAAACTTTTTTACACAATCTTTTGTTTTGACTATACTAAAGTCTTCTTCAAAGCTATGACACAATAATAAATAAAATAAGCTAAAATAAATGAATAAATAACAAGATAAAATAATGGAATAAGGAAAATAAGTAGAACAAAATATAATACAATAATAAATCAATGCACAGTAAAAATTAGGGGATATTAAAAACAAATAAACATATTTAAATTAAGTTATTTATAAACATAGACACAAACAGAAATATACATATTAAACTTCTTTGAATCAATAATTTCAGTCTTTGTGGTCAAGTTGCAATCTTTAGTGTCTATATAAATATATTAGACCATTAGTAAAGGTGGTATTCTATCTTATTGTTAAAAGGAAGTTGTCTTGACAACAGTTTGAAATGACTGATTGTTATTGATATTGGGATTGTTTAAGTGTTGATTGGCTTTTAATGATTACTTACAAACCCATTTAGCTTTGAACATTATTACACTTATTATTTAAGTAATACTTTGGTTACAATTTGAGAATTATAATTGCAGTTTATAATGTTATAACTGACTATTTATTAGTCTGCATTCAGAATAGATTATATTTGCAGTTTAAAGAGATTTATTTAAACTTCTTTGTATCAATAATTTCAAACTCTATGGTTAAGTTGTAATCTTTAGTGTTTATATATATTAGACCATTAATAAAGATAGGATTCCCTCTTTATTTTGTTAAAATGAGGTTGCCTAGAAAACAGTTTAAAATTGTTGATTGTTATTGATATTGGGATTGTAAGTGTTGAGTGGTTTTTAATGTTATATACATATATATCCTGTATATATTTTATATTTCAATTAATCTTGTATATTATATTTATTATTTTATATTATCTGATTTATTTGATTTGATTTGATTTTTATCCATCATTCCATTATTTAACATTATTTATTTATCTATTATATCTTATTTTATTTATTATTGTATCATAGTTCTAAAGAAGATTGTTGGATAGTCAAAACATCAGATTGTATAAAAAAAATTTGCAATAAATTATGTAAAGATGTACAAATTGTATTTATATAAAATAACTAATAAACTGAACAAAACAACACAAAGATAATTAATAAAGTAAATGAATTAGGTAAAGGAAATGAAATATGTAATTAAATCTAATTCACACTTCAGTAATTCATAATATCCATAGTAGAGTCCAACTAATGATATTTGTGAAAGCATTAGAGCTAATCCTAAACCAGCACCAGTTTATCCTCATGAAAATGATAAACAGATAAGTTTTGTTCCCTTGAAAAGTAAGTAGAAATAAGTTGTATGTCTCCAACAACATTGGTATAACAAAAATATTCAAATAAATTAAAATATTAGTATATTAAAATCCTCAAAAACTAAAATTTGAAAAAATGGATGATTAAAATATAGATGAACTCAATAATTTTAAAAAAAAAAAAATTCTATTATTCAAAAAGTTGTATAATCATTATTAAAGGTGGAGGCTTAAATAAAAAGACCTGAATATCATTTGAGTCAAGATGTCAAATCTAATATTATTAAATTTCATGACTGAACATAAACTCTAAATATCTATAATATCCAATTTTATATTCTACTTTATTTAAAAGATAAATTTCTAAAATTTTTAGATGATAGATTCTCTTACAATTAAATAAGCAAAAAGAATCCATAATAATGGATTTTATTTTTCTAATTTTTCCCAATTATGTTTTTTTAATACTACAAATTTCTGATAACTAGATTCTAAATAATTATTATTAATATTCTAAAATAATTTTCAGTATAAAATCAGGCTGAATATTTAGATCTATTAACAATTATTTATTTTTGTTAATATTAATAAATGATTTTTTATGATAAACACCTTCCTAAATATGTAGTAGCTACATATTAAAAATAATAATAATATTGAAGACATGATTTATTTTAATAGTGTGATGTTATATTTTGATTTGATATTAAAAATCCCTTCAAAAATACCCTTAGAAAGCCATGGGATGAAAATGATAGAAGATTGGGCCTCATGGAAAAATTTGTGTCAAAGCTCTAAGTTCAACATCAGGATTTAAAAAATAATATTATAATGGAAGAGCAGCTTTACTGGCTTGCTAATTTATTGCTAAGCAAAATATAAGCTAGCCAATATTGAGCAGCATGGCAATCTCATTAGCATACTTTTTTGTATGGGAGAATCTTTAATTGAAATTTTATTAAAAGTTCCTTGACAATATTTTTTCAATTAAAATATAGGAAACATATGAACTGTACTTTTCCAAAAAAAAAGTCTATCATCTGTATTTTAAGGTTTCTGAACGATATATTTGATGCTTTAATAATAGAATCCATCCACCTTATAGCTGGTTATCCTCTTTTTCTTTCATAATCCATCTTTCCAAAATAATACAAATTCAAACTTTGAAATGAAAATTAAGTAAAAAATATCCACTTTTTCATTTTCATTGCTGTCGATATAATTTGTTAGCAGCATGGTTCAAAAGCATCAATAATTTTCATATTTTTATTCATCAAGATCCCGACCGCTACATTAAGTGTCATAAAAAAAATATAGCTTCAACAATTTTGATATTTGTCTTTCATGATATATATAGCATTTATATTTAAAGGTCTTTTCTGCATTCTTCACTGTAACTTTGTGCCTTATGAGTGTGACATATCTCTTGGCTGCTGAATTCTTTCTTGTTGATAAAGGATTGAGAAAAAAAAAACTAGCTATCCATACTGCTAAATTTTTTGCTTTCTTTATATTTAGCCAGTTATTCATTTTCTTACCTAATATTTGACCTTCGTAACTTCAAGCTGTCATTTTTAGCTACAAATATTGTAACGAGAAAGGATGAGGGTGATTGGTTAGAGGCCACTAACATCTATTGAAATCCCATACTAAGGACCACCATTTATATAATACAGTGACACTAAATATTACTGAAGCTAACTAAGTATAACTATTAACATTTCACTCAATATCCTTTTTTGAAATTAATTATGATAATCAAATCTGTATTCAATTCTATAAATACTTGAACTGCAGGCAATATTTCCTGATCATCACCACTTTTGTGACAATCAACCTAGAGATCAATGTATAATGGTAATTTATTTTGAGATGGGGCAATAAGCAGAGTTTTAGGATGCTATCTTCCCTTACAGAAATTACAACACACACAAACAAATAAGTACTGGCTTCAACTTTATAATCTCTTTTATTTCATCATTAACATTTCAAACAGTAGTTCATTTCCAAAAATGGAATCATACACAATTCAAATCATGGGGTGGTGAGATGAATAAAAAAGAATATTTTATGGGTTGATAAACTAATTAGTGACTTAGAAAAATAATATGAATGATGAATTATTATATATTTTTATTATAATAAAATAAACTTAACAATAAAGTCATAAAAAAAATATGTCTAATAATAAATTAATCATTAAATTGAATACACCTAGGTCTCGTTTTATGCGGAAGATAGGTTCCTCAGAAAATGCGCACAAAAGAAATCGCACAAAAATACTTAACTTACCTTGAAAAATGGGGGATACGTACTCTAATTTTCCAAAAAATCACATAAAAGCAAAGCAACAACGTAAAATTACTTTAAAATTCGCATAAAAATAAAATAAGAAAATAAAATATGACTAATAAAAAATTTCAAATTTGAAAAAAATTGATACAAGACAAACTTTTTTTACTTTTTTTATTAACTACAGTATTTAATTTTATTCAAAACAATATATTTTTCTGCGTAATTTACATTTTTTTCATACATGTACAGTATTTTAATCATTATCGCTATTTGAGACATCAGATTCGTCATGATGTGAGGTGATGTGAAGTAGTGTAGCTTCTCCTTAAACAAAGTCAAGAGGAAATACAACTAAAACGTTTTCTAATCGCTGTTAATCCTGCCCATTTTGCTAAGAGAACTAAAATTGAAATTTTTGTTTCCAAAGAAATTCATTTTCTTGGGTGTTTTTTTTCTCTCTGTTAGAGTAAACTAAAAGTTTAAAATAAAAATAAGAACTTAGACTTACGATAATAAAAAGATACCGACTCACCACTGTTGGGCAAAATTTAATTAAAACTAACAATTAAAAATTAAATTCTTATTTTTGTCTTTAATTTTTTAATTTTCAATTCCGTTAAAAAATCAAATTTCATCGTTTCACATCACCTTAATTTCAGATCACGTTACGTAATTTTTAAATTGTTAATTACAATTAAAAATGAGATTTTAATTGTCAAATTTAATTGTGCCCGCCGCTGTTACTTACCTTTTAAAAATAAACTTGCGGACACTAAATGATTAATTGATTACGTACTCTTTTTATAAAAAGCAAAAATAGAACGTGATTTAAAATGCAAAAACAACATACATAGTATTTTTCATCTATAATGTTTGAACAGATTTACATTATAGTCTTATAAAATTTAATTTGTGTATATAAAATGAGGAAATCATGATTTTAAGTGAATTATGAACTTCTTTATTGCATAAATCTATTACAGTACGATTATAAAGCGCTGAAAATATTGAAATTATTAGATTGAAGTCGAACTCCGCTAATGCGCTATTACTTTAAATATGACGTGAGTGCGTGAAATTTATAATATTTAAAATAATAGCGCATTATCGGAGTTCGATTTCTGATCTAATAATTTTTATCGCATAAAAGAAAACCGCATACAAAGATATTAAGAAGAAACATGAATCGCATTAAATAAATCCGCATAAAACGAGACCCAGGTGTACTTCTACTTAACGACATAACATATGAATATAATAAAAATAAATAAATACCAAATACAACTAATAAAATATATAGTATGAATTAATGATTGTTACTGGTATTAAAAAAATAAAATAAAATCACACATCGTAATACTCGAGATATAAATAAATCTTAAGTACAATAATATCTCTTCATTAATACCCATATTCTTTGTATTATATAATATTTAAGTAAGCATGTGCACATTATTCATTTAAATATTGTAAATTTTGTGATAAAAACATAAACGTATGTAAGCCAGTAGAAACCAATAATGTTCTTAGCTTTAAATATTTTGTTTAATGCCAAGGTATTTTTCGCCAGTTATGATCATGTTTATTTTTTTGTAAATTATACAAGTATAGCATTGAATAAATAAAGCATCAAATGCATCCCATGAGAAAGTAGTCTTCAAATTGATATTTTTATTAAGTTTTGACAATTGCCATTACAACTTCCATAAGGTCTCAATTGATTAAAATAATCAAAAATTAAATTGCAAAATAATTTAGTATACTTATGAAAATAGCATTCCTTGAAATATTTAACATATTATATCCTTAGACAAATATATATATATATATTATTATTGTAGATATAGATCTATTAATATTATTTATAATAGTAACAGAGATATTTTGTACATATTTCATTTTTTTAATTCCAAATATTAAAAAATATTAATACTTTGGCAATAGCATAGAATTTACTGGAAAACTGAACGTACTTCAAACTGTCACAAGTGGTTTAATTACCTCTTCTTTTTCCAGAAACTTATAGAGATAAGTGCTTGGACAATTCTTTATATATATCATGTTAATGTTAATTACAGATTCCAATACTAAAAAATATTTTTCTTTTTTTTTTCCTTGGTTCATGCAGCCTGCAATTTTTTTTTTTTTTTAATTCTTTTAACCCGCTTTTTTTCTTTCTCACCAGTGTCTATTTTTTTTATATATCACATGCTATTCTTCCATGTAAGACAAGTTTAAACAAGATGTTCTTTATAATTTAATAATTATCAGCTGATAGTACAAATTCTATACCCCTTGGTTTAATTAACATTAAGATTTATTATAAATTTTACAAATTAAAGATAATATACATTAAGGCTATATATACCCTTAAGACTATGCACCTAGATGTGTCAGTAGGGATTTCTACAAAGTCGTTAATCTTGTGTTAAGATTTGTAGAGGTCCCTACTGTCGCATCTAGGCACATAGTCTTAAGATTATAGCCTTAATGTATATTACTTTCATAATGCGCTTAGCAAATTATTAATTACAAATTAAAGATAATAACATTACAATTATACTATATTTTTTTATAAGAATGATTTTAATCTTTTATACAAAAAATTCATTTAATCCATTTGTCTAAATTAACACAAAACATAAAATAACTTCAAAGTGGCCTAACTTTGAAATAATTCATTTCACTAGTATTTAATTTCTCATTAGTGAAATATATACAATTAAACTAAACTGGTATAAATTTCAATGTTTTAATTAAAGGTAAAAACATTCTAAATCCTTTTGATTTTGTCTGTGTTTTGAATATAATCGAGATTACAATATACTTTATTAATATTTTAATAAAAGTAATTAAGGAAGTGATTGCTAATATATGCATATAGTTTATAACATTAATATTATGTCTTAAGATCTTTATAACTATAAACTAACATATTTTCAATGATTATGAGGATGATGAAACAGTAAGATTCGTATTCGAATCTTAAGTTTCACCTTTTTTTTTTATCGTCTCTCACCCACCACTCTATCCTACCCAAATTTAAACTTTTATGGTATCGAATTGTGTGTGTAGCAATATTAAAAATGTATAAATATATGTAAAATCCACCATAAACACACACGTTTCGATAACAAATTTAAAGCAATGGATAAAAATAATTAATGTAATTTGTATTTTTTTTTAGTTATATAAAAATATATAATTTTAACCATTTATTTTAAATTATAAAGTTTGTTATTTATTGCTTTGTTTAAATTTCATTTAATAATAATTTTAGAAATCTGATTGTAATATTTAATTAAAAGTAAAAATAATCGTATGTTCCCTTTTGTATTTGAAATTTTAAAAGTAACGGTCGGTGAGAGATAATAGATTAATTAAAAAGAAAAATTCCCTAAAATCTAATTATAAAAATGTAAATGTAAAAATAAAATCAAACAATAGAAAAGCAGCTTTCTATATAAATTAAACGTATAAGAATGTATTGATTATCCTCGAAGCAAATGATTGAATCCAAAAATAAAATATAACAAAAAGTAAAAGATAAGATCAAGAAAGGAGGACATTTTGAACTTTCTAAGAACTTTCAGTTAAACTTCAGCTGTGCTCTCGATCAGTTGAGAGTCTCCAAGATCTTAAATTAATTTACCTGCCACAGTATGGTCGAGTAGAAAGCGCCCAGACTATTCTCCTTCCGGAGATGGCCTATTGTATGCCGAACCTTCCCATTGCCCTCTATAAAGTCAACCACGAAGATCTGCTGCCCAAACACTTAGAAAGCTGCTGCTGATGTTAAAATCCATTAATAATCTAAATGCTGGAAAGAACTGCTACTTCTGAAATCATGAACAATTTGCTACTGAATCTGGAAACTTCTTATAAAACGGGTACCTGTACTATCCAAGCTCTAGAGTACTCTAAATTAATAATCACGCTATAGCTCACTCTATATAACTTGTAAACTATAACTTGTAAAACTATAATCTGTAAAACTGAATTTAATTATTAATTCAGTCTGTAAATTACTTTAATAACCTAGCTTGCTTAATTCTATCTTTCTTGGGTACGTATTTCTAAAATTTACATTTTATTATCTAATTATAGCATGCTCATAATTTTCTAAGTATAAATCTATGATTGCTTGAAACAATGGATACGTGTCAAATCTTCATTAATATTTACTTCCATAAATTATTTAATATTTTTATATAAATCGACACGTATTCAATGCTTCATTTATTGTAATGCAGGGGTCTACTACTTAGCAAATGACTGACATATTAGTTATTAATACTCACCTAGCTTACCTATTGTTTTTATATGTTATTAAATTTTAAGCAATAATTTCATAAATTACATTTCTTGAGAGTCAAAAATGTTCTTTATTAAATGTTGATGATGTAGGGCAGAATTATAAAATATATTAAATCTTAGCAGAATAGTCTGTACATTATACATGTGTTATGTTTTAGAGACGTGATTACCTATTAGAAGCCTTGGATACTCTGGATTCTTTAGGATTTAAATTAAGCCCAGTCGTCCTACACAAGTGAACCAATAAATGTTCCGTAGGGTTTGACAAACATCATGCAGCCAAGAAGCAATCGTGGCACGAACCACTTACCCCTGGTTATGCTTATGTGACACCTTATCTCTTTAGGTCTACGGCAAACGCCAGCCCGTTGTTCTCAACTCATCCATGGCTTCGCAATTTCAATATACTGCCACCCTTATATCGCCTTTCTAGACATACCACGTGTTTTGCTTATTAACTTTAGTGTTCAATATAACTCCGTCTCTGCATTAGTGACATAATTCACTCTCAAATAAATGTCCGTCCATAGTAATTTATAAATATCTTATTTAATTAAATAAATATATATCCGCCACTACTATTATAAATCCTAATTTAGACTCTTGCATTGCAAAGTAATAAATCCCTGAAGGCATGCTCTTGAAATACTTGCTCGAGAATTTTAGGTAGCTAGATTATGTCAGCTAAATAAATAATGTATCTCTTTGTAAACATAACAGTATCGGAAAATACCGCTACTGAGATCTTAAATATAAAGTATTATTGGTTAAATGATTTCGTATCAAATATTTCTAAATAAATAAATGTATTTCTTTAATATATAACAGTATTGGAAAATCCCGCTACTGAAATTTTAAATCTTACCAAATATTATTAGTTAAATGATTTATTATAAATGTTTTAAATAAATAATCTCAAACAATACGTCTGCCGTTACATCTTTATTTATTCGATACCCATTCCATATAATATTTCCTCGATTCTGTAAATATAAATGTTTAATATTAATGTTATTATTGGCTAACTCGAAATAAAATTCTTGATTCTCTTGCATCTCCCTGATCACCATGCCTAAAAAAGTATTTACTAATGTAGCAACAGCTGCATTGTTTCGTAGATTGCATTGTGGAACCGATAAACTATGTTCGAACACAGTACTACGAGTAGCTTTGCTATCTAGATGGTGCTGCAGTTCTGTGTGGTGGTCGAATTCTGCACTGTTAACGAATCACATGTTTCTGACCGTTAGTGAAATATATACAATTAAACTAAACTGGTATAAAGTTCAATGTTTTAATTAAAGGTAAAAACATTCTAAATCCTTTTGATTTTGTCTGTGTTTTGAATATAATCAAGATTACAATATACTATATTAATATTTTAATAAAAGTAATTAAGGAAGTGATTGCTAATATATGCATATAGTTTATGACATTAATATTATGTCTTAAGATCTTTATAACTATAAACTAACATATTTTCAATAATTATGAGGATGATTATCATCATTAATCAAGCTAATCACCCCCACCCCCCAAACTCCATTATATAAATAGTACCTAAAGTTTGGGGATTGATTAAATCTATTGTTTGAGATAATCAGTTCATAATTTGCAACTAACATGGTCATCATTATATATTTGATGTTATGCTGCATAGTATCAAATAAATCTATTTATCTAGATCATTCTATATGCATAATATTTCAACTGAAGCAAATATAACACTATTTATCTGAAAGGGATAAAAAATGAGTAATAACAGAATTTAAGTTTAAAACTAAGTTCAAGTCTAAGTCGATAAATGATAATTACAATATGAGTGGAATAAGACAGAAATAACTAATGGAGAATATAATGTTGAATATTAGTAGATTAATAACCTTCTGTTACTGAAGAAATAGGCTATAGATTTTTTTTTTTTTTTAATGCAACAAGATGTCACAGAAATCTAATTTAAAATTATAGGTATTCAATATAAAGAGGATAGCATATCACATAGTGTTTGGAAAATACATCAATATTTGATAATAATAAAAAATACTGATATTAATAATATTAGAATTATATGACAAAAAAAAACATCTAAAAATACTAAACATATTGTAAAAAAAAAAAAATGAACATGCAAAAAAAGATCAGGTCAGATACTGGGGAAAGCCTGCCTAATAAATCGGGGGTAATAGTGCTAGGCAACGAGACATGCTTAACCAAGAAATTAAAACCTCAATTAAAAAAGTAGAAATAGAATCACTAGTTATGCAGAAAAATGAATGGCATGTAACAATGAAATTGTTTCAAAAAATGATAAATGAAAATCAAAAAACAATGCTTCAGAATAAATGGAATAAAAGAATTGTTAATAAAAATGGATGAGTATAATGAAAGAATTCTTAATAAATATAGATAAGAATATGAAACTACAAGCTCTAGAAATGAAAATGAATGATCAAGAGGAGAAAACAGAGAATGTTAGAATGATGAAGGAAAATATATAAAGAACATCAAACAAGTAAAGAAAGAATCACAAATTGTCATGGCAGTAGTAGAAACATTACAGGTGGAAAAAGAAAAAAATGAATCTACTGGATTTACCCTTGTTAAATTGCATTTTGGTAAACGTACACCAATTTAATTCAAAAGGTTATAACTTATAATAAAAGAGAAAAAAATTGATAGAAAGATTGATCAAATCAAGGCTTATAAGAGAGTAATAGAAATGGAAAAAAAAGGATGCTTTATTCCTTGTTTCAGATTAATGATTTAGTTTTAGTTAGAACTTCAAATGTCAAATTATCCAGAGCAATTCTCTTATAAAAAGTTTAAATGGAAAAGAAATGGAAGCAGTATAAAATAAGAAAATCTCTAAATTTTCATAAAATGAACTATGTTATAAAGTTATCCAAAAATGGATCTGATATTAGTCAACTAAATGAACAGGAACTCATTGATAACCAATTTTAGTCATATAGTACTAAAAAATGTTGTTATTGAGGTAAGAGTGGAGGTAATATTTATAATGCCAGAATTTTATGGTCTTTCTTAAATGAAAACGAAGAAGGACAATAAGTAAAAAAAGAAAAATTTTATTATTGGTGTGAATCTTGACATTACGACAATAATCTACGATAAAATTTCAAGATGGTTAACGAAAAGATTTTTTTTTCTCATTGATCGTATGATAGTTGATAATATGATTGATCGATGAGTTGAATATTTGATATTCTATATGATCATAATTGATATGTGGATCAGTAATTATTTCAGAGGGTTAATTAGTCCATCCTCTAAATGAAAAAATTCTATTATAATACTGAGCTCATCCAGTTGTTGTCATCAGATTTGAAGCTGTGGCTTATCTGAGTACTTTAAGTCCTGCCTAGTGGTTTAATCCCAGGTAAGGCAATATAACAATAAGATTTCCTTGTAAGTATTTTGTGTTTATTTCTATTTTCTTATTCACACAATTTATGATGTTCACATATTGTCATTGATTAGCATAAAGATAGCTAAAGTTTAGAAAATTGAAGTTAAATTTCAATTACTTGTTATTTCTGCTCAAGAGGTCATCAATAATATTGACTTTTTAAATTAAAAGTATTGATGAAGTTTCAAAAAACAATGAAAATTAACAATCCTACCACTTACACTTTTTTTTCCTTTCTAATTATCCTCATTATCATTGGGAATGTATTGTATGTCAGTTTAGAATTATAAAAAATTTTAGAATTAAGACCTCTAGTTAGTCTTCATTAAAATAACATATTAGATTGTAATCTTGGTTATATTCAAATCACAGACAAAATCAAAGGAGTTTAGAATGTTTTTGCCCTTACTTCAAACATTGCAATTTATATTAATTTACTTCAATTATATCTCGTAAATGAGCAATTAAATACTGGTAAAATGTATTATTTCAAACTTAAGCTATTTTGAATTTATTTTGTTTTGTTTGTGTTAATTTAAACAAATATATTTAATACTTTTTTTCTGTATAGAAGATTATAATCATTTTTTTATTATAACAAAATATAATACATTTGCAATGTTATTATCTTCATTTTGGAAAATGATAATAAATCTAATGTTAATTAAACCAAGGTGTACAGAATTTGTACTATAGCTGATAATTATTATGTTATAAAGAATGCATCATTTACATTTGTACTGTATGGATGGACAGGATGTGATACAAAAAAAAAAAATAGATGCAAATGGCAAAAAAAAGGCAGATAAAAAAAATAAATATGGGCTGCATGAACTATGAAATAAAAAAGATATTTTTCCAATATTGCAATATCAACATGATAAATATAAAACCTGCCATGTTTAGTTTATCTTATAATATGAAATACATTTTAAAGAATTGTCCAAGTGCTAAGCTTAATGCATCTCTGAAAAAAGAAGATAATTAGAAGACATATCAGTTTGAAGTACATTTTGCCTTCTAGTAAATTCTATGTTATTGCCATGGAATTAATATTTCTTAGTATTTGGAATTAAAAAAGGAAATGTGTACAAAATATCTGCTACTATTATAAAGAACATTAATAATTTATCTACAGTAATAATATTTTTTTTTTCTCTAAGTATGTATAAAATATCTCGGCTACTATTATAAAGAATATTAATAGATTTATCTACAGTAATAATTTTTTTTTTCTCTAAGGATATAATATAAATATTTCAAGGAATGCTATTTTCACAAGTATACTAAATTATTTTACTATTCAATTTTTGATTATTTTAATCTGCTGTGACTTATGGCAGTTATAATAGCAATTATTAAAACTTAGTAAAATATCGATTTGAAGATTACTTTTTCATAGGATGACTTTGATGCTTTATTTGTACAATTCTACATGTATATAATCTACAAAAAAAATTGCATAATTGGAAAAAAAATATCATGATGTTAGACAAAACCTTTAAATTAAGAACATTATTGGGTTCTACTGGCTCATGTAAACCTATGTTTTTATCACAATATTTATAATGTTTAAATGAATAAAGTGTGTATGCGTACTGAAGTATAAAGAATATGAGTATTAATGAAGTCATTATTGCAATTAAGATTTATTTATATCTTGGTTATTACGATATATGAATTTTTTTTCTTTTTTATATACCAGTAACAATCATTAATTGATACTATGTATTTTATTAAATGAATATTTTTATTTATTTATTTTTATTATATTCGTGTATTATGTGGTAATGTAGAAGTATTCTATTTAGTGATTAATTTATTATTGTGCATATTATATTTCTTTTTATGATTTCTTATTGTTAAATTTATTATTGTGCATATTATATTTTTTTATGATTTCTTATTATTAAGTTTATTTTATTATAATAAAAATATATAATAGTTCATTATTCATGTTATTTGACTACTTCACTAATTAGATTATCAACCCATAAAGTATTCCTTTTTATTCATTTCATGGCTCCATCATTGAAACTGTTTACGAGTCCATTCTTGAAAGTGAGCTACTAACTGAAATGTTAACAGTGAAATAAAAAGGATTATAAAGTTGAAGATAGACCTTATTTGATTGTACGCATTGATAACTTCTGCAAGGAAAGATGGGCTCTAAAACCCTGGTCATTGCCATCAGTCTCAAAATAAAACTACACCTGGGTCTCTTTTTATGTGGTAGATAGGTTCCATAGTAAACCCGCATTAAAAAAATCGCACAAAAATAGACTTAACTTATCTTGAAAAATGTGGGATACGATCCATAATTTTCAAAAATGTGCATAAAAAAAAATAAGGAAATAAAGTATGACTAATAAAAAATTTCAAATATTTGAAAAAAATTGATACAAGACAAACATTTGTGTTAATGGTTTTCTGAAACACAAAGTAATCGGTAATTAAACTTTGAGATGACGATTTTACTAATTATTTATGAAGCTCGCGATATCCAGACTGCTATGTCTAGCTGTTAGAGAATGCACTTCCATGAGTGCAACTGCTTATATATAATATGCTTCCACAAGTGTGTTAATAATGACTAATGGTTAAATTTTCTTTTATACACATATATACATGGAGAAACTTTTACACTGAAAAAAGTTACAAGTAAAAATATTTAAAAACTTTTAAAGATACATTCTTTTTAAGTAGAAATTAAAAGTTCTTAAATATTTTTACTTGTAACTTTTTTTTTGTTTAAAAGTATCTCCATGTATATATATATATGTATAAAAGAAAATATAAACATACACATACATAACAGACATACAATAATTTAGCTCGCGTTGGAATTTAGTTCATAATTCATGTCATTAACAAGAAAATGATTTTCCAATTGATTAGAAAGTTGAAAATCTTTTTCTAAATCTTCTATGGTATCTAAATTTATTGCCAAACCTTTTTCCAACAGGCATTTAAAGTATGTAAAATTTAACGAGTGTATATAAAACTGGAAAATCCCCATTTTAAGTGAAATATAAACTTCTTTATCGCATAAAAGAAAACCGCATAAAAAGATATTGAGAAGAAACATGAACAATAACTTCAAAATCACATTAAAAAAATCCACCCAAAAAGAGACCCAGGTGGACCATTGTATAGCAATCTTAAGAGCAACTTTCACAAAAGTGGTGATGATCGGAAATATAGTTTGCATTTCAAGTATTTATAGAACAGAATACAGGTTTAATTGTCATCATTAATTTCAAGAGAAAGTATTGAGTGAGAACTTAACTTTACTAATGTTTAGAGCCACTATCTATTACATAAATGGACACCCTTGATGTCAGATCTTGATAAATGTTAATGGTTTCAAACCAATCAATCATCCCATCTCTCAATTATAATATGATACCATCAACTCATATAAAGTAGTTGTCAATTCTACCACCTTTTCTGAATCTATATTTCATTTCATCCAATCTGGCTTCCTTCAATATATATGCAGTATATAAACTGAACAATAGGGTCTCCATACACAGCTCTGTATAATTCATCCACATGTTTCAACACAAACTATTTAATTATAGCTTCTAGTTCTATATAGAATTTCTTCATAAAAACAATGAAATAGGTACAAACCATGTCCCTGAAAAAATTTCGTAATTTAATAATTATTGTTTTAAAAATAAAACAAATATAGACTTCTCTGTGGTATTTCCCTAGCCTTATCAATTATCCTATGTAGATCATCAATGTTGTAACTCTTCCATAATTTTTAGATAACTTATACATTTCCCGTAATCTTTCAATGTAAGCCTTTAAGTTTGTGTAATTTTACCTATACAAAAATTTGCACATTCTGTCTACACTAATTCTTTTAGTGAAGAAATATAAATTAATTTTGTTCAATCCGTAAGCCTTTGACTGGTTTTCCAAATTAATTTGCATCATTTAGACAACATTTTTATTGTCTAAATTCAGTTTTTTGAAATTTTTCTCCAATGCCATAAATTCTTATCACTTTTTCAAACCCTATCTTCCATTACCGAGACTTACTTTATATATCTGATTTCAAATGTCCTAACTGATGTCTTTGTGACTTAATTCTTTTATATATTTCTTCCATATATGTGATCTTCAATCTTTGCTTGCAATCTTACTATTTTATAGCAAACTTGCCAAAGACTGCAACAATTTTTTGACCCTTCAGTCCCTAAAAAATTGCTTTGTGTGTGTTTTTGGCTGCTGATTAGAATCTCCTTTTCAGTTTCGTAAATAGATCTTTACATCTTTTTTAATTATGGCTTATATTCTTTTCTTTGCAATTACCGCTTAAATTACTACATTTGTTATTTTATCCAAATAAATTTTTCTCAGATTTATCTTTAATTACTTTTCATAATTCATCCATTTTTGATGTATCAAAAATCTCAAAAAAAAATATTTTTTTTCCAATATCATTCAAGCTATAAATATGAACAAATCATGATCTGATTCACAATTTTCTCCAAGCCATAAATTCTTTGAATATCACATGACAAAAATGTAATTTACTTGATTTCTATGAACTATTCGGTAAATGTCTACATGTGTAACCAGTGCTTTCATTGCTCAAAAAATAAGACTGAACTGACAAAACTTAGTAGATATTACCTTGATTAATGTTAAATTTCCAACTTTAATATTCCAATCATTAATAACTAGAAAAATTGCATATTCTTAGCTAAAATTGCCTTTTTCGTTTTATCTACTTACAATTGCACTTTTCTTTTATTATAACCTTTACTTTGCATTAGAAAATGGTCATATGTATTTTTGCTTACAAAAATACATGGAGTGCTTACAAAAATACATGGAGATATCATTAAAAACTAGATAGCAATATAATCAATGCCTGAAGACTCACATAATATATTTATAATTAATACATTCAGAACAAAACTGCTTTATTATTATTATTTGAAGTTTGGATTTGACTTCTTAAAAAAAATGTTCATTATCTTATTAGACTATTGATAATTACAATTATAATACAATGATATTTTATGTAACTATATATATTGAAAAAAGTATGAATCATTGAAAGAACTGATTCTTAATTTTTTAATTATTTACAAATGATAATTTTTCTCAATATTTGAATTTTCTTAGTTATTCCCTGTAAAAATTTTAATAACTATACTATTTATGCATTAATTTATTACAGTTATAATACTTACTATTAAAATAGTTTACTTCCCGTTATATATAAATAAACACAAAAACTTAAAAGTAAAGTTTAAAAGAGAAGTTATAAATAAATATAATAAAAAGCTCAACGTTTTCGAGGATTCATGCCTCATAATCATAGCTTTCTTAAAAATATATAATAAAATATATACAAAGATATTTAAATTAGCATGTGTCATGTGGACCATTTCTTCGATATATCAAAGCAAGTGTCTTTTCTATTTATAGCATTAATATTTCCATTAATGTAGAATGCTTCTTTTATTTTCCTCTTATGATTATTTGATTTAGTGCATATAATTACAGGATTGGAAGGGGTAAAATTGTGTCCAGATTTCATGGAATGCTCCAAAAATACAGAAGATGTATTGTTGTTCTTCTGAGTTCTATTGTACGTGTACGTGTTGAGCAAGTCTAGTATTAATAGTAGCTTTAATTTCACCATAATATGTAGCGAATATCTGAATATTACAAGATTTATCCTTCTGCCACTAGACCTCCCTGAATGTTTACCAATTCTAAATTACATAAACCAGGTGAACCATTAAGATTGATGATGGATTTTGGTGGAGTGCATTATTTTGAAACAGCCAAATTAATAAATCAATTACTTATAGAAAATCTTAATTTTGGCTCATATAGTATCAATTCTTCTTTCCAATTCATTTCTAAAATTAAAAACATTCAACTTATGAATACATCCACTATGGCTACAATGAATGTGAAAGAATTATATGGATCCATTAATAAAAAATTATCCATTCAAATAGTGCATGAAGAACTTTTGAGAACACATTGCCCTATTGAAAGAGTTAATTTTATTGTTGTTTTCCTTTCTTGGCTTGATTTGCACATTTTTACACTCTTTGAAAACAAATGGTATACTATGAAAGATGGATGGCCAATGGGCTTATCTGTCAGTGGCATTTTATCTAATGTCTACTTAAATAAATTTGAGAGCTCTATAATACCAAAATATTACAATTACACCCATGATTTTACATATATTCAGTATGTGGATGATATATTTATTATTGCCTCTATGGATAATATTTTACATATATGACAAGAACTTCAAAATTTATCAAATCTATCATTTAGCATTGTATATGAAAATAACAACAAGGAAATCAAATATCTTGACCTTTCATTATCAAGAAATAATAACATGATAGATTACAAGATGATAATTAAGCTTTTTAAAATTAGAAACTGTATTCACCCTAAATCTAACTCACCTGCATCACACAAATTTGCTGGTTTAAATTCTTTATTTAGAAATTTGCATCTTTGCAAATATGAAGCAGACAGAAAAGAAAATCTGAATAATTTTATTAAAGATTTAATGACAGCAGGTTTAAATTTAAATCTATTAAAAATAATATTACTAAATTCCATAATAAAATAAATAATATTGTACCATGTATTCAACTTCCTAGAATTACCATTCCTTGCGTTTTCAAAATATCTAACAAACTAACTAAAGCATTATTCAATAAGTTTAAAATAGGATTTAGAACTTCTCCTAATTCTAACAGATTGATCAACAACTCAAAAGATCATATTGATCGATCATTCACCCCACATGTAGTGTATTCCATTTCATGTCCTCAAGAAAAATGCCTCGCTGTATATTATGGTGAAACTAACCCTACTATTAATACTAGAATTGCTCAACACGTGTACACTTACAATAGAGCTCTGAACAACAACAATACATCTTCTGTATTTTCGGAACATTTCATGAAATCTGGACACAATCCTGTAATTATATGCACTGAATCAAATGATCATAAGAGAAAAATAAAAGAAGCATTCTACATTAATGGAAATATTAATGCCATAAATAGAAAAGACACTTGCTTTGATATATCGAAGAAATGGTCCACGTAACATGTGTTAATTTAAATATCTTTGTATATATTTTATTATATATTTTTAAGAAAGCTATGATTATGAGGCATGGATCCTCGAAAACATTCAGCTTTTTATTATATTTATTTATAACTTCTCTTTTAAACTTTACTTTTAAGTTTTTGTGTTTATTTAATACTTACTATTATAAAATTTGTTTTAAAGTTTTTGTTATATTGAAATTATTATTAATACTGAAATTATATTACTTTCACTTTAAAAAAAAAAAAACTTTTCCAAAAAGAGTTTATAAAAAAAAACAATCCTTAAATATATATTTCCCTTTTGCATATAATATAAAATATTTTGGTTAAATAAAAAATAAAATTTCCTTGGCCTCATTGTTTACATACTTTTTCATAAGACTTATACTTCATATACTTAAAGAAGAATGCTCACATATAGCACATAGCCATTGTGAATTTTATAACAAATTTAATCTCTTAGTATACAAATAATAGTTTTTGAGTTTAACACAAATTATTCTTTTTTTTTTTTTCTATTTATTTCCAATCTCATATTCTTACTAGCAATAACAATTTTACATAAAACTATATGAAAATCACTTTACAATTTATACAATATAGTAAATATTGGCATATTTTATATTAATAACGCTATCTTCTCAATCTTCTATAATAATTTTCACAAATTTTTTTCTGCATGCAAATTATAAAAAAAAAAAAAGATACATTATACAATATTGTCTAATTCTTCTCTATTTTGATCAAATCAGACACTTCTATATCAATCAAAGTATTATTTCCACTTCCATATATAATAATTTTACAATATTTTATTTTATTTAGGAAAAATATCCAATCCAATAAGCATCTCAAACAATTAAAAAACAGGTTTTATTGGGTAGTTGTTAATATATTCACATATCATATCTATAAACCGGAGTTCAAATCCAAGTAAAACTGGAAATTTTTTTTGATAGCTAAAGTTCTCATAAAAAAAGTTAGCATTTGTCAGAAAGTTGGCTCATAGACAACCTAGCTAACCATATGTCAACATTAGTCATTAGAAGAATATATTACTACTCTTAACTAGAGAATAAAGGAAATCCTAAATTACTCAGAAAAATATTTATTATAATAAGAATGCAATCATCAAGTGAATCATTATGTAAAAGCAATAAATTAATGCTTTATATTTATCTATTTAAACTGTCAAGATCTTGTTGTGACCCAGAATGCAAGCATAAATCATATGAAAGTTGTTTTTTTTTATTCTAGCATCTTTTTAAAAATTGTATATTATCTATTAAACAATTCTCATAATTATCATTCTAAATAAAATTTTCATGGCATGACTAATAAATAATATTGTATAAATTGTTTGGTTTTTTTTTGCATCAAATAAGTGTTTATTGTCTCTCATTCAAGATTGTTCTAAAATAATTAAAAATTTAATACAATGGTTTGTTAAAAGTAACCTCTTTTAGCATTCAATACATACTGTAAATAATTACAACTCGTCTACAGAGAACTTTGGATTTCCACCAACCAAGAGAACAAGCTGGATTTAAAAGTGGTTTTAGTACAATAGATCATATCCAGGTATTGAGAGAAGTCATAGAAAGGACAAATGAATATGAGTTGTCATTATGTTTTGGATTTGTAGATTATGAAAAGGCATTCGATTCTATACACATTTCTTCAGTGATTAAAGCATTGGATCATCAAGGTATAGATCCAGGATATTGTCATATTTTAAAGAATATTTATAAAAATGCAACAGCAACAATTAGATTACATAATGATACTGGAAAAATCAACATTGAGAAAGGTGTAAGACAAGGTGACTCCATATCTCCAAAACTCTTTACAGCAGTGCTGCAAGAAGTATTTTGTGGATTAAAATGGGAAACTAAAGAAGTGAAAGTAAATGGAGAGTATTTAAGTCATTTAGATTTCGCAGATGATGTAGTTGTTTTTGCAAATAATGCTTCAGAGCTGCAGGAAATGTTGCAGGAGTTAGCTGAAAGTAGAAAAGTAGGACTAAAGGTAAATGTTAAAAAGACTACAGTAATGTTTAATCGATTTGCTCAAAATATGAAAATAAAGATTGATTATGAAGAATTAAAAGAAGTTAACAGTTACAAATACCTTGGTCAGATTATTAATACAGATGGAAACATAATGGAGGAAATTAATCATAGAATTAAACTTGGTTGGAGTGCTTTTGGTAGAAATAACTTGATACTAAAAGGAAATATGCCTATGTGTTTGAAAAGGATGGTTTTTAACAAATGTGTTTTACCAGTTCTTACTTATGGATCTGAGACTTGGACACTTAATAGAAGAGCAATACAGAGACTTCAGACCACTCAAAGGAGTATGGAGAGATGTATGTTGGGAGTAACAAGAAGAGATCGAAAACGCAATGTATGGGTAAGACAACAAACAGGTGTTACTGACCTTATTGAAAAAATTAAAAGATTGAAATGGAGTTGGGCTGGACATATTGCTAGAAGAGATGATAATAGATGGACAATTGAAATTTTAAACTGGATTCCAAGAGATTGTAAAAGACCCAGAAAGAGACCATAGGTGAGATGGATGGATGAAATAAGAAAATGTGCAGGGGTGTTGTGGAGAAGAGAAGCTAAAGATCGGAGAAGATGGATTAAACTTGGAGAGACCTTCATCCTACAGTGGATTGATAATGGTTGATGATGATGATGACATACTGTAATAAAAATTTCTGATATTATGGTGCTCAACATTTATCTATATAAAACATTCAGTTTAGCATAGCCATGAATAAAAGACTTTTCCCAGCAGTCATAAATAATAATGATGAAAACATTAGTTATAACCAAAACAAACTTATCATATCATATGACTCAAGTTTAGTGATTTAAAATAGAATTAATTATCAACTGATGAAGAGATTAAAAATAAAACAACAATCATAGTTATACAGATTTTTAATAAAAGGATTATAAATATTGGGAAAAAAATTAAACCAAATAAAAGAAATTAGAAATATTTAACTATAAAAAATAAATTAAAAATTACTTGTATTAGAAATAGTAAAATCATGAAACATACAAGACATAACAAATGACAAAAAAAAAAAAAACAACTATATAATAATGCAAATATTTAATAATTCAAGCAATACACATATTGTTTGACTCCACACATGCAATAAACACAGATTTATATAATTGCCTTAGTGAAGTTCTGAATAAAATTGTATTAAAAAGATAACAAGCAATAGCAAACTATTACTGCTGATGATAAAATGATCATTTGGTTTATTAGAACTCAATGACTAATTTCTCTACCTGCCTTTAGAAAACAAAACATCTGTATGTATATAGTTATGTTTGTTTTAATTTGGACAATACAAGATGTATATTAGTTGTGACAGTAATTTTTTTTTTACTTTTATAAAGTATTTAATAATACATGGTTATGTGTAAAAAAATAAAATTGATCTCTTTCTATATCTATATCCATAAATTTTACCATTTATAATAAAGTGATATATATATAATGTATGTTTTATTTGTATCTAAAATTAAAATGTCTTCCAAAGTCTATCCCACATGCACACACATACAAATAAATACCAAGTGAAAATAAACCAGCAAATGTATTTTTTAAATATAATTAATACATCTAATTTAATTATTAGCAATATGATAACATTAAACATTAGTATAAAAACCATTGATTCTAACTATCAAATAATTAGTAATTCTCAAAATTATATGACACATATTCACAAAAAATAATAATAAATAAACATAATTGAACAGTAATGAAATTGTGGATATATATATTTAAGCAGATCAATGGAAAAGAGCACTTAATATATCACCATAAATTTTAATATTCATATTTATCATATACATACTTGAATAAGCTTATGCATATATGCATACTTTAAAAAAAAAAAAAAAACTTCAAAAGCAAAAACCGTTTGCAAAACATTAAAATTGGCTCATATCTATGGTAACATGCCATCTATTTTCAATATCAAAAATGAAAACAAAAATGAGTTCTACTTAAGACTTATTTTTATGCTCACATTTACACCAGTAAACCACCCAGTTACCCAGATCTAGCGATCAGTACAGCAACACCTGTCCAAATAGTACGTAATTTTAAAATCCCTCAATGGAAATGTAATACTGAATAGTAAAATTCATTTTTAAAACGATAGGGGTGATTGACAGAGTAATATAGTTGATTAATGGTAAAGATATTCATTCAAATAATTCAATATGGTGTGCATTTTGAAGCTGAAAATATGCTATCCAAAAAAAAAAAAAGATGCAACTGAGATCATTTATCAGACAACAAAAGGAAAATTTATTTTAAATAGAAAATTATCACATTTGAGAAAAATAATGAAGTTAATATATATTCATTTTTTTAAATTCAATCTACTACATAACTTTTAATAATATAATCTATTAATTTATTCAATGGTTTCAATTAAATGAAATCTTAAAAAAAAAAAAAAAAGTCATCTTTTTAAAACCTGTCACCCCTAAAATAGAAAATAAGTCATCTACGATCCTCTTGGCTATAGCTCAAAAAAACAGAAACTGGGGTTGTAGCTAAAAATTCTCTTCAGAAGAGGACAGAATACGGCTAAAAATAATTTTACCTACAGACAACAAAATCTAAAAATGCATCTTTTCAAATAAATAGTTCCCTAATTTTACTCCCACTCTGAATGACAACTCTAAAGTATCATAATGGGAAAAAATCTAAATTATTTCAAATGACGGCTGCACTATTAAATAATTAGTATTAGCAGTATGTGATATTTTATTGGTTTATAAAAAATTCTAATCTAATTCAACTGCCCAAGACGGCATAAGCTTCTTATACTGCATACAGAATAAGATCTATAATAGTTTAGCAGCCATTTAAAATTTATTATTACGAATAAGAAAAAATAACAAAGTAATCATTAATTAAGAAATTTATATTTTAAAACTTATTATTCTTTAATTCTCCTTCTGTGCATAAATATACTAAATATAAAATCACACATGTATGCAGGCAAATACTAGCCAGAGAAATTTAAGCTACATGACATTAATTTTTTTTTTTTTTTCAAATTAAAAACGAACATTAATAAAAGGAGGGGGGGGGTTAAAAATTACACAGTATCTCCACCATTACTATTAACCCTTCGCACCTAATTAAATATAAATAAGGTATTTTTAAATTTAATGAGGTAAACAAAAAAAAAAAAGGAATGAAAATAAATAAAATAAATCCTAAGAATATAAACATTTAATAAAGCTCGTGTTTGTATGTGTATGTATAAATATAACAATTAATTAAACACATTGCCAAAAAAAAAAATTATCAGACATATTTCATTTATATGAGTGAAGGAAGTAAAGTATTTTTTAAACAAATTGTGGGTGTGTTTTAATAAACAAATTGGAAAAAAAGTATGTTTTGGCAATCGCTGTGACAATAAAAAAGCACCGTCACAAAAACAGGGAATTTGTAAAAATAAATGTCTCAAATCGAGAAATGTATATAATTTGTAAAAAATCTCCACTAAAGTGTAAGTTTCAATATATATATATATGTCACTTTTCTACACTATCATCTTAAGGAAACAAAATATAAAATATACACTTAGTTTATACTTAATTAAAATGTTCCATTGTTTTCTTATTTATATTTAATTACTATTAATTTTGCAAATTAAGCTAAATAGAAATTTTTGCACCGATATATTATTGAGTGTTAAGTTAAAATAAAAATAAAATTTTTGCAGCTGCCCTCTATTTCTTTAACAATCTAAAGATAGTGCAATGAAAAGCAAAGTAGAAATTTAGGACACAGTTCTTTGGCAAATGAGTACACTATTACTAAAAAAAAAAAAAAAATGTGTTAAAGAACATACCAATATTTGGATGTTGTAATTTTCGGCAAATTCTTGCCTCTCTTTCCAATTTTTGAAAATCTGGTAAAAATAATATTAAAAAAAAGTTAAGATTTTTGGCAAAATGAAAACAAAATTCGATGACAAAACAAATCAAATACATTTTTTAAGATAAATATAAATATATTTTAATTACTATTAAGATAAATATAGATTATATTCCATTATTAGAAAAATGTTTGCTATTGCAATTTATAGTAATTATTTTTGACATGTTTACCATATATTCATTATACATTATAAATATTTTTAAATAAAAGTGTACAACATACACTTTTATCAATGTTTGCTATGCACTTATTATGGGAAAATTGTGTGCGTATTTGAATATATACACATGTATACACGCACAAATATATACAATTAATAAATTTATCCTTCCAGCTGTAAATATAAAACAAATAACAACTGCACATATGATAATACATATCTTAATTATTTATATATGTATAAGAACTTTTGAGATGAATCAAATATTTATAAGATTTTTAAAAATTAGGCTTCAATTTTTAAAATATAAAATTTCAATTTATTACTAATAATTATAAAACAAGGACAGAGAAAATGATCGATCTATTATAAATGATTACGTAAATAGTAATACACAGAAAAGATAAAAAGATGAAAATAGTAATAAAAAATTATATTTACCTCTCGCTGAAAGCTTTTTTGTGTTGATTATTTTTGCAGCAAATTCCAATCCTGTAGATTTCTGAACACATCGTCGCACAATGGAAAAAGCACCCCTGAAAATAAGATGGAGATGAAAAAGGTTGTCAACGTTAACTCCTGCTACGTTACGTTAGTCCTGATGTTAAATTACAATCGTACAGCTGCCTATATTCAGTTGTGGGGATTTGGCTCCTACATTTAATATTCCGACAAGTATTGAATATTATCCCAGGGTACTAAAATAACCAATATTGGAAATCAAATAAGGATTATACTCTATAACATGGATTCAATCGGTTACTTATTATCAAATTACTGAAGAAGCAGATTGGTAATACCAATTTTTAATATTGAGGTTTCACAAGCTCGCTTTGCTACGTTCGACAACGTTAGCTAAGCAATCATTCATTGGTAGCTGAGACACTCGATCGAATTAGGAGTAATATGTATTCCATTATAAATGCATGAAATATTCCTGAATAGTAAATATGTGACACAAATGATAATAAAAAAAAATTATAAAAATGTAAAATCTGTACTTACTTTCCTAACTCTTCTTTTAGTTCATAGTTATCGCTAAATTTTGTGGTGCTTGTTTGGGCGGCCATTTTGAAGAACAGGATGAAACTCGAATCTCGTTAGTTTGTATGAGAATCAACAAAACGAGATCGCCATCATAGTAAAATTTGCTGAAAACTGTATGCTGAAACGCATCTATTTTTTTGATCGTATAATCTTTTGGGCTTGAAAATATTTTTTGTACTAATGTCTATGGAATCCTTAAAAGTAAGCTCTAGGTCGATCAGTTGGATTTAAAAGTTAATTGTTGTAACATATTTGTTGTTTGACCTGTTATAAATATTGTTATTTAACATCTATTACTAACCTGTATATATCTAATACATGTGTCTGGATTATTGGACTTTGTTTGCCATTGATAAATACAATGTTTGCCTAGGATATGTTTGAGAATTATTTTCATGCCTTTATAAAGTTTTATCAACGAATGTTAATAAATTGGTTGTATTTTTATTTATACCGTTGATACTCCATATCTATTATAGCCTTTTAAAGATTTTGATAAAAATACCTAGATATTAAAATAAGTGTTTATATGTTAGCCGTTTTAATTACCGTATCTGTAAGTCGAGATTTTTTTGTCTAAAAAATTCTACTGATTACAATTTTATTTCTAGGAATACATGATGAGAATTAGATTAGTGAAATAATACATACAAAGTTTTAAAATACTGTAATTTATGTGATCTCAGAAATGACTTTAAAAGAGTTTTTTTTTTCAAAGAGTTCTTTGGATTTACCCATGTTTATTGGATTAATGTTGCCTCATCATTACCCAAATATTTGGCCCCTCACTATTAATATAAGCAGATTTAATTCCAAAAATCGCTTGGCAAAAAGCATTGCGATGTTTCTAACAAAATCTTAATAAATAGTGATCTTTATAATAACTTTGTCAAAAATAGTAATGAATAATGTGAAACAAAATTCAGAAAACTGCGTAGATAAGCCTTTAATAGTTATTTACAAATAGTAAATTTATTTTAAAAAGGTTTATATGTAGATGTTCAGATTTAATTATAAATAAATCAATAAAAAGAAAAGAGGGTTGGAAATTAATATATCATTAAAACAAAAAGGTAAATATTATAAACTTGCTGATTTTTTACGTATTAATTTTTAAAATATAATGATTTTTTTTTATTTATAATGTGAATTATTTTTATAACGGTAGGTAATATCAATGGATTTTTTTTTATCTGATTACAGTAGAATGTTTTCTGGGTTTTATTAAAATTGGAATCATTCATAGTGTCATCATATTTTATATATTTTGATAATGTCAAATCATTTTTATAATTTTTTTACTGTTATTAAATGAAATAATGGTATAGCTAAATTGCAATTTTGTGTTAAGTTCATACTTTATCTCTAAAGTCTTTAAATAATAATATTCGAATTGCTTGGATCATTATAACTATGAATAAACCTGAAAAAGTGATAAATATTATTAGAAAATGAATAGAAGGTTAGTTGTACTAGGGACCCTGAAATAAAGTTAGTAGATTGTGAAATGAAAGGAAAATAATTTAAATTTCAGATGGAAAATAGATATAATGATGTTTTAGGTTAAAGAACAGGATATTTTTATAGTAATCCAGAAAAATATTAATTTGCTGATGACATGGCTGAAACTGTTATAGGAGATCAAGTGGTTATTGAGAAGAACATTTTTATGATGAAACCATTAAAACCATTTATGAAGAAATTAATAAAGTAATTGAAAATCAGTACAAAAATAGAAGTTTTATGGGAAGGGGGAGGATTGGAATGATGTGGATCAGAGAAAAGGATATTATAAAAGATTGTAATTTAAGGTTAAGAAATGAGAGCTATGAAAGGAATAAATTTCAGTTTTATTATATATTAGTTCAAATAAGTTTGCAAATAGTATTAAGAATGTCATCAAAAATAGAAATTTAATCCATTGTTAGTTTATATATTTTTTAATAAATAATATATAACAGCAATAATTCTATATATTATAATAATAATAATTTAAAATAATTATAATTGTTATCTATTTGTGTGTTATTATTAACAAGTTGTTTGTATTTAGAAAGTTTAAATAATGTTTAAAATTTTCTATTCATTCAACATTCACTCACAGATGATGGAAATAGTTCAGCATATCACATCTAATAATATACCATCATCACAAACCTTCAGATAAATAATATATCTATAACTGTATTTTGTATACATTTTCTATCATTGTTACATGTTGTTAAATTGATAAATGTTAAATTTTGTATATTACATTTGTAAACATTAAAATTGTTTTGCTTTGTTTTTCCACTATTTTTGATCTTAATTAATTTTATATATTAAAAAACGATAGATGTCACTATACATGCAATGTAAATTGAAACTTGAAAATAGTTTATGATCACATTGAAAAGGGCATAGAATATTTGCTGAAAAAAACTTTTTTTGCATTATTGTTATAATTAAATGTACAGAATTTATGTTGTTATATAAATATATTTTATCTTTCAATAAGAATGTGTATACATATCCTGAAACTGATCAGAAATTTAGACTAAAAGTTCTCAAGGTAAGAAAGAAATAGTCTATTAATAAATTAAAGGGAGCCATAGAGAAATATTTGCAAGTGTTTGAGATAGTATTGAAAAATATATCAAGATAATATTGATAATCTAAATTTCAATGATAAATCAGAAAATATTTTATGAAAAATGTAAAGGAAATTGTAAAAAAAAGTCTTGAATTAAAAATTAAAAGAAGATAGAAAATTTTAACTATTATACTAAATTTGTCTAGGAATCTTAATAGAAGAATGAAATGTGTTACATATTGTAACCTTATATTTTAGTATAAAATATAAAGATCAATATAACTGGTATAAAAATTTCTCTGTCTTCTTTTTGGTGATTTGATTGCCTTGGTTTGCGTTTTTGAACAGATTATTTTCTTGCATTCAAGATAATTTATTAGAGAGAATAGGTAATACTTTGCTTTACTTATTGTCTGTGTTATTTTAATGTATTTAAATTCCTTCTTTCCATCCACTGATTTGTATCAAAATATGTTTAACTTTTTAGAAATTGACAACACATAGTAAATTTAGTAAAATGTGATTCAAAATAATAATAATTCTTATTTGTTTAAAATAGTCTTAGAAATTATTTTCATTGAATTAAAAAACCATTTGTTTAACTAATTTTTAATTATTAGATAAAAATATAGTAATTACATATGTGTTTCAATGTAAAAAAAAAGCGCGATTAAAGAGATCATCTGCGATAAGGTTGCTGTTAGAGAAAAAAAGAAAATGGTGTAAGAATAAAATGTATGTAAAATATGATAAGCTTATTTTTTTAAAAATAGTTAATAAGTAAACGGATTTACCAAAAAGTTTTCTACAAATGTAAACATAAAATGGTGGTATTTAATAATAGAATGAAGTGCTAAATTTAAAAATCTGTTCGGTCAGCTAGCCAAGTGGATCAAATCGCTAATAATTTTCCAATATTTACACTTAAAAATATGTCGGAGCTTTCAAGTTTAAAAGCAGAATTAATTGCAGGATCTCGGTATCTTTGGAATATTTTATTATTCTACAATTTGGCAAAACTAAATAGATGTTTTAATTACAGAAGTTTTTTAAATATGAAAACTTTCTTTTTAAAAAAGAAGAGGTTTAAAATCAAAGTTAAATGTTAAAGTTATTAACATGGTTTAATATTTCCGTTTATAATTTAAAATAATATAGCATTGATTAATTTATTTAACTTTATACTGCCAGTAATGTATTTGCTAGTTAATTTGTTTACCATTTGAATAATGGAAACAGTATTCAAATAATTAACTAAAACTACTTTCTAATTTTATCGTTAATTTGGAATTATTAAATTATTTACTCTAATTAGTATCCCTAAATTTAAACGTGGATAAATAAATATTAGCCGGGATGTTATAAACTTGGAACAATTTTATATAGAAATGTAGAATTTAATAACTTATGAAGAACATTTTCCTTTAAACTCTGCGTGTCATGTTTTTGGAATTGTTTATATTTATGGAGCCACTTAAAATCATTAATTTAAAAGTGCTTATAATATCTAAGACAAATAGATAGAATTACATTTATGGAATTCAACTATAATTATAATTATCACTTTGTGTATTTATTTTTCAAGACATTTTTACATAGATTTCACGGATCATATTTATTATTATAAAATGCTGTACTATTTAATTTATCACACGCACACTTATTGTTATATGAACTTGTATATGAAGTTCATGAGTTATATTTTATTAGTTTAAATTAAATTAATGGGATTGAATAAAATACTTATTCAAGGGAATAGCGCTTGCGAAAAAGCTTGAAAATTACTAATGAATTTATGATATGTGTCAGCCTCTCATGAAGTGTCTTGTGAGTCTTTCCAGAGTTCTATTCCTATACTAATGTTACTTATATTACATTGTTGCTATATTTTTATTTTACGCAAGATAATTTAATATATATTAGTTGTCCTGATTAGTGAAACACTTTTTATTATGCAAGAACCCACATCTGCTAAAATGTTAGTGTTTTCTGAATGGTCAGAATAACTGAGGAGGAGGATTTTTGCACTTTAATGTGAAGTAAATAGTAATATTGCTTTATAATGTTAAAAGGCATTAATCTGTGCTGGTGATTAATCCGCAGATTAATTAATTGCCACTTTCTGTATTTTTACACTCATTCCTGTGCTGGTGGTTAATCCGCGGAATTGTATAATTATATTTATTGATTTATGATGGTGTATAAATCCACAAGGCACTCAGTGTTATATAATTCCTATGTGTAGATGAATGCATCCACAGGAATATGATTTTACTTCATAAATATAAGTTTGGGCAAAGTATTTTGGTTATTCTGCTAAAATCATCTTCTTCCATTTATAAGCATAATTTATAAGTTAAGTCATAAAGTGTAGCAGGACATTCTATCTAAGTTACCTCATAATAATTAACTGTTTGTTAATTAATATTTATCTGAATTGAAGTTTAAATTTTCATTTTATTTAGCGTTAGCATTATAGCTAAATCCTACAAATATAATATTATTTATTACAATATTATAGGTCTACAGTATAGGTTTATTGGTTCTGGAACTGACACATTGTATATTTCATGAGTTGATGTTGAATTTTTGTATAATTTCCTCAAGACATCAATTATATCAAATTGTAATATAATGTATGATTAGGCTTTATAAAACTGTGCCTATGATATGTTATTGAAGGAAGCCAATGGAATTATAATTTATTTATTTATTTTATTTGTTTATTTATTTATTTAGTTATTACATTAAACATCAATTACTTATTAGTCATAAAAATTGTAAATAAATATTGATTTATAATTAAACTTACTGTGCCGTTGCTATTTGTCATTCATAAAATCAGAAATCGTATATCTTGAATAGAGCATACATTGAAGTACATACTATTGTCAGCATGATATAAGAGTTTAGTAATATTTTGAGAAAAACATTTGAATGCTTTTTGTCCTTGTTAGTTTATGATGTGTAAGGTACAATAAAATCCCATTTACCTTTTCCATCATTTAAACTTTGCGTAGTTGATTCGAGTACATGATACAAAATTGATTGATTTTATAAACTTATAAACAGATTTACCAGATAATGACATGATTAAATGTATTTACTTAATGTTTTAATTGTCATTCATTAGTATAACAAGAGTCTCATTGATATTTATTAAATTATAGAAAAGAACCCAAGTATTCCATGTTTATTTATTATTGCAAAGCTTTTACCTAAACTAGCATTTGTATTAAAAATCATATATGTAATTTTAAAATTCATAATCTTTAGTAGTTCCACAAATTATACCATCTTGTTCATGGTCGGCCATAAGGTCTCATACGATGAAAAATCGCAAATTAAGGTTTGAAGGATAATAAAATTGCATACCTATAGTTTATTTAATGTATTTTCACATACTACTATGATAGGTCTTCGCAGTACACCCTGGCTGCGACCAGATTAGATCATAACAATTTTATGCTATATCATTAGTTTTGTTTGTGGTGATTTGCTCCAGATTTCGGTTATAGTCTTTGGTGCATAATATAGATGGCATGATATGCTTTTGGTTATAGTTCTTGGCACCACAATGATGGGAGCATTCAGTTAGATTGATGGGTACGGTTCTTGGCTGCCCAATGATTAAAGCCATTGGTTATAAAGAATTCTATTACAGTTCTTGGTGCCAATATGGTAGGCATTGGTACGTCCCTTCATTCTATTGGGTTATAGTAAGGTGGGTCTGATTATAGTAGTTCTCCGATATCAACGTATTAAGCTTGATTAATGTTGATGGTTACAATATAAAACAAACAAAATATTAGAAAAACAATCTAAAAATAATTAAGAATCGTACCATAAAAGTGGATTTGATTGTATTTATCATAGAATATAAACACTTTAAGAAAGACAACTAGAATTGTGAGGATATAATAATAGTTAAAACAAAATATGATATTTCATTATTAGAGAAATAGAAGTGAAAAAAAAGATGGAAAAATAAAGTATTTTGATGAAAATAATAAGACCTTATCTGTTATATTAGAAAAAGAATAATGTTGATAAAAATAACATCATTATTATGAACTCATTGCAGAATGAAGGTTTGTTTCTTCACATCATTCTATCCATTTCACATACATTTTCTTCCCTAGAAATCTTATTTTTTTAGAATTCAGTTTAGATCTTTAATTGTCCATCTATTGTCATCTTAATCAACTACATTTCAATTCTCTCAGTAATGTCAATGAGCATCATTAATTCTCTAATCTATATATTTCATTTTTGCTTTCACCTTGTTAATCTCATTATTTATCTCTTTATTTCACTATGTGATCTTCAATCTTTAGGTATTATCATTTATTAAGTATCTAAATCTTAGTTTCAAACATTGATAGACTATAATTATTAGAAAACCTTTTTCTGACACATACATATTTTTTTTTTAATATTAAGTTATTTTTTCAAAAAGTATTTTGCTTAAATTTTATTCTGTGAATAATTTGACCAATATTTTATTATTTTTTTTAAAAAAAAGCCATCAAACATTATTTTAACCAATTTAATATTAATATTTTATTCTGCTTTACTGTTTCTATTTGATAGGTCATGTAATATTTTCTGCAGTTCTAAAATATTAATTTGGCAAAATAAGCATATCAGTTGCAAAATCTTAAATGACTTAGCAATTTTCTATTTATTTTTTATTTCCTTTGATATCCAAATAAAAAGATAAATAAAAGTGCAAGAAATGGAGAATAAGTTTGTAAAAGTTATATTTAAAATGTTAGAATTTTAAAATAAGTTTAATCTCGTGCGATTTGAGTAGATGTATTTGTAATAGATTGGACGTGTTTATATTTAGGAATGCAATAAGAGTAGAAACTATATTGATATATATAGAGAGAATATAGAAATGGAAAGAAAAATATATTTGTTTCATTTATCATGAAAAGACTTTTTATAGAATTAATTAAATTAGGTTATTGGGTATTTTGAAGAAGTCAATATAAATCGAAAGAAAAATACCTCTAGGAACTCATTACAATAATCTAAAAGTATATATAAAATTTAGTATTAATAGTCTTTTTGTAGAATGACTAGATATATGTAGTGTTTAAAGACAAGAACTTATAATTTATTTTATTTAGTATTTATTTAAATGAATTTTTTTTAGGGGAGTTATCTTTGAGAATTAATATGATTCATTATATTTAGCAGTGATTGCAGAGAGTGAACGTAACAAAATATTAAGTAGTATTAATAAGATATCTAGAAAATTTGGAATGAATTCAATACATCTTCATCTAAAGCAATTGTTATGAAAGATTAAGAGTGACAGTTTTTTAAATATATAAATTGTTGGTTTTGTGATAACTAAATAGTAATAGTTATTAGAATGAAAAATGCAATAGTTAGCAGAAAGACTCATAGCTTATTTTGTAGAATTGTGAAAAAATCTTTGTTAAATGTTTTATTTGAAGGATGATTATATATGGAATAGGAATTTGGGTAAATAGAAAAAAAATGCTGAATTAATCATGGATTTTGGAGAAAAAAAAGATGAAAAAGTAGTTAAAAGAATATAATTTATGAAATGATTAAATGAAAAGAGAATATTTATTGAGGAAATTATGAGAAAGAAGAAGGCAAATTGAATATGTAAATACAGGCTGAAGAATTACAATTGTTTACAAATCAATGGAGAAAAATAGAGGAGAAAAAAGTTGAATGATGACCTAAGTTTTATAAATGAGAATAATAAGACTATGAATAAAAAAGCTTGAAGAAGATTATATCTAGCTTTCTTTTTTTTTTTGTATTTAGTGAATAAATAATGATTATGAGTGTACTATACAAAAAAAAAAAAAAGTCGCATGCTATATATTCCAAATTGTTTATTCTTAATACTACTTCTCTTTTAATTAATCATTTATGTGATATATTTTTTTATGAATTAATTTCTTAATTTTTTTTTATTTTATCATTTTATTCTTATGATTTATTTAGTAAAAACGGTCTAATGAAAAATGTAATTATGTAGTATAATGAAAAATTTATTTATGTATTCTACATAGTTAGAATTAAATTTGCTTTCTAATATATTAATCATGTTTAATATTCACTTTATACTTATTATTTGTTGTAAATTTATCAATTTCTGCACCTGTAGCTTAATCTAATTCAATATTTTAGTTTTTTGCCGTCCCCCCATTTCAAAATTGTATCTTTTTTTTCTGTCTATTGAACTGTTATCTAGTTTCTTCTCTTTTTTTATTTATAACAATGCATATATTTTAGATTGTTGGTTTTCATACTAAGCATAGATGCTATCTATTTTTCATATAAATATTAAGATTATTTATCAATGTCTAGAGATATTATTAAGCATGTATTTTTAAATTGGGAATTGAATTCAAAATTTATAGTTTACATTTTATGTAAATAATATATTGTAAAGATATTTGATTTTATATATTATCTGATGAAAAAAGTTAGAAAAATAATATCCATATTGTTATTGATTGAAAGTTTGTTTGTTTTTTCATTTCATTTTTTTTTGTAATTGTCTGCAAATTAGTTTGTTGGTTTCAAACATTGCAAAAAGAATCATTCTAAAGAAGAAAAAATCAAAGCACTATATGTATAATGTTCTTATGTTTTTGTTTGTTTTGTTTTTTTTTTCATGTTTTAGAAAATAGCATTTCATGCATTCTGTTCTTAATATTGTATGGTCTGGTAATTCAAATTTATGAAAGATAATATTGTATTTACTATTGCTCTCTGATTATAGTTTTCATATATATTTTGTAAATATTAAGTTAACAAAATGTTCTGAGCAATGTTTCAAAATTTGCATATTATCATTAATTATCTGCTAAAATGGCATTTGTTGCCCATCAATCAAACTATCATATCCAAGCTTATACATTCCTAATTGAATTTTTTTTATGTTTTTTTTTTTTTGACCAACTTCTTTCTCCTTCTTTTAGTTTTACCTCCACAATATATATATTCTTCAAAATTTTACTGCTGCTAAGAACATGCCCAAATCAGTTTCTTTTTTGCTTTGTAATCTCAATAAATAATTTTATCATTCAAATCCTATTTTACAATTTATCCAGTTGTCTCTAAATTCATAACTTAAAAACCTCCAATCTTTTAATACTTTCCAATTTTCTCAAGTCTTTCATTTATATAACACTATATCCCAAACAAAATGACTTGCTTTCCAATTTTTAATAAAATAACAGAATAAGAATTGCAATTTCTAAACAGGCTTTTACTAAATATCTTTGTCATTATTCTATCATCAGGCAATCAACTTTCTAAATATTTCAAAATACTTTTCTGTTCTAAAACTTATTGATTCTGACTTTTTCTCTCTTATTGCTATCACCTACAATAATTTCTTCAGGGATACTTTATTAATTTTTATTTCGAATTTTCTAACCATTCCTGATTAACATTTTGTTATGATCTTTTTTTAGTATTTCCAAGCATTGCTATGTCATCCAGCTCTCATAGTAATCATTCTTTTTATAAATTGAGGAATAAACCATTTAATTTTTTTTTTAACAAAACTTATTCTGTGAATTTTTCTATCCCCAATGGTAATATTTTTCTTAACAATACTACATGCATTAAAAAATTCATTCTAAATATATATTAAACAGACAAGAAATAAGCAACATGTCTTATTCTTCTCACTGTATATCTATTCTCTAACAAGATTAACACATCTCTTAACTTAAAACTTACAAGAGAAATCCTGCTGTTAATAGACTAAAGAGCATTACAAAAAATAATTTGATTCATGTAAAAATTTTAAAATAGTCAGCTCTTTTTCCAATATTTGTATTCTTTTCTCAAAATAGTTAATAAACTAATGCAATTTATTTCTCAAAATCATTATAACAAATATTACCTTCTCTTTCTATATATTTACTACAATAATCTTCATTATTCATGTTGCATCTTTTGTTCCTCTATTGATTCCAAATATAAATTGCTCTTCTGTAATCAAAAGTTTTAATAATTTCAAAACTAATGTTCATTTTAATTTCATTAGGAATCATAATTATTGATTGAAAGTCTATTATGCACTCCTACTTATAAATTGCTTTGCAAATATTATATTAACTTAATTTTTTAAACCTTTCTTCTGTAAAAAGTTTCAGTAATTGAACTGTCTTCATTTCAATTATAGCTTTTACACTCTCATTGTCCATTAATCTATAATTTATTCGATTCTTATTTGTCTCACTTTTTTCTTCTATTAACATAGACCAAGACATTATTTTTATCATTTATATATTTTTATTATCTCTAAACTTGTCATTTTTTGTTTTAATTGGTATTACATTTCTGCAACATTGCTTTTTGTGCCTAAAGTGTTTTATTTTATTATAAATTACAGACCCATCTTTACCTTTTTTTATTCTTCTATCTCACTTTTATTTCTAACCATACTTTTTTAGCTTTTCCTGTTGTATTTGTAAATACATTAATTTTTACATAGTTTTATTTAATTTAGAATTTATATTTTTCCATTTTCTCCATTTCATTGCTAATCCAAGGCTTTTCTTTAATGTTCACCCTACTGATTACAGTGTATCTTACCTTAAATTTTACTCAGAACTTCCCTATTTTTCATTTGAATTATTTTATTAATAATTTTGCTAATATTTATATTTACTTTTTTTATCAAGTATATTTGAAAACTTTTTTTAATTTATTATTATTTTTTAAAATTTCTCTTTAAAGGGTTATGAACAATTTCACTCCTTTCTTAATCTTAAAACTAGTTTTTAACAATTCTGACTAGAGCATTCCTGCTCTCTATATTTTTATTTATTTGCAATTATTTTTTATCATTTCTTTATATACTTTCTCTATTATTTTCATATATTCACTAGTCAAGATGTAAATCTGTCAACAATTTCAATCTCATCCTAAAATAAAAATATCACTTGTTCTTAAATCTAAAAGAATAATTGTATTATCATTTTTTTATTACCTGAATAAATAATAAAGTTTTCCTATAATTCATTAATTTTTAATCTTTTTTTCTAATAATAAATTATTATTCTCTTAAATCCAGAAGGAACTGAAATTAGATTATAAATGGGTTGATGTGCTCAATCCCAGGTAATGGAACTCCTATAGGAGTAATTACATTTCTTGGTCATTGAATTTTTGAATTGTAAATGTAATATAGATATATGTTGAATGTTTTTTTGAGTTTTTATTTTGTAAGAACAGGTGACAATTTATATTATTTTATCCTTTAGCCTCTATATGTTCTTGTCATTATAACTATTATTATTATGCGAATATATCATAATGGATATGGGTGGGTTACTCATCATCATATATTATCTACTGTTGTGAATTTAGAACCAAGAAATAACATGATTCTTTTTCTCAGTTGCCTGATAGTTTCTAACCAAAATATTAGTTGAGATTTTTTTAAGATACCATGAATATGTAATCATCAAAATAAAACTAAGTTATAAACCTTAATACCAGAAAACAATACAGTTGCCAGCCAAGGCAGCAGTTTGAAGAATGCTAAGAATTTCCTGGCCGCATACACAAGCTGCATTTGATGATGACCTTTTATTTAGGTACCTATAACTGTGGATCACTTTCAAGTAAAGGAAGATTGCACAAATTAGATGAACTAATTAAAATTAAATGGAACATTGTTAGACTGAATGTAGTTAGAAGAGAAAGTTGAGACAATTGATTTAAGAAATGAATATGTACAAAGTCATAAATATTGGAAGCACAAATTGAATAGGATTCATTGTAAATAAAAAGTGAAAGAACAATATTTTGTAAATTGAGGGAATATCAGATAGAGGACAAGATTAGTAATTCAACTTAATGGAAGATATAAAATGCAGGTAATTCAAATTTATGCCCCAACAAGTTCTCATTGTGATGAAGAAATAGCGGATTTTTATATGAATATACAAAATTCTTTTGATCAGACCAAATAATATTTTTTAATTGCATGAGAAACTTTAATGCTAGAATTGGTAAATGATTGAAAGATAAAAGTACGGTGGGTAAATTTTGTTATGGTAACAGAAATGAGAGAAGACACAGATTAATGAATTTCACAGAAAAAGGAAAATCTATGAGTTCTTTCTTTACAAAAATGTTAAATAAAAATGAACATGGATGGATCCAATTCAAAGTACAGCAGAATTGAATTATATTTTAACCAACAGAAAATATTTGTTTCAAGGTAATATTCATAATAGATTTAACACAGAAAATGATCATTGATTAGTGAGATGTAAGATCTTGTTAATGCAAAAGTAGAGAAAAAGTCATTATTAACAGTTGATATTATTAATTTACAGAAACATGCCAATGAATTTAAATTACAACTTGCAAATTATTTCAAAATATTAACAGCCTTTAAAGATGGTTCAGATTTGACTTAAGTGAATAAGAGAATAGTTGATAATGTATTAAAAGGTATGCAAGAAAAGTAGCTGATACAAAAAAGTAGCAATTTGCCAGTAAATTTTTTGCTGAGATAAGAGAGTATACGAAGAAAAGAAAAAATATTATTTTTTTTTTAAATGATCCATTAAGAATTGAATATCTAAAGTTTTATAAAATGATATCTAAAAAAAATAATAATGATATTAGAAAATATAATTGTGAATTGACAAGAAAAGTTCCAGAAGAGAATAAAAGTCTTAAAACAGTAAAACAATATCTTGATATTGAATGATAAGTTATTTTTGCAGTAAGAAAAAGACATTATTATTAAAAACAGAGATGACATCATGAAATGTGTTGAAGAATTCTGTACAGAATTAAATAGTAATAAAGCACAAAAAAACAAAGTATCTCTTACTGTTATTACTTTTTCTGAATTGCCCAACATTTTAAATGAAGAAGTGAGACTTGCAGTTAAATCTATGAATAGAGGAAATGATGAAGTTTTTTATTGATATTTTAAAAAAAGCAGGTGAAGAAATAGAAAAAATGTTTGCAAAGTCATATACAAAATATGTGTCAAATGAATCGAAGAATGCAATAGTAATATTGATATTTAAGAAAGATTATAGATCGGTCAATTTTTTACTAGTGAATTTTGGATTTTAATCAATCAAAAGAACAGCAAAATTTAAAAATGGTTTTAGCACAGTAGATCAATGTATATGAATTGCCAACATGTTTTGGTTTTATGGATTATGAAAAGGCATTTGAGTCTATAAGCATTTTTACAGTGATTAAAGCATTAGATCATCAAGATATAGACCCAGGATATTGTCATATTCTGAAGAGTATTTATGAAAAAGCAACAGCCATGATTAAATTACATAGTTATAATAATAATTAATATTAAAAATTAAATACTGCCTAACACTATACTAGTAATTATAAATAAAACAGAAATTTATATAACATTACAATACTAACCAAAAAACAAAATTTTATTAAAGTTCTTCTAAAACCATGGTTTCATCTATTAACAAATAGACCTTTTCAAATGAAATTCAACAAAAACATACAACATATATATATATACAAAACAAAATAGTCTTTCTATCATTCATTTTAAAAATCAACTTTCTTTAACATCATACGATGTCTTCAAGAGATTAATGACCTCAGATTCAAAAAGTTTTATCATCAAAGTTTCTTTTACTCTTTTATAATTCACTTTTTTTTTTTTTATAAAAGATAACCTCTGCATTGTCAAATAATATTTTATGACCTGTATTCAGTTCCTGAATATACAAAGGTAAGTTATTATATTTAATTTTAACTCTACTCTTATAAACTTTAACTCTTTCATTAATTCTTAATTTACTTTTGACCATATAAATTTTATGACAACTGCAAGGAATCTTATAAATTACTCCAGGAATAGATTTGCTATCACTTAATTGTTTTGAACTATTTAATAATGAATTTAAATTCAGGCCTTTTTTCCAGGCCACTTTCATACCACCCAATAAAAAAAACCATTCTTATAAATCAGTTTAAAAATTAATGACCTATGTGGTAAAGAAATAAACTCTTTATTCTCACTAACAATAGAAACGTTTATTATTAACAGATTTATAGATATTAATATTCTTAAAGATAATTTCCTTTTAATGTATATTTTTGAATTTACAGAGGGGATTGTTAATAAAATTTCAATTTTTTTTTTTAAAGTTTTTTTAAGAATTATATAAATTTAGATCAATTTTATGTATCTTTTTTTTTTTTTTTTTTGAGGCATATAATAAAATTAATAGATTTTTTTTTAGAAAATGATTGGTTTTTTTATTGTTGTTTTTTTGGTAGCTAAAATATTGAAAACATGTATCAATCAGTTGATAGGATAAAAAGCATTAATGTGTATTTTACTGTTTTAATGAAACATTAATATTTTTCTGTAGATAAGATTAAGATTATTCATGATTTGCTATTATTATTAGAGGATTATTTTCTATATATGTTGATTAACTCTTCTTATTTTGTGGATGATGATGTGTTTTATAAAATTAAAGAGAGATGGATTATTAGTTATGTTATTTCTCCTTTAATGTGCTCACTCTATATTCATTTTTTAGAGAGTAGTGTAATTAATAATTTTTCTGTTCTATTAAAGTTATTTGTTAGATATGTTAATGATTGTTTGTTTGTTATACAGGAAGATAAATTGAAGGGTTTTTTTGATAGATTGAATGCTTTTGGTTCTAATATTAAATTTACTATTGACAGAGATACTTTTGAATTTATTATGTTAAAATTTCTAGATTTAGGTGTTGATAATGTTTTATTTTGTTGTCATTTTATTAAAGCAAAAAATTTAAGAAATATGATACAGCCAGACAGTTATCAACCTTTTACTCATAAGAAGCTTTCTTTATTGAATTTTTGTTATAGGAATAAAAGATTTAATAATTTTGAAAATAATAGTTATATTCATAGGAATCAATTTACTTTTGACTTATATATTGACTTAGGTTATAATCATGAATTTATTAGGAATATTATATTTAATAAAAATGTCTATAAATTTGTTAATAATAAAGATTTACTTATTAGTGAGAATAAAGTATTTATTTCTTTACCATATAAATCATCAATTTATAAATTGATTTGTAAGAATAGTTTTTTATTGAGTGTTATGAAAGTAAACCGGAAGAAAGGCCTGAATTTAAATTCATTGTTAAATAGTTCAAACAGTCAATTGACAGCAGATCTATTTCTGGGGTCTATTTATATACATCGAAATAAATTAAGTCTTAATGAAAGAAGTAGAGTAGAGTTAAAAATAGATTCATAACTCAGCTTCATATATTCGTGAACTGAATATAGATCATAAAATATTATTTGACATTGCAGTGGTTATCTTTTATGAAAAAAGTGAATTGAAAAGAAGAGTAAAAGATACATTGATGATAAAACTTTTTACATCTGAGGCCATCAATCTCATGAAGACATCCTTTGATATTAAAGGAGGTTGGTTTTTTGAAGTGAATGATGGAAGACTATTTTATTTTGTATATATATTGTATGTTTTTGTTGAATTTCACTTGAAAAGATCTATTTGTTTATAAAAGAAACTATACTTGTGGAAGAGAAAATTTTAGTAAAATTTTGTTTTTTGGCTAGTATTATAATGTTATATGAATTTCTATTATGTGTACATTAAGAAGAGTGTATGATAAGATAGGGATCTCCAAAACTTTTTAAGACAGTTATTTTGTGAATTAAAATGGAAAGCTAATGGATTAAAAATAAATGGGAGATTATTTAAGTTATCTAGATTTTTCAAATGATTTGGTTGCTTTTGCATATAATGTTCAAAGTGTTTTAAGAAATGTTGCAAGAGTTGTCAAATGAAAATAAAAAAAATAAGACTAAAAATAAATGCTAAAAAAAATAATTAAAATAATGTTCACTGGATTTTTTCATAAGAAGAAAATAAAGATTGATCATGAGTTAGAAATAGCTAACAATTACAAATACCCTGATCAGATTATTATTATGGATAGAAACATAATGAATGAAATTAATCATTGAATTAAATTTGGATGTAATGTTTTTGGTAGAAATAACTTAATATTAAAATGAAATATACCTATGCATTTGAAAAGGGAGTTTTTTAATATATGTGTTTCACCAGGTTTTATTTATGGATTTGAGACTTTGAATACTTAACAGAACAACAGTATAGTGTTCAGATCACTTAATGGAGTATGGAGAGATATATTTAAGACTAACAGGAAGAGATCAAAAATGACATACATGGGTGAGAATACAATCAAGAATCACTAACATCATTAAAACATTAGTGGTCAGTTGAAGATTTAAATTGGATACCAAAAGAATAAAAAGCCTATGTGAGATGAATGAAATAAGGAAATATACTGATGTGTTGTGAATAAGATAAGGTAGGGATAGGAATAACTGGATTAAACATGGAGTGAACTTCATCTTGAAATGATTTGAGAATTATTCAAATGATGGTGATGATAACTAAACATAACATGACAACTATTTGATGTGGGTTGGTCATTTAAAATTTTAAGCTTGCTTGGAAATTCTTAATTATTTGAAAAAAATCCAAGTTCCATCTAGATTTGGACATCTGGTCATGGTCATGTTAAGCATATGCCTAACCATTATATCATAAGACTTTTTCCTCATTTTTATGTATATGTTAAATGTTCTGTTTAGAATTTAATATTTAACCATTCATTATTGATTTGAGGATAAAATAAGGAAGAGCAAGTTTATTATTAAATAAATAATTATTAAAACTTTTTCAGAATATTGTATTTTTTACTATAGATGCTTTTTCCTGCCAGGTTTTTAGTTCTTTTTATAATAGGTAGTCATTTTAGTTGCTTATTAAGATCTGGATTTTTAATGAATTACACCATTTGGTACTACTTCCATTTCACTTATTATTTTATATATAGAATAAATATACACTACTGAAGAACTGTAATAAATTTTGAAATGGCAATCTAAAAAATAAGATATTTTAAAAATATTAGATTGTATAAAGGCTATAATAATGAAAGTGGTAAGTATCTGCAACTAAAATAATGAAGAAAAGTTGTAGACGGTTGAGTTTTTTTTTTTAGAAAAATTTTTCCTTTCAAAAAAATGGGCAAGAAGTTAAGAAACCTATGTGCATTGATTATTTATTATTTACTTAGAATCTAATTATAAAGTGAAGAAAAATTATTGTTAACTAATACAAATGATTATACTTTAGAATACCAGTTTTTTTTTTGTATCATTCATCAATAGTAAAAATCAAAAATTTAATTAACATACTGCAGAGTGGCATTTGACAGCTGTAGTGTAAATAAAATCTTCAAATGTAAATATTTTTAAAAGCAAAAATGAAAAGCGTTAAGATGACTACACTTTTTATGATCTGAAAACTACAATGAAGAAGTAGAAAAAAAATATTATTCCCTTAAAATATAATCTTGATGAAGAATCTTAAGCATTTCATAGATAAAAACAAATGGATTCTTGATTAGTTTATGCCTAAATATTAATATGAAACACAAATAATCAGATTGAAATGTTTTTTCCTTGGTTTTTTTTTATGAAATAATTCTAATAAATATGTTCTAAAAAATAGTCATCACAACAATAAAGATGACAGTATTTTGAAAAGCTAAACAATATCAGTGGATATTTATTTCTCGATGTGAACTCTCATTAGAAACGAAACAAGTTACAATTTTTTATAAAAGTATATAATGTTTAATTGGGAAAAAAGGAGTATCATTAATTGTTGGGGAGGATAGTTTATTGAAAAATATATTCAATATGATTTTGATATGTCTGGAAAACCAATAGATGATAAGTTATTCTTGGAAAAATGTTATTCTTATGATCCTCAATAGTTTGGTGGCATTTAATAATAAACTTCATTCAGAAAAAAATGTTATTTGTTAGTCATTATTAAATGTTATTTGTTAGTCATTATTATTTAACTTATTGAGTAACAAAACAAATTATTAGCTTTGAAGTGAAGATTTAGGGGGGAAACATATTTTCAAAGAATATTATGAAATATGATAATAAAAATATGAATAAAGATTGTCAAAGAAACTAAAGAAGCAAAATAATATAACTCCTAAGGAAAATGATCCAATAGATGTATACACATAATTAAAAACAAGAAACAAACATTAGTAGATGCATTCCAAAAGTACAAAATGTATTGACTCACACACAAAAGCAATAAACAATACATTAAGCATAAAAATGAAATAGAAAATAATTTCAAGAATGATATTAAATTATCGAGATGATAATTAAGAAAACTAAAAAAGTGTTAAAATATAACACCAAATTTTACCAGTAATTATAGCAAAAAGAAATGACAAAGAAGTGAAACATTAATTTGTTTCAATATATAAGATGAAACATTAACTGATTAAAAAATAAAATCATTATGTAGGCCTAGAAATATTAGAAAATATGAATTATTTTAAATAACAATGGTCATACAAAGAGAAAAGAAATAATTGGATCAATAATAGAAATAAAATAGATTGGAATAACATTTTCAATTCTTTTTGCAAGTGAACAACTAGTGTTAGCAAAGATTTTGGAATTTAATCCAGAAAAATATTTAAAGAAGCTATCATAGTACTTTATTTGATTTTATCTACATGATCTTTTAGCTATTATAAATCATGTGAATTTATTTATTCAATTTTTACATATTTGCAATTTCAAGATCAATTTTGTTTTCTCTAGATTATTTCAAATGACAATTTTTTAAAAAAAGTTTTTTTCATTAAAATTCTGATTATGCCATATTTTAAATCAATAGCATATCATTTATATTTAATCATTTCTGGCTTTGTTTGATTTCAGATTAACAATCTCTTATTGATACTTTTTTTTTTTTAACTTACAAAGGAAATAAACTACCTGACTCAACAAAATTTACTATGATTGATTAATTGGAATAAATTCATTCTCTAATTTTGTTTTTTAAAAAACTTTTATAACAATCTTCCATTATTATTTTTTTGTTGCCTCCATAACTACTGAAAGTTAAAATGTCAATATAATTTTTCTTCAAAAGCCCTAACTTAAAATAATGGTCAACACAAATTGTATCAAAGTGAAAATTCAAATCATTTCAACTGACCTCTCTGAATATTTGCTTTATTATTAGCTAATATTTTCCAAGAAAAATCACATAAACATATGATAATTATTTGGACAGTATGATTTATTCAAATGTAATGACCTAACACAATTTATAATTATATTTCTATATATAATGAAATAAAAAGGTATCCATGATGCAATTAATACACTGCCCTGTTATGAGATAAAATTGAAATCTAAGTCTTTTTTTTTTTTTCCAAAATTCAAAATAAATTTGGATTTTACTTTTCAGGTAAATAGTCCTTGGCCAACTTGTGCAGCCATTCATTATTGCTTAGTAAATGGATATCTTGCTATATTTTATAGGATAAAACAAGGATAGAAAATATATTTCTAGGTGATGGTTGCTCAATCTGGTGAGTAATAATTTCATTTTCATTGTTTCTCTGTAGGACATTGTGGGGAAAATCTTTTGTTTTACAATGATATATTTACAGTTGCTGGTTTTTTTTTTCACTTATAAACAATTTCTATTGTTCTGAAATAGTTTCACTCAGGAACATATTGCTATGGTATGGTAGATAGTGAAAACGTAGATTTTTCAAAATCTAAATATTATATAGATATTTTTTCAACAGGTTAGTTTCATACATTGGTGAAGTTCTGATTTTACATATCACTCTGGACTATAATCAATTAAAATTTAGTTGAAAATATAATTTATTTTGGCCAAAATTATATATATATCATATATTTAAAAAATGGGTTTTATATTTTACCACCTAAACTTCCATATCATAATATTCATCTACCCCATTTTTATAATAAAAGACATTAAAATCTTGGCATGCATAATTATAAAATATTATCATTATTCTTGAATATACATTCAGTATACTGTGAATTCTCAAATAATATATATATAACATTACAGTATCATGGTAAATTGGCTATTATATTTTAAAAAATTGTAAAAATTTTATTGACTTTAATTTTTATTGTTAAGCAAATACATTCATCACTGTCATTGGTTGTATAGCATGTTAAATAATATTATGTTTAATAGTCTTATACTAATGTTTATGAGAAAATATAAAATTTATAAAACATTTTTGAATGACTTTCCAAGCAAATTCTTGTATAAAATACGTATGCCTCTATTTTGTCAGTATTCTTGTTAAGGAATAAAGATATCAAATAATATAAACATATAGAACTGCTCACACACATAAAACAATTTTATACAGAAATAAAGAATAGAATTATAAATTTAACATTATATATATATTTTTTATAATACTTTCTTTCATATACACTTCAATGCAAATAAATTTTCTTAAAAAACTTCTTATTTTCTTTACAGTTTTGACTGTCCAGCAGTCTTCATCAGAGCTTATCAAACTTCTGCTGGATAGTCGAAACTGTCAGGAAAATAAAGAAGTTGTTTAAAAAAAATTTGTTTGCATTGAAGTAAAAGAGAAGAATAAGATAATATACTTCTTAAATTTAACATTACCACATTAAAATATTGTGAGATAAAGCAATTATATTTTTATTTATATGCAGAATAAACAGTTTTATATTTTGTGTGAAGGTTCATGTGTTTGGATTTTATTTAGCAAAGATTGATTTAGTTGCTAGAATATTTATTAAACAAATTATTCTTTAACAGGTCAATTTAAAATTAATTGATATAAATGTCTGAGAACTTTATAGTTTATGATTTATTTATTTTGAATAAATGTTTGTAAAATTATTTTAAAATCCAGAAACAAAAGTGGAGCAATTAAAGATTGAAATTTATTATTTTGTTTATTTTTGAATGCTGTTCCTAAAGTTTTTCAGCACGTTGATTAAAAAAATCTTAATATTTGTCTGGCAATAACTATGATAACCTCTTCCTATATTTTGCAGACAAACCAAAAAACCCCAATGCATAATGGAGAATATTCTGTAACCCAGACATCGTGTGATAATTAATATAAAAGATGAAGTTTGGAAAATCCAGACAATCTTCATAAATTTTTATTGCATTCATGCCTAAACAGATTCAAATTTTTATATAGCCATTTTGGTTGCCATCTACGTGAAGATTGGATAGATTAACTAGTCTGGGCATTTGTCTTTGCTAAGTAAAATGATTTGTCATCCTTCTAGGAGAAGGATAAATAACAACAAATAAACCAAAAACTATCATTAATTAATTCTTTATTTCAAAAAATTTCATTTATCATAGTCAACTGTTAATATAAAAATGAGCCAAGTAACTTGTGGAATACTATCTCACTACTTCAACAATAAATTGCTGAATTTCTTCACTTGAAAGTAATGGTAAATAGCTATCAGATGTGGAAAATTATATTTATTAACTTTAAATAAATAAGTAGCTGATGTTTATTTTCAAATTATTATAAAAATAAATATTTTTTTCATTATAAGAAAGGATGCATATTCCTCTCAATATTGTGAATTGTCTCATCTTTAATTATGTAAGGAAAAACTTTAAACAATAATTTTTTTAACTCAAATATTCCTCTATAAACTTGTCACTTAGAGAAAGGAACTTTGATTCAAAAAGATAAAAAAAATCACATTGTTATGAATGATGATATGATCAGAATCATTAGAAACATGGATTAAAGATCTGTAAGTGATAGAGTAATTATATATTTCAAATTAAAGAAGTAATGAACATCAATCCTTTGGAGAAAAATTATAACATCTGTTCAAAGAAATTAAATTGCTCCCTGTAACAAACTGTAAATTTGTATTCAGTGCTAATGCAGTACGGATTTTTCAATGCTAAATATTTGAATACTGTTCTATGGATAATGGATGAGGAAAGCAAATTATTAAAATGTCTTTCATAAATTATGGATTATCAAGGCATGTCTCAAGTATGATAAATGTTGAAGTTATAAGCAATCTTAAAAATGGATTAATGTGTTAAATATATATTAACAAGTATTCTAAGTGAAATTTATTAATCTTTATGTTTGGTTCCAGAAAAGATTATATTACAAAATGAAATTTTTTGTGCTTTTCATCATTTATGATGCTGTTATTTTAAAAGTATTTGTAAATTACCAAGAACTCTGAATTGTTTTTCAAGTATCAATATTTCATTGAGATAAATTTTAAATCAGCACAACGTTTGGAGGATTATTTAATGCATTTTTTTTATAATTGTTTCTTTCTTAGTTAGTTAAAATTATTATTATTAATGTAATAAAGTTTCTCAAATATTACTATGCCATATATAAGTAATATTTTTTTAATATTATTAGTGATATTACATGGGATTAAATGTGATTTACTTTAAGTTATATAAATATAAGTAACTATTAATCTTATATAAAACTAGGCTATATTGTAATTATTGTATATTTTATGGGTTTTTAAGTTCAATTTCAAAGTTAAAATAAAGTTAATCCTTATTTAGATGAAGAAACCTGTATTTTATGCATCACTCTTACATGTTATTGTTAATTTTTCACTGTTATGTAGTATGTAACAAAGTATTCTAATGATCTAGATATATTTTGTTAGTGAAGTAGCATTCCTAACATTTAAACCTGAAAATGAATCCAGTACAGGATCTTGAGACAAAATGAATAAGCCCAATGTGGTAAATATCATCTAGGTATGCTAAACAATGATTTGTACTTACTTCTTTTAAGAGTGGAAACTTCTCCTGGGTTATTAGGTGAGGTTGATTAATGATTAGTTAGTGAAACAAACTAATTAAGAACCACATAAAGCATTTATTACTGATTCTTAGGTTGATGATTATTATATTCCAGTATTTGAATTGAGGATTTTTTAAAAATAATAATCAATCTATTCATATTTAATGTTAGTATCTTCACAAAGATTCTCCAAAAGTTAAAATCCATTCCTGATAGGACATACCCGGGATCACATGATGCTAAAATTTGTGTTCCTGCACCTGTCACTTTACCATCCCAATAATTAAAAACATGCATGATGAACTATCTAAGGGATGCAGGGATATATAAAGCCTTTATCCAATCTTGGCGGTACTTTTTCTGAAAAAGCATGTCATCCCCACAGATATTAACAAGAGACCTATCTTGATGACCCTGTTATTGATCAAGATCATCAAGGGATTAATCAAAGACCACATACAGGAAGTTATATACAAGCATATATCGCATTTGCAGTTTGCCAAGAAGGGTTCTTTGACTGCAGACACAATATTCCAACTTAAGCTTACAATTGATTACATCAGAACATCAAGAAAGGCTGGGCCAATTGACGCCCAATTACATATCTCAGTGGCATTCAGCTCAGAATAAATACCCTGCTTGAAATCTTAACCAGATATTCAGTACCTAAAATGTTTATCACAATGATAGAGAACCTTCTGATGAACAAGGAAATATTACTGATGCTCAATGGAAAGATTGCCCTGGTATTTAAGTCCTTTTTATTCCACAAGGCTCCCCATTGAGTGTTCTGTTCATCGTATACATTAACCCTCTTCTTGAAAGTATTGAAACAAATATCCCAGGACTGTATATTCCTCCAATTAAGAAAATAGTTAAACATTTGTCCTACATGGATGATGTATTAGTGATTCTCCCATCTGAAAAACATACTGAGACTACAGGAGGGGATAGATGAATACTCAAAATCTTATAGTCTCAAATTTAATCTGAGCAAGTGTGCAGCTTGGAGGTTGATCTCGGGACAAATGGTTACCTCAAGATTTGTGACCAAGCCACCGAAATTCCTCAGCTTCCCAATGCACTTGTCATCAGTCTCAGTGAGGAGCAATATCCAACAATCCCTGCTAGAAGCAACCAAAAAGATAACTACTTCTTTATCTGGAATATATCTTTCCATTTACGGTAGGGTCACACTGCTAAATATAATGGGGTTGACCCAAGATTAATTACTATTTTCCTGTGATTAAACCTACCAAACGGTTCATATCAACAATTGCGTCTCTATGTTCTGGGTTGTTCTGGAGGAAGAAAGCAGTAGCAGTAAGCAACAGACGGACGCAACAGCCCAAGGCCATTAATGGAATGGGTCTTCATGATATATCTACCTTATGGTTCCAAAAGTCATAATTTTTTCCATAAATTAATCAAGAGAATGAAGAAATTCCTAAACTCATTATTTCAATGGACCGGCCTCCACCATCACGGAGAAAAAACTGGCTGGATCTTTAATTAAATGACCTCATGAAATGGATAACAATTGATGAAGACAGATTCCAAAATAACTTAACATCTTGCTAGGCCTTCGTATGAAATTCACTAAATTAAAAAATCACCTCTCGAGTCTAGGCCTCTCAAATGATAAATTAATAAAGAAATTCGAAAGATGGAGCTTGGAATCCAAATATCTGGATTATCTAATAAAAATCAATGTCAATGCATTACCTACTAATGAAAATGAGTTTTTGGTTAATAAAAGAGGGTACTCATGAATTGAATCAATCTGCATGATTTGTAAAAGAGAAGATGAAACCATAAATCATTTCAGTTTTGGATGTGTTCAGCTAATGCAGCTCAAAAAAACATTAATAAGTTAGATCAAGATAAGGGATCATACCCAGAAATTAGACATGTTAATTCTAGATCATTTGATATGACTTACTAGATGTAAGCTAGTGTTTAATCCTGATAAATTTGATCCTATTACCTTCATGCAGAAAAATTAAAACAGACATAAACAAGAGATGAACTGATAACCCTTGAGATCATTTTCTCTATGACATGGGATATGTTGGATTTAGACTCATCATGTCCCCAACCAATGGTAGGATGCTCCTAAAAGGGAAAAGAGAAAAATAAATTGCTAAAGTCCAGCAAATTTAAATGAATGAAAATGAAACCATATCAAATAAAATATATCCCAAGGATCTACACAGCAACTGTGCCAATGGTGAAGATAAAGAGATTGATGATTAAAAGATAGCATGATCAGCCTGGACAATTAAATTTAAAACTATATGTTAGAATATCATAACTGCTAATGTAATAATGTAAGTATAATAAATTATTAGAAAAAATAAAAACTGAGCAATGAGTTTTGCAATAACTTTATAAATCAACATTTGCAACATAAACTACTTCCTTGTATATTGATTCTTTAGTCTATTTATTTGTATCTTATGATGCTGTCTTAATTTTTTCTATACCAAACTTTTTTTCTTGAAAGCTCTTTTACTAATTATAATTGTCCATTATATTTCATCATTCCAATAAAATAATTTAGTATCTCTATAATATAAATGGGAATTGTCTCTTACTTGAAAACATTTATTTTAAAAATGTGCTTTTTTAAATCTGCCTCACAGATCTAACAAGCTATTGAACATTCTCATTACTCTTATTATCTTGCCATTGTTTTTTTTCACAAAATTATGGCATATCCTTTAATTAAATAAGATATCAATCTCTCACTTCCATTCAATAAATATATAATAACTATTATATTTACAATTAATTAATTTAGATATTTTATTATGATTAAATATTCCATCGTTTTGTTGAATATTTCAAAAGCACAATGAATTATATACCATATCTCAAAATCTATGTGTTTCTACTTAAAAAGCCACTATATTTAAATTGATCTACATTTTCAATGGCTGCAAAAATGAATGTGCTATTAACAGAAAGGAGATCATTTAATTTTTCAAGGCCTTAGAGAAACTGATTAAGGCAAATTTCTAATATCCATTCCATACTTTCTGGTATTGCAGTTGTTTTTACTGTATGATCTTATATATAAAATCCATATTTTCTCTATTGTCTAAATGGTGAATAATGAATGTTTGTCTGATGTCGTGTCAAATTTACAACCACTAAGTTTATGTGAATGAAGTAATTCTGCCATTAAATAAAAAATGCTGGGGAAAAAATCAATATGGTTGCTTTTAACTATAGAGATATAGGATATATTTCATTGTAAAGATTCCCAGCCAGTTGCAGAAACAGCCATAATCGCTGATATGTAATTGGGCATTAAGATGCTCCGTGCTTTCATTCAGTTAATACACTTATAGTTCAGATGAAGAACATATTACACAATATTTAATTTAAAATGTAACAAACTTTTATAAATTAGCAATGTTTAATAAAAAAAACATATTTACATTAAATCTTAAAAAAAAAATGTTGAAGCAAACAAAAAAAAATATTATAAAGATGACTATGGTTTTTTTATTCCGACATTGATAAATAGTAACTATTAATAAAGCTAAAAAAAAACTATTATGATTAGTCATGATGCTATTGAAAATTGGAAAAAAAATAATTATTTTTTTTATTCAGAGGATGCTCCAGTAAATATATATTTGTGCTTATGTAATAGGTATATTTTAAAATGTCAATTTTAAATTAGCTTTTTTAAAATTCCGAATTTTTTTTATATAATATTAAAATGTTTTATTTAATTTACATCAAATCTTTAAAAAAAATTTGTTAAAATAGTCAATTAAAAAAACCATGGGACTTTACAAGGCCTAGTGCATCTAGTTATTTATATATTATACAAATATGGATGAGCTGCTCAGCTACACACATCAGTCAGTGCGAAGAGTTTTTTGAGTTTTTATCTCTGAGTTTAAGATTAAGAAACACCATGGTCTTTCTCCTCAGTTACCTGATAGTTCTTAATTGAAATATCAGTTGATTTTTCTTGAAGGTAGAATGAATGAGTGCGTGAATGATTTTTTTTTAAAACAAATATTTAAATTCATGATAGACAGAACTAAATCATGGCCCTTATTTCCAAGAAGCTGTAGAATCACCAACCAAAACTGTGTTTGGTGGCCAATGGGGGGAAATGCTAAGAATTCTATAAGTACGTACAAATCACTTAAATGAAGAAATGTTGCATGAATTGTAAAAAGAATTTCTAATATTAAATGGGATACTGTTGGACTTTGGAAATTAGAAGAAAAAATGAAGAGATAAAATACAAGTGAAAATGGATTAATTAAAAATAAAAAGTGGAAGAACAACATTATAGAGATTGATGGTGTATCAGACAAAGTGGCAAGATTAGTCAATCAACTAAATTTTGGATATCAAATACAGATAATTTATGTTTATATCACCACGGCTTCTCATAGTGATGAAATAGTAGATTTTTATATGGATGTATAAAAGGCTTTTGCAGCCCAAACAACTTTTTAAAATTGTTATGGGAGACTTTAATGCTAGAATTGGTAAACAATTGAAGAAAATGCTATAGGTAAATTTGGTTATGGTAATAGAAATGAGAGAGGATACAGATTTGTGGAAATTCCAGAAAATGAAAAATTATATATTATGATTTTTTTTTTTTTTTTTTGAGAAAAATGTTAAACAGAAATAGACATGAAAGCATCCAAATGAAGGGGCAGCAGATTTGGATTATATTTTGACAAACTGAAAATTTGTATTTTGCAATTGTAATGTTTTTAATAAATTTAACACAGGAAGGGATCATCAATTAGTGATATGCAAGCTACATGATAATGAAAACAAAAGATACAAAAACATTCCTAATCTTCAGATACATTTTAATGGATTTAAATTAGAATTTGCAAATCATTTTAAAATTTTAACAAATTTTAAAGATGGTTCAGATTTGAATAAAATCAATAGAAAGATAACTGATAAACTATTAAGAGTGCAATAAAAATAACTGGTATAAGAAAACAACAATTGATCAGCATTTTTTTTACTGATGTAAGATAATGTATGAAGAAAAGAAAGAGTATGAAAAAATATAAAAGGGATCCATTAAGAAGTAGAGTTCTATAAAATAGTACTAACAATATAGGAAAATATAATTGTGAATTAACAAGAAAAGCTATTGAAGAGAATAAAAATCTCAAAAGTGTAAATCAACATCTTGGAATTAGTAGAAACTTATTTTTGAACTAAGAAGAAAAGATGCAACTATTACAAAAAAAGCGATCTCATCATAAAATGTGTGGAAGAGTTTAATGAATTATATTAGCAATCAAAAATGAGAAAACAAAGAATCCCCTACAATTACCATATCTTCTGTATTGCCTAGTATTTTAAATGAAGTGAGTCATGCGATTAAATCTATTTAAAAAAGGCAATGTTCCTGGTAATGATTGAATTATAATTGATATCTTAAAAGAAATAGGTGAAGCAATAGAAAAAATTATATACCAACTGTCTCAATGATAAAAATGTATCAGGTGATTGAAAGAATGCACGAGTAATATTGATATTTTAAAAAAAGTCATAAAGAAGATATTAGAAATTACAAACCTATTAGTTTTTGTATTACTTCTATTCAAAATTATTTCCAAGATACTCTGTAATTACAACTTGTTTATAGCGTATTTTGGATTTTAATCAGCTAAAAGAATCTGGATTTAAAAGTGATTTTAGCACAGTGAATCACAGCCAAGTATTAAGAGAAGTTATAGAAAAGACCAATGAATATAAGTTGACACTATGTTTTGGATTTATGCTTATGAAAATCAATTGGTTTTATAAACATTTCTACAGCGATGAAAATGCACATGATTAAATTACATAATTATACTAAGAAGATGTCCATTGAAAAGAGTGTGCAATAGGGTGACTCCATGTCTCCAAAACTCTTTACAGCAAATTTATAATAAGTATTTTGTGGATTAAAATGGGGAAGCCAAAAATCTAAAAATAAATGGAGATTATTTAAATCGTTTAGATTTTGCTGATAATGTAATTATTTTTTTGCTAATAGTGCTTCAGAGCTTCTATAAATATTGCAAGAATTACCAGATGAAAATATAAAAAAAGTGCACTTAAGATAAATGTTAAAAAAACTAATGGATTTTTTTCAAAAGAAGAAAATAAGATTGATAATAATGAGTTGTTAATACCTTGGTCAGATTATTACTACAGATGGAAATAATGGATAAAATTAATCATAGAATTAAACATAGATGAAATGCTTTTGGTAAAAATAATTTAATATTGAAAGGAAATGTACCTACGTGTTTGAAAAAGATTTTTAATAAATGTATTTTACCAGTTCTTAGTTACAAATCTGAGATTTAGACATAGGAGAAGAGTAATACAGACTTAAGATCACTCAATGAAGGGATAGACAATAAAATACATGGATGAGTGAACAAACAGGTATTAATATCATTGAAAGAATTAAACTGTAGTGAAGGTGGGTTGGATACATTACTAGAAGATACATTAATAGCTGAACAGTTAAAAATTTAAATTGAATCCCAAAATAATTGCGAGAGACTTAAAAGAAAACCATGTATGAGATGGATGATGAAATAAGGAATTTGTTGGTGTGATGTGGAGAAAAGAGGCTAGCAATCGGAAAAACTGGATTAAACTCCGAGAGACCATCTTGCAGTGGATCGATAATGGTTGAAAATGATGATATTTTCAATCTGATAGTTACCCAAGATAAAAATTAATTTATTTTATTTTCTTCATAGGCTAATAAAACATCAGAGGGTTTTTTCTTTAACATTAATTGTTAAAATAAATTGTTTATGGCTAGTAATCGAAACTTTAAAATTATTTTATGAATTATCTTTAGAATTGGTAAGAATAATAATCATTAGATAATGTAAAAGCTATGAAGCAGGAATTTTAGCGTTTAATTAACTGATATAGATTATGCTTAAGTAATAATTTCTAAACCAATGAATAAATTAATTAATAAACGATAATTGGCTTCTTTTCCCCCTTCACGACACATCTATTGTGAGTGCAAGGGATTTCGGGCATGAAAATATAAACTACTGCAAATAATTTATGTATCTGCAATTTAATAGATTATACTTCTTAAAAAGCATATTAGCATAAAAAAATTGTTTTTGTGCTTTATATAATTTTATTTAATATCTAAAAAATATATCACACTCGATTATAGGAATATCGTCTTCCAATCTAAATAATATTTATTTACATAAGAATTCAAATTTAACCCCAATTGATGTATATGTTTAATAATTTGTGCTTTATAAAAATAGCTATGAATGTATTTGTTTTTTAAATTATGATTATTAATTTTTTGAAATACAGACGTATTTCATATACCTGGAATTTAATTACAATTATAGGGAATTTGAATGCAGTCTTTCAAGCTTCTTCAGCTATCCACTCTATCTTATAGCACCCATACACATGTGAAAAAGATAAACGATCACCAATATAGATATTTCTTGCTGAACCAGTACTCATTTGTTCCCGATTGTCTCCACACATATATAATCAGTGCACGGTTTATATTAAGATAGCAAAAATTCAAACCTTAATGGACAGACTTCAATCTACTGTACCCTCCAACTCTTCAAGTGCCATTTATCTTTTCCACGTGTGTGCGGCCATGTGTATCGGTGGTCTGATATAGAGTGGATAACTGAAGGGAGCTTGAATGTCTATTCAAATCCCCTATAATTACTGTTATTAATTTTATTGATAAGTTTTTGGCAAGTTTGTGAAAAACCTACATCTGATATAAGGTGACAAATTTTTGAATGATTATCGTCAACAAATTCAAATTACAATATTTTAATAATATACATCATACAAAATGCCTTTTATTTATACAAAAATTAATGAGTATTTTGTTTTGTTTATATTAGTGAAACTCATTTTTTACCCCAAACTTTAAAATTTATAAAAAAATAACCCTGAACATTATACAAATTTAATCAATAATAGTAATCACACATGGAAAACCAAAGGACCCAATCAGCTCCTAAAAGATCTAGACAACATTACTAACAGGCTAAGTGAACTCTCAAACACAGATGCTACTGTCCAAGACATTATGGACCTTAGACTGCAATATTATAACAAACAAAAAGTCTTGGCACAATATGTGGCCACCAAAAGATCCAAAATCTTCTTAAATAATCTACATAACTGGACACGCAGCTACATCAAATGGGCACTGGGTGCTGCCAAAAGGCCGACACCTTCGATAATTTCCATAGATCAACATTGCTATAGCGGTCCGGCAATGCTTTCCAAAATCCATAACCATTTTCAACGTGAGCTACAAAGCTATAACTTTGAGATTGGAAGCATTTGCGGAGAACTATATGGAAACACTAATCACAATATCACCGAATCACAAATAGTACAAAACTACTCAAAGAGCACACATCCGGGACTACCTCGAATCCCAAGATTTGTGCTACTGCATCTGAGCCAATACACTGCACCATAGTTCGACAAATGATTGATGTCCTCACAGGGGACTTCCAGAACATCCCTGACCTTTACCCGGTCGCGCTGGTGCCTTTCTTAAAAAAAAATCAACCCCTCAAAGCTAATAAACATACGCCCTATTTTCATGATTCCACTCCTCATTAAAACAATAGAATCCATAGTTAAAGATCTCATACAAGAACAGATATATAGACACATCACCAAACATCAATTCACCCGCAAAGGCGCCTCCACCAGTAATGCGATCCAGCACTTCATACTACTTTCCGAACACGTCAGATTACAAAGAAAATCAAACTCGTTAGTTATTCAACTAGACTTTTCCTCGGCATTTGACAACATCGTTCCATCAATCTTACTACAAACGCTCCATGACTATCAAGTGCCGGATGTTTACATCCGTATTATTGGCAATTTACTGTTCAACAGATCGATATTTACCTCTCTAGATGGAAAGCTTTCAGCGGGATTCAGACCACATCTATCCATTCCACAGGGATCCCCTTTGTCTACCCTCTGCTTCATAATATACCTCAACCCCTTTCTCATGGAAATAGAATGCAGTACACGGGGCATATACGTGCCAGCACACCACATCTCATATGTTGATGACGTTTCCATATTCATTCCTCACAAATCCCAGCTTCAAACCGTAATACAAATCATAAACAAATATGCCAAAAAACTAAATCTTAAAGTCAATTACAATAAATCTTTCATGGGGAAAATCAAAACAGGTATAACAATTTCCTCAATATTCACGGCCCAGCCATGTTGAAGGACATCCTGAACTCAATACTAGACAAAACAAGAAAGGTAGTCAGCTCACTGTCAAGAATTTCAATATCACTACCCGGAAAGGTTGCCTTACTTAACATGCTAGTCTACCCGAGACTAAGCTACTACCTGCCTTTTATAAAACCCACCAAAACGTTTGAATGTTCTATGAACTCGTTATGCTCTAGGCTGCTTTGGAATGGCAAAGTCGTGTCCATAAGCATGGTTAATGTTCAAATGCCCAAAGAGTCAAATGGGATCGGCCTGCATTCAGTGTCCATCCTGTACCTCCAAAAGGCTCTGGGAGTGCTGCGTGTGGCCAGCCTTGAACAAACAAATCCTAACCTCACACCGACAGTGGAGCCTACGGATACACCTCCGCTCGCCAGCAAATGGATGATGGATATATGGACTTATGTCAGAAACTCAGCAAACATAACGCAACATGCAATGGAGGAAAAAAAAGATGTATTGGTAAACATACAAACTCAAATACACCAATCAAACCATTTTACAGAACGAGCTAGGGTTAAACAATAAACAACTCATAGCAAAATCGAAAAATTGGTTCTTAGAACCAAAATACATTGACTTTCTGCTAAAGATCAACCTCTCCTTCCTGCCAACAAATCATTTTCTGGTGTGGAGAAGAGGGTTCAGCAAGATCAACCCACAATGCCAACTATGTGCCACAGCAGACGAGACAATTCATCACCTCCTGTATTTCTGCCCTTTTCTCAAGCCGATCAGGTTCTTTATTGATGAAAGCGTGTCGCTTGACATTAGAGAAGTGTTATTCATTCAAAAGGCTATAAAGAGTGGTATATTCTCGAAAATCAGAATCGACATTATTCTGACCTTTGCAATTTGGCTATCCAGATGCAAGTGTATATTCGAAAGTGCTAATCATGGTGTCTGCAAATATCTATATCAAATTACTCAAGCGGCTCAGGAACAGAGATAGATTGCTGGCTCCGGACTGGCTTTTTTATGAAACCTGGGCTAGGGTCACCCTTCCGGAGGAGTGAAGGAGGGCAATGGCCTCAGTTTCAGACCACGGCAAGCTCTACAGAGTGAATGCCTTGCAACAGGGTAAAAAGAAAATAGCTATGTATAGATAAACATGTACAATTGTATCTAATAAATTTTTAATTTATTTTTAATAAAAAAAAAAGTAGTAATCTCCTTTGTCTCATTCTATGTAGGAAATTCTCATTACTATTATTAATTATGCCAATGGCCAATGGAAAAATCACAATAGTTGCAATGCGTAAAAAGATTTCCTGGAATGAAACATTTTAAAATAATATACAGAGGATAATGGCAAGCTAAGAAAATAAAAACAGATATTAAAAATGTTTCCCTCGTTGTGAAAAAAAATTTTAAAGATTTAGTTTGCTCTATCTTTTTTTTTAAAAAAAGAAGTCAGCTTTTCCGTAAATATAGTAAAAGAAAGGTAAAGAACTCATTTATGTTAGATATTTCAATGGATATTCATTTTTAGTTTTTGCTATTTCCACCTTTTTAAATTACTTTTAACTTTTATTGTAATGAACACTAATATATTTTTAAAATCACTTTTGATTGTATAAGAAGTTACAGGATCATTAATAAATGGTTTCCATTCCAAAACATTTTCTGTTATAGCATATTAAAGACAGAAAATTTAAAAATAAAAAGGTAATGCATAGTACGTACATAATTATAAACATTGTATAAATGTATATGTTTTGGTTACCCATATATTTCATCTATTTTTTTTATTCCAGAATTTGCACTATAAATAATATTTTTTTCTTTAACTGTCTATCATTTCTTGAACTGTCATGTATGGCATTGATTGTTCATTTTTTCTTACATAAATATATACATATTATTTGAAATGAGTCTTAGTTTTCCATAAATATATACGTATTATTTGAAATGAGTCTTAGTTTTCCATTTATTTTTTAGACTAAGAAGAAAAATTGTAATATTATTGGCAAGAGTCATGCTTCATCACTGAAAAAAATTATGTTCTATTTTACAACATTATAGATATAAAAGAAGGGCAGAAATGTTGGTGGCCTTGTGCCAATATCATATAGAATGAACCAACATTATAATGTATTATGGATAATATTTAGAATTCAATAGGTTTGGTATTAACATTTAAAATAATCTTGCAATTTTTCAAAAGCTATTTTGTCATTTCATTGCTAATAAATTTCTTTAACCAATCAATTTTTGTCACTTTAATGTGCCATTGTTTTTCTTTCTGTTTTATTTTTTTTATGAAAAAATTTTTATTTTTCATTAAATGTTTATATTTTTGAAAAATGTTGATAAAAACATGAATTCAAAAAATGAAAATAATCTGGAAAATAAAACAAATTTTGCAAATAAATCAATGTAATAACCACTAAGAGCTTTTTGCTAACATTATATCTTCCGCGACTATGTTCAGTACAAAAACTTCAACCTTTCTAATCCAAACACTCAGAAGGAACTCACCTATCTCCGCATTGACATAAATAAATTGCATAAATTAGCCCGTAGATTGAAACTGGCACCTAAACACACAGATTTCCTTCTGAAAAATAACCTAGGAAGCCTCTCCATTGTTACATTTTTTTCCAAAAGAGGTTTCAATATAGATTCTATTTGCTGCCTCTGTCTTTCCAGCCCAGAAGATACTGATCATATCCTTAACTTTTGCCCAATCTGGCAATGTCTAAAACACAACTTCCAAAAATACATTAAAAATAATGGTCCGGATTTAATGTCCCTTCAAGAGGTTATAAAAAGGCATTTTCTCTGATATCAGATTGCTGCATTCATAAACTTTGCCATCTGGTTAACTAGATGCAAGGCAATTTTTCAAAAGCTACCATCCGATGAACTTAATAACTGCTTTAACTTAATTAAAATCATTCAAGAAACAGACAAGGGAGAAGCAGACCCATACCTGACCATACTACCCTGGGAACCCACAACTGGCTTAAACAGCACCTGAATAACCACCCCTTAAATAAACTATTAGAAAACCACAATTAAGGGCTAATAGAATTCTTCACTTATAACTCACCAAAGCAAGGACTTTTAACACTAATATATGAATATAGATAAGACAAATGATCTTTTCACCTTATAGCAAAATGATATGGAACTATATAATAACACCTGTTTTGTAAATTGCTGATCTTACAAATTAAAATTTTTTTGTATATATCACTCTGTAGCTTATAACTTTTTTTATTGTATTTTTTGTATTTGCTCTTAGGTCAAATAAAATCATTTTGAAAGAGATAACCACTAAGTAAATAAAGCAAAAGACATTTTAACCTTACTATACTCCATATCTCCAAAACTTTTTACACCAGTGCTGCAAGAAGTATTTTGTGGATTAAAATGAGAAGCTAAAGGAGTGAAAGTAAATGGAGATTATTTAAGTCATTTAGATTTTGTAGATGATATAGTTGTTTTTGTAAATAATGCTTTAGAGCTGCAGAAAATGTTGCAGGAGTTATCAGATGAAAGTAGGACTAAAGATAAATGTTAAAAAGTCTAAAATAATGTTCAATGGATTTTCTTAAAATATGAAAATAAAGATTGATTATGATGAGTTAGAAATTAACAGCTACAAATACCTTGATTAGATTATGAAATTAATCATAGAATTAAACTTGGTTGGAGTGCTTTTGGTAGAAATAACTTGATACTAAAAGGAAATATGTCCATGTGTTTTATCAGTTCTTACTTATGAATCTGAGACTTGAACACTTAATAGAAGAGCAATACAGAGACTTCAGACCACTCAAAGAACTATCGAGAGATGCATGTCAGGAGTAACAAGAAGAGATCGAAAACACTATATGGGTAAGAGAATGAACAGGTGTTACTGACCTCATTGAAAAAATTAAAAGACTGAAGTAGAATTGGGCTGGACATGTTGCTAGAAGAGATGATAATAGATGGACAATTGAAATCTTAAACTGGATTCCAAGATATTGTAAAAGACCCAGAAAGAGACTACATATGAGATGGATGGATGAAATAAGATAGTGTGCAGGGGTGATGTGGAGAAAGAGAAACTAAATATCAGAGAAGATGGATTGAACTTGGAGAGACCTTCATCCTATAGTGGATTGATATTAGTTGATGATATATTTAAACTACCAGTATTGTAGTTGTGATAAAGATGAACAGATAAGCAGAAATAAATTACTACACAAAAGAATTAAACCAGCAGGTCAACAATATATAAAATAAATCTAAAATAATTCCTATATATATGTAGCCATAGAGGCTTACAAAATAATAATATTGCTAAGCCCTTGGTCTACTTTAGTATCTTTAATGATGGAAATTTACTGGGTCGATTATTCTTTTGTATACTTAGACTTTGGCCTTGCAATTATTTATGTCTTGCAGTGATGCAAATATGTGCATGTACTTCTTTTTATGTTGTGTTTTTATCTTATTCAAGTTTCTTCCTAGGTAGCAATGTTATGATTTTTTAATTACTTTGCTTACTATGGATATTTCTAAATTCAAATTATCAATCTAATTATTTATAATGACATTTCTATTTCTAACACAGGAACAATTCTTTTAATTTTAATCAACTTACTTGATATCTAAATATTTAGTTCTTTACAATTTAAACTGATATTTTTTTTACCAATGAAAATATTAAGTGCAAACTTATCTGAAATATTTTACTGCAACTAATAAAATGTATAACTTTTTGTATATATTATTTAACTCACATAAATATTATTTAGTTCATTTACAATATTATTTATTTATTTTTAAACATAATAAACCTTCAGGCAAATATATATATATATATATTAAAAAAAAAACAAGTTTTACTCTTGATATATGTATATAAGCTAAAGCATAAATTCAAATAATGATATTTTTTAAAATTTAGAAATCAATTTTTAATTTTAAAAAAACATTATTGATAATAGGCTGTTTTTAATAAGAAAATTATTGAATAGCTAGTTTCTATTTGATATTAATAAATTTGTAGTTGATTAATTTTCTGCTAAAGATATTCAAATGAAGTGTAAATATACACATCAAATACTTGTTAGAAAATAAATATTTAATTTTATTAAAAAAAGTTAAAACAAGTGGGAAAATATGTAAATTTATTTTGTCTGATAGTATGGTTTCATCAAAAAACAGTGGTGGACAAGCATACTGGTAACTTCTTGAATTATTATTGTCTCTTTTGTTTGCTGATAAATGAGGGCTTCTAAAGCATACAATTGGAAATGAAGTCTTAATTTCTAATTGCAATAATCACTCATATCATTTATATCAATTATCTTTCTGGCAGTATAATTGCAAGGCAATATAGAAATGGCTTAAATTCAATTTTTTGCAATTTTCTGCAACATTTGTTTGCTGGTAAAGAATTTAAAGAAAATCTTAATATATCAGTATTGTGTAAAAAATCTAATAGATATAAACTGGCAGTACTTCTGGTTGGAATATTTCTTTGTTTGCAATCAGAGAGCTTATATATTATTTATATATGATTAGTTTTTGTAAAAATGTTTTTGATTACAGTAATATGTTATTCAAAAAGTTTTTGTTTTAAAAAGGTAAATCAAGTGAAATGTAATTATGTTAAAGAAGTTATGATTCACTGAAAAAATTATGACCTCATTTATTTATATATATGATTATTTTTTTGTAAAAATATTTTTGATTAAGACATTATTCAAAAAATATTTGTTTAAGGAGACAAGTCAAGTGAAATGTAATTAAATGTTAAAAGAAAAGTTATGATTTACCTAAAAAGTTATGGTTTCAGAGAATATTAGGTAGTGCCTATTTGGCTAAAGTTCTTATGTTTCTGATCCTGTGTTAAAATATATTTTTTATTTAAAGGTTGGAATTTGTCAGTTTGATCTGTTTAGGATTGTACTGAAAGAAGTGAGCTAGACAAATTAATATCTGCAAAGATTTTTTTTTATATATATAATAACTGTTAGTAGCTCTGACAAGTCAGCCAGTATGAAGAATCAATACTCTCACTTTTAAATGATAGTAAAAGAATTACATTTTGTGCATTACCTTCAATTAAGCATAAAAGTTATTTTATATGCCAAAGTTTCAGATGATGGGGAAAGTTATCGGATTCAGATATAAAATTTTTGATTTCTGATTCATTTGAAAGTGATATTATTGCGAAAGACTTTGCAGCCTTGAACATTAGGAATGCTAGTGATATTAATACAAGTAATTTATCTAAATAGGACCCCAGTCTTTCCAAATAAATTGTTAAAAACAATCATCTGTCAAATAAATCCAAGAGTAATGGAATTGATTTGCCAAATAGTAAATTTCAATTAGGAATTCAAAATGAATGTGAAAAAAATAGTCAAGTGAGGACATTGCAAATTCAAGATTCAAGGCTTTAAGTAATCATTAAATATTTGTGAATCAATGAAAATGTTATATTTAATCTATTAAACAATAATTTAAATGAAATTTATCTGTAAATGAATCTAATTCTGATTTTATTACTATTGATGAACTATATCAAGAATATACTAAGAAATTTAATTCAACAATGCCTCCTGCTTTGCTTAAATCTTTTAAAAAGTTTTATAGTGCTAATATACTTACCATTACAATTATAAATGCAAAAAGTGAGCTTTTTAAGTTTCTATTACAAAAATTTTATACAATGTTAGCTGAAAAAATGAATGTTATTTCCAAATTTTACTGCACCAACAGATATATGTGTAGAATTTCATAATACTATTCAAAAAGGTTTATTTAAAAAAAACATTATTTCTTTAAACTGCTGTGTTATATTGATCTAGATAGATTTCTATTGCTTACTGGACAAATTAAGAACAGTTACATTGACTTTAGTGATACAGATTTTCAGCTTTTGCTTGGAACAATTTCAAATTCTTGATAGAAAAAGAGCTAGTGCTTCAATATTAACAAACACAACTACATTCAGTATAACATTTATGAAAGGAGTTTTACCAACTGACATTCCAATTCTTCATACCACTGATTCCTCCTTTGATAATAAAGTTTGAAGAGTTTCACCTCAATATTTTTTTTGCAAAGCAAAAACTCATATTATTAAGAATTACTCTTCAAGATTTTGTCAACCGTGGGGAATGAAAATGTCAAAAAGTCATCAGTGTTCCAAAGATTTGCCACAGTCTATCTCTATTAATGAAAATGTTTACACTACTATCATATCATCTTACTAAGGGATCCATATCCACTGACACAGTCTGAAATGGTTCAGGTCTCTTCCTTGGCGAATGATATCTCATCTTCAGATAAATTTACACTGGTTCAAAGGTCTAAGAAGAGGAAATCCAAGAATAAAAAGAACATAATAAAGGCAATCAAAAGTTCTGATGTTAAAGTCATCCCTGAATTTAAATCTAATTCAAAAGCTACAAAAACTGAGTTTTGGGCATCTTCTATTAAAAGAGCTTTTGAAAATGGAAAATATTGGTTGAAGCTAGCCTTCCTCTGAAATCAAATTTGCTTAGAGATTGTCATTGGACGAGACAGATATGAACTTCAATTATATCTTTATTGCCAGAACAGAAGATATTCTTTGATAAGGTGGATAATCATAGGTTAATACATAAAAGATATGGAAGGATACAAATGGTTCTTCTGATCTGTTTGTAGCTTGGTAATGACAAGTAGACTATGGACAGTGAATTACCCTCATTTATAGAATAACTATCAAGTTGCAATAAAATCTTGCTAATCATGCCTTCTTACTCTATGGCATTTTAATATTGCTTTTTCTATGGTCTATTAGTATGTTGAATTCTAAAATTCATGTATTTATATACATCTCTACTCAGATTACATCTACTTGTTATGTTAAGTTAGTTTTGATTTTTCTGATGTCTTATTTTTATTTAAAGTACTAGTTATTATGATTTGCTTTACCTCTCAAATTGTGTTATCTCTTTTATAATTATTTCTCAGTCTCCCTGAATTTTAAGCAGCTTATTCTTTTGCTACTTAAATTGTGTAGGTTATGCATCTGAATATTACTAATATCAATATTAGTGGTATTAAATCGCCCAAATAGTGGTTCGCTATCAGCAATTGGATTTTTTCAGTTTTCTCACATTACTTTTTTCTCTGAAATAAAACTTTATATGTATTCTGACATTAATCTTGCTAGATATCTCTGGATGTTTGAGTTTTTTTAGTTCTCCATCTCCAATACTCCAACTGCAGGGGTATGTAATTTGAGTTATCATAAAGCTGATCCTTTAACATCCTTTATCTTGATCAAAACCTAATTGTCATTACCTTTTATCATGCAGCCTTTATAGTTAACATTATTCACCCTTATTTGTATAACAGACCCATTTTTATTCATCAACTTATTTGCCAAATCAATTGTATTTTTTCATCCAACTATTTGCCATATCATTCTTACTCTTTCATGCAACTCTTTCTCTACTCTTCTTTTTGATGATTTCAATGTGCCTTATACTGATTTGTATTTAAATACATTCACCTTGTTAATTATAAACTGATAAGTGATGCTTTTTTCTGGTAATAACTTCTTCTATTCCTTAAGATAAACCTTTTCTTTTATTGGACTGATCTTCACTTTATAGTTAATCTATCTTCAGAACCAGTTGCTTTTTATAATCACTTATCACTCTTTGTTCAAGTTGTAATTGATCTTCATACACATTCTGTTCTTTACTATAGTGACACATTAAGATTATTGCTTAAGGCTACATCTCAGGAAATAGTAGTTTTTGAAATTTACATTTATTTTAGGATTGATATTATTTCTCTACAACCTACTGTAACTTTATTTTCCTCTATTAATATCATCCAATCAGTCATTACACTAGTAAAAACAAATCACCTGCAGCTTTAGTTAAGAATTTGATGCTATTAATTTGAATTTGAAAGCCACTTCTTGCAACTGTTCTTCAGTCCCTTCAATTATGTTAGATAAACAGCAGTTTAAGCAATCTTTTGGTTGAATACCTTTCTATTAAAAAAGTCAAAATCTTTTTGGTTCAATCTCATAACTGTCTGAAATGGATATATTGACTGGTCTCTTTCTTATAAAAGTAGAAAGTCCATTCCTTCTTTAATTATTTTAAATAAACATTTCTACACAGGACTTAGTATGTTGCCTTCTATTTTTTGTCACTTTAAATTTAAGTTCTGAAGATTTAGCTGTCCTGAGCTCTTAGTATATGCTTTTTGGTGAAAGTCATCAAAGATCATAATATTATGAAATATAACATATAAGCTAAAATCTTTATCAGATAGTATTTACTCTGATCCTTGTGTCATTCTTAAATTCCTTTTCCTGCATATTAGCTTTTATACAATATCAATCATTATAAACTTGCTTGATTTACTTTCTAAGCAAATTTATCATATTGCTAGGCCTTATCTGGTCTCCTTAGTTCCATTTCTTAGGCAAATTACTCTTTTTTTCTCCTTTTAATAACTTTTCAAATGCATTGAATCCATCATAAAGAATAAAATATAGCCTGTTATTCTGCCATCCATCTCAGGTTACCAATTTGCAAAATGGATGCTTTCACTGCTGATGCTATCATCCTGTTTAAAATTGTTAGTGACCATATTAGAGCACTAGAACAGCTCGTCTCATAATACTACAATTAGATATTTCATCAACTTATGATTCTATTTTTATTAACACTCACTGAACTATTACAATTGAATGACAAACCTGTTCCCACTCTACATTCTTGCTAACTTTCTAACAAATAATGAAATTTTAATCACTCTTGATGGCAAATTAACATCATGATTTGACCCCATAACTCTATTCCATAAGAATTATCTTTGTATGCTTTGTTATTTATTACTTACATAATCTGCTGCTTCTGGAAATAGAGACAAAACTGCCTGATGTATATATTCTGATTAATAAGCCTGTCAAACATATAACATTCATGGATAATCTTATCATTTTTCTTCCTCTAGGAGGCACCTCTCTTCACATCTATTCTGGAAGATTATATGGCACACTATAAACTTCAGTTTAACCTTAATTAGTCATTCACATGTATTATACTCTCTAGTGATAGCATTTCTCTTCAATACTCCCACTCAAAACTTTTTTTGGATTTCCCATTTTTAAATCCATGAATGCAATTAAAATGTTTATTCAGAATTATTCTTACATCTGTCAAAAATATAACAATGTCCCAACTTTTTTGGATTTCCCATTTCTAAATCCATGAATGTTCACAACTCTACCTTCCACATAGTAATGTTAATTTCTTTCAATCCTTAATCAAATCCATTCCATTTTCTCTAAGAAAATATTCTATTGAGAGGCTTAAATTAGTGCTCGTCAACCTCAGCCATCCACATTTCTCCTTACTATCACCAATAAACAGATCAAAAAATTTAAATTTTGCTATCTAGAACCACTATTTTCTTATCAAAATCAATTTAGAAGCTTTACCTACTAGTCATTTTTATCTAGAGAATAGTACATGCTAATATTGATTCTCTTTGTCATAAATCTGAAGAAACCATTCATAATTTTTGTTCCATATCCTACTCTTCTTACCTATAGAAATATTGAGTTAATTACTAAGTTGAACACACTGTCCATCTCCATTTGCATTGATAGCATGAAAGTGGCACTCTTCCCTTTAATTAGGGTTATTACTTTTTCTATGATTACCCTTTGATTCCTAACATGCCATTTTTTTGCTTCAGCCCAACATCCAGGAAATTACCATCAGTGTTTTATAATAAAATATCTAAAATTAATACAGACAGGGCACTTGCCTCTCTAAACATTGTTGATGCTACATGGAACCTCGTCTCCTGACCCCATTATAGAATGTATCTTTTGTCATTTATTCCCATTGTCAATCCCACTATGATATACTTTTTAATGTTTGGATTAATATTTGTAAAAAAAAAAAAGTTGCCTAAGAAACTTTTTTTTCATTTAAATGAAAACGTTATACCTTCATAAACACCATAGTAGTTAGTTTTTATCACTTTTAAGAAATTATAAATGGAATTTTAAAATAGCAATTTATTGTTTTATGATGTTTTAAAAATTTGTTCAGATTTTAGAAATAGAATTAAAATATTTTTTTGTTCATTTAATATTTTTATCAGCAGATATAAAAGAACAGAAAGCATCATTCTGATTATGTATTTAGGTTTATTACTTTTTTTCCTATATTTGCAAAGTTGAAATATTTTTGAGTATCCTGGAGAAAAATAAAATAAATGGCAATAAAGTTTTTACTGCAGACTAAAAGAAGTATAAGGATAGTTTTCAAGTTTTGATTATTTTAATAATCTCCATACTTTCTTTTTTATTCTTCATATAAATAAAGATACAACAAAAGACAAATGATCCCCAAGATGCATTTCATGCTGAACCAGCGCTCATCAGTTAGCCCAGGTTACTACCTCTTATATATATCTTTATTACATGAAGAGTATTTATCTATGGTGAATTGTCACATCTTTGCTCCATTCACAATCTCAACTTCATACATTTTTTATAAACCTAACTACATTTATCATTAATCATTTATTAAACTAGAGTTTTTCTTTAGCATAGATATTTTATACACACACATACATAGCTTTTCACCTATGTTGAATAATCTTAAAAGATTTTTTTTTTAATTGAAGCTAATATTTCATTTGTTCAAATAAATAAATTAATTAATTATTTTTATTTTATTTTAATAATGTATTATAAAATCTGGTAGACTTTTTTATTAGACATTTTGTTTTAAGGAAAGCTTTTACATATAAATCTTTAAATACAACCAATAGAAGTTTACATTGTAAATAGGGTATCAGAATATATAAATAAATAATACTTCTGTATATAATATAAAAAAAATAATATAAAATAACAATTCGTGTCAATTGTTAATACAGAGTTTAATATAAATAAATAAAAACAAATAATATTTCCAAGCGCTTTCAACTCTTATGAGTCCTTATCAAGGCAGTGTAAACAATTCTATTTTCTCCTAGGTGATGAATCTAACATTTCATTGTATTGACCAGGAACAACTAATCGGAAAGCTGGTTAATTTTGAATTCATAGCACAAGATGAATTTTGTATAATATATGATTCTTTAATCTTGCGTTTTTTATCATGTGTTTCATTCATTAATATTGTAAAATCCTTTGGACTACATATATGGCCTGTATTATTTTGGTGAACATAAAAAGCTGAATAAACTGTATCATCTTCTCTTGCTCTATTATAAGTATATTTATGTTGTTGAAGGCGATATTTAATAGTTGTTTTGGTTTATCCTTCAACAACATAAATATACTTATAATAGAGCAAGAGAAGATGATACAGTTTATTCAGCTTTTTATGTTTGCCAAAATAATACAGGCCATATATGTAGTCCAAAGGATTTTACAATATTAATGAATGAAACACATGATAAAAAACGCAAGATTAAAGAATCATATATTATACAAAATTCATCTTATGCTATGAATTCAAATTTAACCAGCTTTCCGATTAGTTGTTCCTGGCCAATACAGTGAAATGTTGGATTCGTCACCTAGGAGAAAATAGAATTGTTTACACTGCCTTGATAAGGACTCGAAAGAGTTGAAAGCGCTTGGAAATATTATTTGTTTTTATTTATTTATATTGAACTCTGTATTAACAATTGACACAAATTGTTATTTTATAGTATCAAAATATAATTTATTCATAAAGCATTTTTTGATCTATTAATGCATCTTTTCTACAAGATCAATAGTATAAAATCTATATTGTTGATATCACTGTAACAGGATAGATAATTGTATTTTTACAGATACGATATCAATTCTAGTTAAGATTTGGGAAAAAGGCTATCTAATTCACAATTAGTTATTCCTAACATATATGAAAAGGAGATTGTATATCTTTGTTTCATATAAAAAAAGATGTAAAATTAACTCTGGAAATTTATTAATAAAAATATATAATATGAAATTACATTTTGTTTTCCAGAAAAAATAGATTCTTTCCTGAATTTATTGATTGGAAAACACGATATAATTGATGTTCTATTAATAGATGGAAAATTTACTTTCTGGAAATGTATTAATAAAAATATATAATATGAAATTCCATTTTGTTTTCCAGAAAAAAATGATTCTTTCCTGAATTTATGGATTAGAAAACACTGGATCTAATTGATGTTCTATTAATATATGTAGAAAAAAATTGAAGGAAGATAGACTATATACATCATAAGAATAAATGTAAAAAAAAATCTGTTAGACTAGAGGCCTGATGGGGAAAGTTTTATTGAATGCCTATATCAAATGTTAAGAGATTGTTGATTATTATTGATATTGCTACTGTCTAAGTGTTGATTGGTATTTAATGCTTATATATAATAGCTTTCTGACTTGAATTTAAACTTAGTGACTTTATATTATAATTTAATTAGCTTATTTTTATTATAATTCTAAGATTATCTAAATTAATTTAAAAGTAATTAAATAGTTGTAATTAAAATGTTTTAAATAACATATTGTGATGTAAAATGGCTGTATGGATGTGATGTATCAAAATTTATTATTTATATTTTATATCACAGCAAAGTTTTAGGATTAATATTTTTTTTATTCTTAGGATGATATAATAAAATTAATGATGTGTGTGTATTATGATGCTAGGCATATATTAATAAAAGTTATTAATAAAAGTATATAAAGTTGTATATAACAGTAATAATAGAATAAAATATGTATTAATAAATTCCTTTGTTAACATTTTATTTACTACAAGCATTTTAAAAGTAAAATTTAAATATAAACAAATAGGATATTAAATTATTGTTTAAAACATATGTATGCATGTATGTGTATTTATATGTTGGTATGATTAGCCAGTATTCAATTATACATATTTAAAAAACACTTTTAAAATATTTAATTTAAAATGGGTATTTAAAATGTTGATTTAAATATGTAAAAATAGATAAAATGCATATATTTTATTTGAATGTGATTTTGAATTTATTTTGTATTTGATGTGTAGAATTATTTATTATTTAAAAAAAAACATATTGTAATATTTATTTTTATAAAGTTTTAAAAAAATATTTTAACTCCATGAATCTGGTTTGTTAGAAAAGAATTTTTATTGAGTGAATATATGGTTAAATTTGATTCTTAATAGGAAAGATCTTGAAAACAAGTTATAGAGTTGCCAAAATGGAATGCCATAGAAATAATATTTAGGATTGTGTCATAACTGTAACACCATCAGGAGAAAACTATTTAAGCCTCATATCTTACATTTGACTCATTTTTGTCTCAATTGCTATAAACTACCCAAAAGATTGTGCATATATATTAACTCTTCTGTACACCAGAAGGTTTTCATTTGCTGTAAGCTTTTAACTTTCATTTTAGTATTAAACCATTATTATGTATCAGAATATAATAAATTTGACTTTATTTGATACATAGTTTTGGTTAGAAATTAGGTTTTAGACAAAACAAAGCATTTTATCATTTAACTGTTTGGAAGAGCAGAGTGAATTTTCAAAATGAATGAAATTTCCTTTGTTTGATGTTTGTATTTAAGTTGTGAATGAATAATTATCAATATCTGGTAAATCTATCAACTTAGGCTTTAAAAGTTTAAAAATTTTTAGTAATTTTTATGATATTCCTGTATTTTCTAAAACTGTTATTTATGATATATTCTTAAACACATTCTATTTGCTGCCACTGTAATTTCCATGATAACATTACTCAGAAAATATATATATATATATTTTAAAAATAAAATGTTTCTGTTGAAAATAAATATGTATTAATATGTATTCTTGATATCTAATAATTATCACACAGTTATTGTGCTAAAGTAATCATAAAGTAATTGTAATATTTTTTCAAAGTTATATCACAAAGTTCGAGACCTCTAAGAATACAATGGATACTCATCACTGTGGACTGTACCAAGCTTTGAAATTTCCATATTTTCAAATATTCTGACATCTTCAAAAAATTTTTGAAATTAAAATATTAGAAAATATATATATCAATTTTAACATTGGAAAAAAAAAATAGCAAAATTTCTCAGTAGAGGGCCATACATGCAAATTGAATTTCTAGATTTCTCAGACATTGGACCCATGCTTGAATGAATGATAGGTTAAGAATTTTATTTAAAGTTTAAAATGAATAAGATAGGATAATAATATTATAAACATCTGTTCAAAAGACTTCCAGTTTTTTGAGAATCAAAATATCAGATAAAAATCTTTTATTGTGATAAATATCAGAGTTAAGTGCTGCAATATACTTTGTCAGGATATTTTGAAGAAATTGACAACTGCTGTTGCAATTACATAAATAAGCCAATATTATATGTTGTAAAATTTTAATTATAGAATACTGCATTAAAATTAAAAACATATCAAAATGGATAATTTTATGGAACACTAATAAGTTTGAATAAATCTGCATTAAATATAATGTTAATCTACACAACAGAAAACATCATGGAATTTTCAACAGAATATGTATAAAATTTTGAACTATATATTTTGTGTGTGTGTGTGGCTATATTTATATAAAATGTGTAAGTGGTTCTTAAAATTTTTGGCATACATAATAAATATTGTTTTCAATGGAGTTACAGTTTCTTGGCATTTCTTGTGAGTAGAAAAGAAAAGTTTCCCAGATAATGCATTTTTTTAAAATTCTTTATGTTTTGAGAATGCATGTACAGTAAAATACATCATTAGCAAAAAAAATGACTTGAAGTAAATAGTAAACAACAATAAAAAGCAATATATTTCTTAATGATAATTTTAGTTTGTTTAAATAATAAATACGTTTATTTGTTTTCTTCATTTATATTTAAAAAGAAAATATGTTTTCATGTATAAATTTTTATGGGTGATATTAATGGAAGTATAGATTTTATAAACATTTATAATATAATATTTTTATGAATGTAAATTAATAAACTTATGCTTATTATAAGAAAGTTAGTAATCAAATTAAACATACTAATTAAATTTTGCAAAATTTTTCTTTATGTAACTATTTGTGCTAACATATAACCTTTTTTTTTTGCTTCTTAATTTTACATATATATTTTTTTTATTGTTATTATTGTTAACAATAATAAATTTTCATTTTTGTTAATTAAAGTGATTTTTCCATGATTATTAGTAATTAAAGATTGCACTCCATATTAATCTAAACCTTGAGAGTCGCTCTTTTTTTTAATTTATGTATTATTATATTAGCTAACCAGAATATCAGATAAATATTATGCATGGTTTATTGTAATAACATTACTTTTGGCAATCCAAATAGAGCCTGAATAAGTCTTTACCTGAGGGAAATACTATTAAATTTGGAATCCTTAAACATAAGATTTGTTGATCTTTTTATATTATAATGGTATGGATCTTGGGGTGAACCTGCATCATCAACACCATTTAATGAACTAATCTAAATATGCAAATAATATAGTGAATATGAGAGATCAACATAGAACTAATTATAAGTAACTATATTAACTGTAATTCACCAGCATTGCAGAAAGTAATAATCATTCATCATCATGAATAATCAACAATAAAACTCAACAGTCAATCGTGACAGAATTTGATATGAGTCTGTTATAGACCAGGATAATTATTTAGTCCTTGTCAAACTTAGGGCAGCAATACAATGTAATTTGGATGCACAGACTCAGATACTAATCCATGAGAATATAACAAAAAAAAATAATGCTGGAATACTAAAACATGCTGATCATCATTAATGCCCTGGCCACTTAATATCATTAATATACTGGCCAACTATAAATTAAATTTCTAAATAAATGATTAAAATGTGCATGGACTTCAAAGAACATCCTCTTTGGGCCATGCAGTGTCATCATTTGGTTGTCCATAACCCAAAACATAAACCTCTTATAAAAGAGACTTATGTATGACTCCAATTCAGTGTGCAAAATCTCTATAACTGTTACTGGGAAATAGCAATATAATCCTAACATGTTTTAAATCTATTCTAGGATTAATTAAATTCACTGGAATAACTAATAAATTTATTAATTAGAAACAATAAAATGAAATTAAGGTATGCCGAGTATGCTATAAATATAAATTTGGCATTCTGATTTTGATTAATATAATAAGCTATCACATTATGATTTACAAATGCACCTATAAATACTCAGATGTGCTGTATAATAATTTAAAAATTAACATGTTTAAATTGTCATAGACTTATAAATAAAAATCATTTTTAGAATACATAATAATTAATTTAACAATTTAAAGAAATTTTTAGATGTTTGCATGTCATATACCTATATAAATAAGCATAGACATGCTATTTAAAACATTATTTTTAATGATACCTAAATAATGATCAATATATGTTTGGGTACCTATTCAGATGTGAGCACATACAGATATTTATATCCTAATGATATTTCATTAGTTAACAAATAAACATTAAAAATATTATATTTTCACTAAACATCATTAATTCAATGTCAAAATGTTATGTTGTGGTACGATTAATATTGGGAAAAATACGTTTGAAACTGTGTGTACTCCAGAAGTTAAAAGTGTTAAATAATTACATGTGAAAGTAAATGAGTTGATTTAATAAAAACGAAAATTAGAAATTACAAATGGTTTTTCATATATATATTTTATAAAAAGCAGGGTGTAAAACAAGATGGAAGATCCGAATAAATAATTAATTAAATGAAGAATTAAAAATGTAAAGAACAATTTAATTAATTAGTTCAGAAATAATCCCAGAATGCTTTTGCGATTAAAATTGATAAGGAATAAACAATAGAACTAAAAGTAGATACAATCTAGTGGGAAAAAGACAAGTCAGAGTCAGTCCTGTTTTTCTGAGAGACTTATGTGTAGCGTGAATTTCGGAACAGGACCAACGATGGGAGGAGAACCAGATTTTCGGGTCTGAAGGTACTAAAGACTGGCCTAGGGTAATTATACAGACTATACCTGTCTTATTATTATTTTTGTAAGCCTTACAGGCACTAGTAAACTACTGATAATCCTGTTTATAAATGCTTGTTAATTTTTATACTAATAAAATCTTGCATCTGTTAAGTGGGATATCCTAATTTCATGCAAGAGAGTAATAGTTACTTGAATTAGGTGTATTTGATTATTTCTTGTAAGTAACATTAAATCAAGTACATCACAATTTTGGCGCAGTTGACAGGATGAAAACCTGTTTTTCAAGCTTTATGAAAGAAGTACGCCGAACAGTAATTCAGAAGTCGGTGAGTTATTAAAGAATTAAAATGTCGATAGGACAAGCTAATATATCGGAATTTGGGATAGATAATCCGCACGAATGGCCCTTTTATGTGCTTCAACTACAAAATTATTTTAAGTTAAATAGTATTATTGAAAATGACAGGAAAGTAGCAGCGTTATTATGTTTGTCAAGTAGAAAAGTTATTGAAATAGTAAGCAAATTGTATAATGGACAAGTTACGGATAGTAGTAACTATGATGAACTGGTTCAAAGACTAACATTATTTTAGCCCAAGACCATCGAAGTATTTAGTTAGATTAAAATTGAGGAACCGCAAACAAGACAAACTTGAATCGATTAAAGAATATATTGTTCTACGCCAATTAGCAAAGAATTGCGAATATGGCGACTTTGTGGAACAAATTCTTATTGATCAGTTATTATGGGGAATGAAGGATGATAAATTGCGTCAATCATTATTAATTGAAACTCAGATAACATATGAAGGTGCTATTCAAAAGGGAATAGTATACGAATCAGTGGTAGAACAAGCTTTAGCTTTTTCAAATAGAATGGAGGAAAACTCTAGGAATAATATTTTTAAAATAGAGAGAAAGTATAAGGATTGTACTAAAGAAAGGAAAAGTTTTGAAATGAAATGTTTTTGTTGTGGAAAAGTAGGTCATTTGTCTAAAAGCTGCAAATGGAGGAATGAAAAATGTTACAACTGTGGGGGCAAAGGTCATTTAGCAGCAGTGTGCAAAAAACCTAAACGAAAACCTGATTATGGTAAAGATCAGAAACAGTGAAAAACAGTAATTAAAAGAAATATCTTTAAAAATGAGCAGGATCAATTAATGCTAGAGATTAAGCTAAGTAACAAAAGAGTAGAAATGGAAATAGATAGTGGATCTGGAATTTCTTTAATATCCATGAAAAAGTGGAAGGAAATAGCCACAGATAGCTCTCAGATTAAAATGCAGAAAGCTAACATTAACGTTAGAGATGTAAACGGGAACCCGATCAAGTTAATTGGGAAATCCAAAGTAATAGTTGGTTTTAAAAATAAAAACTACAAATTACCTATATATATAGTAGATAAAGATATTAGTCCATTAATAGGAAGAAACTGGTTTAAAGACTTAGGCATTAAAATTAATATAGTTTAAAAGGTCTCGGTTGAAAAAGAAATGATAGAGTTATATCCGAATTTATTTACCGAAGATTTAGGTTTGATAAAATCAAAGCCCATTGACTTGCACTTAAGTGAAAATGCTAAATCGGTTATTTGTAAACTGAGAAAAATACTGTTTACCCAAAGGCAGTTAGTAGAGGAAAAAATAGAAGTGTTAGTTAAAAAAGATGTGTTATCCCCAATCGAGGAGGCGGATTGGGTCACGCCAATTGTGTTAACAAAACCAGACGGAAAAATTAGGCTGTGTGGAGATTATAGAACAACAGTAAATAAGTATCTTAATAAAGGAGCTTACCTGAATGTACGTGAGATTCTCAGTAATCTAGCTAAAGCAAAAAATTTTGTGAAATTGGATTTAAATTCGGCATATCACCAACTAAAAGTTACTGATGATACAGCTTGGTTATTGGCAATTACGATCCCTTTTGGATTATTCAAATGTAATCGTCTCCCTTTTGGAATTACATCAGCTCCAAACATCTTTCAAGCAAAAATAAATTCAATATTACAAGGCTTGGAAGGAGTGACGCCATATTATGATGACATTTTGATTACTGTGACGTCACCGGAGAAATTAAGAAGTAAAATTTGGGACGTGTGCGAAAAACTAAACACAGGGGTAAAATTAAATGTTAAAAAATGCGTTTGGGAAACTGAAGAATTAAGGTTTTTAGGCCATCTTATTTCGGAAAAAGGGAAAAGTCCATTAACTGATAAAATTAGGGCAGTCAAAGATGTTCCAAGCCCAATAAATGTCAAGCAACTTCAAGATTTTTAAGTTTGATTAATTTTTTCGAACCGTTTCTAAAGAACAAAGCAATGGTCGCAACTCCCCTATATGAACTGCTACGCAAAGATCAGAAATGGATTTGGAATACCCAACATGAAAAAGCGTTTAAAGCAGTTAAGGAACTGTTAACCTCTAGTAGCTTATTAGTGCATTTTATAGCGACAAAGACATCACTATTACTACAGATGAATCACAATATGGAATCGGAGCAGTTTTAGTCATGAACGTCCTGTAGCTTACACTTCTCAGACTTTGTCTAAAGCTGAAAAAAATTATAGTCAGCTGGACAAAGAAGCTTTGGCAGTTATGTTTGCTGTGAAAAAATTTCACCAGTTTATTTATGGACGAAAATTTGAATTACTAACAGATCACAAACTTTTGTTAGGGATTATAGGAAAAGATCGGACTTTGTCTAAAGCTGAAAAAAATTATAGTCAGCTGGACAAAGAAGCTTTGGCAGTTATGTTTGCTGTGAAAAAATTTCACCAGTGTATTTATGGACGAAAATTTGAATTAGTAACAGATCACAAACCTTTGTTAGGGATTATAGGAAAAGATCGATGTCAGAGCATTTAAGTCCACGCATGCTCAGATGGGCTAATACACTTACTGCTTACGATTTCAATCTAAAATATCAAAAAGGAAAGATAATTTCTCATGCGGACGCTCTATCCAGAGTGCCCAGAAATAATGACAACTATGAAACTGATGTGGAAGTTAATCATATTGACAATATGAAATCACAAGTCCTAAATAGTAAAGTAGTTCAGACATGGACAAATGAAAATGACGGGTATGCATTGCTTAAGAAATGGATAAGCAAAGGTTGGCCTAATAAAAAACCTGAAAATTTAGCAATGGGTTTTTGGGTCAATAGAGACCAATTGTCGGTCTGTAAAGGGTGTATTAATATGGGAGACAGAGTAGTTATACCTCCTATAGGGAGAATGAAAGTTCTAGAACTTTTGCATCAGGGGCACCCAGTTGTGCAAGCTAAAACTCTAGCTTGGAGTTATGTTTGGTGGCCGCAGATAAGTAATGATATTGAAAAGTATATTAAGAAATGTGATAAATGTAAGTCTGAAATAGCTCTGCCGAATAAACAATATTCTTCTTGGTCTAAACCAATATATCCCTGGCAAAGACTGCATATAGACCATGCGGGTCCAATAGAAGGAAGAAGTTATTTAATTTTAATTGATGCTTTCTCTAAATGGATAGAATGTCACGAGGTTAAAAATACGAGTGCAAACGAAACAATAAAATGTTTAACAGACATATTTTATATACATGGATTTCCACAAGTAATTATCTCTGACAACGGAACTGGATTTGCGAGTGAAGAACTAAAAATACAATTTGGGAAATGGGACATCAAACATGTATTTACACCCCCTTACCACCCTGAATCAAAGGGTTTGGCGGAAAATGCGGTAGGACAAGTGAAGAAATATTTAAGAAAAAACAAAAATACGGATATGAAAAACGTCTTACAGGAATTCATGATGTATCAACATATAACTCCATCAACAACGACTGGAAAATTGCCAGCTAAAATGTTATTTGGTCGGAAAATACGAACTAATTTAGATTTTTTGCGACCTGATACACATATATATAAATATAATCAAGACCCAGTGAAAAACTTTAACATTGAAGGTGCGATAATATTCAGAGATATATTATGTAAACAATGGGTTAATGGAAAAATTGAACGGGCACAATCAAAGCAAATTTATGATATTAAGGATGAAAACGGAATTATATATAAGCATCACAAAAATCATATTCGTAAAAGTGCAGATGATATACAACTAGATATGTTCTAGCAGTTTCAACATGCAAATGAAAAGAATTTAGATAAACAGATACTACTGACCGACATCCAAGACGATGCAGTAGAAGAGGATAAAATACAGATTGAAAAGAGAAAATTACCCAGACCAATACGATGTAAAAGAAGACCTTTGTACTTAAAAGAATATGTATAAGACGGATAAACCGTAACTTCTGGAGTGGGGGGGGAATTGTTATGTTGTGGTACGATTAATAGTGGGAAAAATACATTTGAAACTTTGTGTACTCCAGAAGTTAAAAGTGTTAAATAATTACATGTGAAAGTAAACGAGTTGATTTAATAAAAACGAAAATTAGAAATTACAAATGGTTTTTTATATATATATTTTATAAAAAGCGGGGTGTAAAACAAGATGGAAGATCCGAATAAATAATTAATTAAATGAAGGATTAAAAATGTAAAGAACAATTTAATTAATTAGTTCAGAAATAATCCCAGAATGCTTTTGCGATTAAAATTGCTAAGGAATAAACAATAGAACTAAAAGTAGATACAATCTAGCAGGAAAAAGACAAGTCAGAGTCAGTCCTGTTTTTTTGAGAGACTTATGTGTAGCGTGAATTTCGGAACAGGACCAACGATGGGAAGAGAACCAGATATTCGGGTCTGAAAATACTAAAGACAGACCTAGGGTAATTATACAGACTATACCTGTCTTATTATTATTTTTGTAAACCTTACAGGCACTTGTAAAGTACTGATAATCCTGTTTATAAATGCTTGTTAATTTTTATACTAATAAAATCTTGTATCTATTAAGTGGGATATCTTAATTTCATGCAAGAGAGTAATAGTTACTTGAATTAGGTGTATTTGATTATTTCTCGTAAGTACATTAAATCAAGTACATCACACAAAAACATACACATAACCAATGCACATATATGTGTATATATATTTAATTACTAATCTAAGTCATTGGCTCACTTATCTTAATTGTAAATACTTTTTTTTCCTTTTAAAAAAAAATACTTTTTTGACAGTCTTTCATAAAAGTTTTTTTTTTTTAGTTTACTCTTAATTAATTGTAAATGTCTTTAAAAATTCCCAAGCAAGCTCTTTTGTTCAATATAGAAAGATTTTTGAAGTTTTTCTTTTTTAATAAAATATACTAGAAACTGTAACTTACTTTTTTAGTTTAATAAAGTTATTTGCTTTTAATTTAAAAATTATATCTGTCATTTTCAAGAAATTATTTAAAATATTCTCAATATATATATAACACTCTACTCACCAGCTCTACTTTATATATATATATATATATATACACACAACACAGTACCTATATTTGTTCTCTGCATATAGATAAAATAGTATACATATAAATATTTTTCAGCAAGCTGGTGGACTCTTTTGGTAAGCTGGTCCCTTTTAAAACAGAAGACTGGCTTATTGTCATCTTCAGGAAAAACATCTGATAACTATTTGCATTCAATCAGCTCCATTTAGTCTATCATTTGATGGACTTCTGACTGTCTAATATCCACATATATCAGGCTATGAATCACATGAAAACTGGGACTTGCTTTCATGTGAATTCAAACTCTACCATTATGAACAAGTAGTGGTTGGATACATTGTCTCTTGCCTTCAATTATAACTTCATCATAGTAATGCTGTAAAAACTAAAATTCCCCTTGTAATCTTTTTTCCCCAAGCTTTTTATCCATTAGTGTGGAATTAAAAAAACAAAAGCAAGTTTTCTTTATCTTGATTGAAAAAAGTTAATGACTTCAATTTACCTTAATCTTTTCAAAAACAACTTTGTAGGATTTTTATCAAAATATGATATACAAGCTTTAATTTTAAAAAATTTAATCTGATCAAAATAAATAGTAGAATTTTATAATTATCAGTATATCTATTGTAACATAAAAACATGCTTGTGTAAATCTGAATTAATAAAATATTAATTAGACCTTTTTAAATGTTTAATTTATAATTTTTTTTTAAATTCAAAATTATTTAATCCTTAACTGTTATTCCAATATAATATAGAAAATATCTACAAAAAATTTTTGTCTGTATTTATTTCAACTTTTAACTTTATATATATATGCACACACACTAGAATGTTGTTGTATGCCATGACACATAATACTACTACAATATATATGTTGGAAAATTGTTATTAAAATTTCTGAGTTGTTTTAACTAGACTAATAAAAAATGAAGATAGTAATAAAAAATTATAAAATATTTATTGAAATTATTCATACAAAACAAAAAATTTTCACAATGTTTTTAAGGGCTGAGTTAAAAACTGTTTTAATAACCTTATTTTGTGAAAAATAACTAAGCTAGTCATATGGCCAATAAGAAAAATAAAGTAAAAAAATAATTATAATTTTTGACTCTCCTCTTCCAAAAAAAAAAGTTTTTTAATCATTTAAAGTAATTATTAAATTGATATTTTATTTTAACTTATATCTTGGATACTTTATCTCTTAGAGACCTGAATGGCCATTTTGAATTCCCAGAAAAAATTACAAGACATACAATTTTAAATGAAATGTCTAATTTATTACAATAAATAAATATATATATATATACATTTTTATAAAGTGCAAATAGGAAAGAATGTAATGAAGCTGATAAAGTAGTCATTACCACAAAAAAATAATTAAAAAAAGGATATTTTTCACATTTTTAAAATTTTTATTTTTATATTGGTTCACAAACACTCAATTTTGAAATGTATAACCTAAAATTACAATTTCATAGACAGCTTCATCATATTCGTCATAAAATGCAGAAAAAAATAATATATAACATGACCTACCTGAGTTACAGTTTGTTGGTGTAATGTGACAAAAGGTGACAATTTCAGTTTCGCTTTTTTACTAACCCGCCTATATGTTCAATTTTTGCAAGCAGTTGTTTTTCTAGGACCTCTATGTGGGATATCTATTAGAAATGCAAGGTTTTAGTGTGGATCAAAAAAAAATAACAGTATTAACTTTCGTAAAGTGTAAGTTATGGGGGTAAAAAATACTTACTATATTATTGGAATATCATGGGAGAAAGGGCGAGCTAAATTATGCATTATTTCATAGGAGACCAAAATAGCAAAGTATGCTTCAAAGTAATTAAAAACTTATCTACAATGAAATGAATAAAAACATAGTAAATTTTAAGTTATGAGTGTAAAAAATACTTACTATATTATTGAATATCATGGGAGAAAGGGTGAGCTAAATTATGCATTATTTCATAGGAGACCATAATAGCAAAGTATGCTTCAAAGTAATTAAAAACTTATCTACAATGAAATGAATAAAAACATAGTAAATTCTAAGTTATGAGTGTAAAAAATACTTACTATATTATTGGAATATCATGGGAGAAAGGGTGAGCTAAATTATGCATTATTTCATAGGAGACCAAAATAGCAAAGTATGCTTCAAAGTAATTAAAAACTTATCTACAATGAAATGAATAAAAACATAGTAAATTCTAAGTTATGAGTGTAAAAAATACTTACTATATTATTGAATATCATGGGAGAAAGGGCGAGCTAAATTATGCATTATTTCATAGGAGACCATAATAGCAAAGTATGCTTCAAAGTAATTAAAAACTTATCTACAATGAAATGAATAAAAACATAGTAAATTCTAAATTATGGGTATAAAAAATAATTACTATATTATTGAAATATCATGAGGATGAGCTAAATTATGCATTATTTCACTGGAGACCATAATAGCAAAGTATGTTTCAAAGTAACTAAAAACTTATCTACAATGAAATGAATAAAAACAGTAAATAAAATAAATAACCCAAAGGAATTAAAGCAATTATTATATATCAGTGGGAGATGATGATGATGACTGTTGATTCAGCATTGGGAGGCATTGTAAATTATTTAGAATACCAAAAAATCGATCTTGGATCATAACTCTAGCAAGTTAGCAAGTACCGGTTGATGCAAATATTCATTTTTAGACCAAATAAATTTTAGTTTTGGTATGCGTGATATAGTACAAACATGAATAATCATACCAAAAAATGCATTCAACTCAGCGGGTGACAGACAACCCGCTTCGGTAATGCCTTCCACTCTGAAACATACCTATTGCTTTCAGTGCAAATATATAATTTTGTATAAAAAATAAATGAAATAGATCAGCTGCAAATATATAATTTTGTATAAAAAATAAATGAAATAGATCAGGAATTGAATACTCATGGCTAATAGTGAAATATGACGAAACCTCAGAATCAAACACAAAAAAGTCTTCGTCAGACTCAATCAAAATTACGTTCAGCGGTGAAAGAAGCCATTTGTGTGGTTATTTTGTTTATACGTTGATAAAATCTAGAAAGAAAAAAAAATTTATAAAATTTTAATAACATACTTAACAAAAATTGCTATAAAAAATCTAATTTTCATCGCACCGAAAAAATTTTTAGACATACAAAAAGATAGAAACATGGCGGAGAGAAAGAAAAAAGACCCGTAACTGTGACGTATACAGTTTGCACGCTATTGCGGTCGAAATTGCAAACTTTTTTTTTTGCGGAAAAAAGCGGTTTTCGGTTCTAAAGGATTATAATAATAAAGATTTTAAAACCAATTTATTTGTAGTAAAATATTTTACTTGTAATAACATTTATCTAAGCCAGTCTTTTCCCAACTTATTCTATTGTGGAACACTTTATAAATCCTAAAATTTTTAACAGAACACTTTGATTTTTGTAATAGAAAAATGGATTTGGATTTTTCAGTTTAAATAACAACAGAAATAGGCATAAGAATTAAAAAACAAAATAAACATGCCAAAGTTTTAATGGTTTGTAAAGTGTTCAATGTACAGCCTGTGGCAGCACTGTTTCTGTGTAAAAACACAGAATAATACCGCTTTCGTGGCCAAACCTTACAGCTAATACATGACTAGCGATCGTATTAGCCGCTTAACAAGAGACAATAGATGTAGTGCTTAGAATCCACAGCCAATTCTTCCATGCTCCTAACCCTACATCTAAACTAGCAACACTAGATCGTCTAGTTTGCCGCTTTTTCATCACGGCATTAATTCCTATGCATAGGGAGCAGATTTGTATTCTCGCTCGAATTTAATTTGAGAGTGTGTGCACTGGAATGGTTTCCAACTGTTTGTTGATGTCTATGATTTTCTGTATTCCCCAACTGAGATCTTTTGATGTAGTAGTAATTATCAGCATATTCTTGAGATTTGTCTGAGCTTGTTTTTTGGGGGGCTTGTTATTTGGAACCCAAAAAAAGTATGTAAATGTCTGTCAGACGATTGTAGTTGTTGGCGAAAAAGTACCGTTGATGTCGTGACTCGGACGAGAGTAACAAAAGAAGAACAAAATGGCTACCATGTTATTGCAATTGGGGGATGTCCCAAAAAAACCGAGAAAAAGATGATGCAGTTTATTTGGTTTAGTCATACATGGTGAATAAAATTTATTTGATTTAAAAGAATCTGTATTTTGTTTGTGATTCTTTTGATCTGTAATTCAATTAATTAACATCTAGAATGTCAGTGTTCAAAAGGTAGAGCTTTACGGTCGAGTGTGGCAGAGTTGGTTGGACAGCTTCATATTTTTCTCAAATCAATCAACAACATGCTTCTTTTGGTTGGAAGAGAATCGACTCTCTTGATCAATATATTAGTCAAAATACCAAACAATTCTTTTCGTTTATAAGAAAATACAGACATCTGAGGCGGAGTTTGTTGGATAGCTTTGATTTTTTTTTTTTTTTGCTAAATCAATAAACAGCAACCCGCATTTTTAACAAATTAAAAAAGAAAGTGTCAATTCTAATTTTAAATAACAAAAAAAAAAGACGTCTGTTTAAAACAAAAAAAAACCAGTATATTAAAAGCTAAAAAAAAAAAGAAAGTCATATGTAAAAATTGTGTACATTTGAGATATTCAAAAAAAAAGTTAAAACTGTCCCTTATACTTTGAAATGTATCGAATCCAAACAAAAAAAAAAAGATGTCTGTAAAAAAAAAAAGTAGATTTAGAATGGAAATGCAAAAAAAAAAAAGGCATATGTAAAAAATTATTTACTTTTGAGATCCAAAAAAAAGTAAAAGTCTCCATTATAGTTTTAAATTTATCAAATGAAAACAAAATAAAAACTAATTATGTCCAAAAAAAAAAAACAACAATATATCAAAAAGAAAGCACTACAGCCGTATGTCAAAATACGATATATTAGAGAAAAAAAAAATCTAGCGGCCCGGTAATGTTATATCGCTCTGTTTTTAACTAGAAACAGCGCTGCCAAAGGCTGTACAGTGAATACTTTACAAATACCATTTTAATTATACAAAACAGAACTCTTGAAAATAATAAATAAATAAAGAATAACAAAAAACAAATAATCAATAACCAATAACATTTTTAATGATTTGGATATTTGGGGGTTTTTGAATTACCGTTCCTTTAATGTCAGGCACAGTATTAGAAAGCTGAATTCTTATATCTGGTGCAGCATTTAATCAGTTTCTGCACTTTGATTTTGTTGCAGCATAATATAAAATTCCTGCTTTATACATGTTATTATAAAAATTACTAATTCTGACAGGTTGGGATACTTTTCTGTTAAACTTATCCAAAAATTATTTAATTGCAGCCTTTTGCATTGTTATTGTAAGTCAGAGTCAGTAATTAAGTTAATCAGTTTTTCATAATCACTTGCAGTAAAACTTATTAGCTTAGCTGTAACATTAAATGGAATACAAACCGAGAATTGTCCTCAGAGGACTCTGAAAAATATTTCAAAAAGGATTGACTGTAAGTCATGTAACTGTTCAAAAATTACATTGGAAACTTTATGATATACTTTTGAATTTATTTCAGTTAAAAAATCATCCAAAACAGGAAAACAGTCAAATTTATTTTGTTTAACTTCAGAAATCCAGAACTGTAACTTTCTACTAAAAAAATGCAATTTTATTTTTTATGTCAAAAATTATAATATTTCTTTCCTTGTAATGATAAGTTAATTTCATTGCACTTAGTAAAAATATCTGCTAAATATGCAATACTCAACAATGATGAAGTATTTGTTAAAAATTCAATAAAATTCTGTCCCAGATTATTTGATGAAAAGAAAAGTAAAACTTATTGTGAAGTTCAAAAGGTTTCAACAAAGCTCTTCCTCTGGATAGCCATCTTACTTCAGTATATAATAAAAGTGCAATATGTTCACTAACCATTTTCTTACAAAAGATTTTAAGTAATCTGGATTGAAGTTGGCAGGATTTTATATAATTAATCGGTGCTTGTCTTATAGATAAAGATTCCGTTGGATGGCACCATTTTCACGCTAAAACTATAAAATATGACCATTCTCGGGCTGTTGATTATAATAATTTTACTGTGCTTTTTTGTAATGCGAAAATAAAAACAAAACAAAATCGTCTTTTTTAAATATTATTTTTTATTAACGTATACAATTTAAATGATAATAAATGTAAAATAAAATCAACAAATTACAATTTGATTCGTGTTTTTTATATCGTATACTTTTTAAATTGTGTTACGGCTTTTTTTTATCAATTTTCTATCGGATATTTTTTTACTTGTGTTACGGTTTTTTTTTTATCAATTTTCTATCGGATATTTTTTTACTTGTGTTACGACTTTTTTTGTTGTTGTTTAACTAAAAAATAATAATCGTAATAAAAGTAAAAGTTGTTACAGTTAGATTTAGGGTTAGTTTTAGGGTTAGGGTTAGTTTTAGGGTTAGTGTTCTGTTGTTTGTAATGCTAAAATAAAAAAATTCAAAATCGTAACCGTACTCGGACAAAAGAAAGAAACTCAAACTTTTTTAAACAACAACAAACACATACAGATGTCTTCTTTACTTATTAAACATGTTTATAATATTTGCTTTTTATGAAATTTACAAAAAAACCTGTGTATTTGGACTTTTCTTACTGGATATTTTTTCGTACCGCTCTTTTTTACTTCAAAAATATACAGACGGTAGAATCTTCTTTGTCTTCTGGAATGTTATGACCACAGGAACAGTACGTTACTTGACACGTTACCTAATTGCAATTCAGTAAAAACATAGATATTTAACATTTTCCCAAATAAAAGTTCAATACAGTACGTTGTAAAAAGTCTTAGAATTATTGCTTTAAAAAATCTGAACATTTCAATACTTTAAAATAAAATAAAAATCCAATGAAAACAACATTTCAATACAATTCAAATACAAACTCTCTCATCAAGCCGTAATTATTTGATAAATTGTGCGAATTCGGAAAATGTATTTGCTGCTATGCGACATACATGCTGTACTGCGATGTGACTTAGTGGCCTGCATTCTGTAGCACAACAAAAAAGTTTTATTATAGAAAATGTGGGTTCGAACGTGTCGGCCATGGAAACAGCGTTTTTATGTGTTTTGGTGCGAAACCGCACCATAGAGCGGCATCTTTAGCTAAAAGATGAGTACCAATTAATCATTTTATGGCTTCATCCAAAATGGTTTTTAAATATATTGAATTTTTTTTTTTTGTTACCAGTGCTTGTCTATGCAAAATACAGTGACTTTTCATGGCATTTGGAGCTACTTCCAAAATATGTGTAACAACACCCTTTCTATCATTACTTGTGCACCATATATACAAATATTGGTATATTTTTCCAATCAATTTCATGCTTTGTAATGTAATTACTAATACAAATGAATATATCTTCTTCAGTAGCTTTTTTTGAAGATATTCACATATGAGGAAATCTTTCTCAAAATTGATATCAAATACATATTGCACAAACACCACTAAAACAGCGAGACCAGTAATGTCGGTTGACTCATCCATTTGTAGCACATATTCTTTGCAGTTGATTAATTAATTGTAACTCTATATCCTTAATACAACATGAAATAATATTACTGGATAATTGTATTTAATCTAGTTTTTTAGTTGACTCTTCATTTAACATGCAGGATACAATATCATTCACACAAGATGTAATAAGTATACAATTCTATGGGCTTCACCATTATGTGCAATGCAATAACTGTATGAAAAGATGATTTTGTTGCATTTTCACTTTTAACAATTGTTGTCATTTGAAGTTTAGATTTTTCCAGGGATTCGTGTTGTTTCTTTGAAAAATGAATATCTTTTTTCTTTATAATTAGCATGTTTCATTTCAAAGTGCCCATGAAGTTTAGCTGGTGCCATTGAACTGTTGGCTAAAATTTTATAACATAAAATGCATAATGCATCAGGGGCATCTTTTTTTAATACATGTAAAGTAAAGCCTCAATTTAAAATAACTTATTATATTTTCATTTTTGGTATAGTCTTAGATGAAACTTGCTTGTTGATATTACATTTGAATGAAACCATAGTTTGCTGTCTATCCACTAATATATGAGAAGAAGTACTTCCCCTTTCTTGTTTTAAATTTCCAAATATCAAACAGAACCATAATAGAAACAAAAAAGGGGGTTATAAACAGGAGTGTAACACAATTGAAATTACTAAAGAAAATTACTAAAAAGTGTCAATAATATACAAATAATTTTAATAAGCTAAATTGTTAAAAAAAAAATGTATTTGATAAAATGTTTAATAACAAAAATTATTTGTGGGAAAATAAAGATTTGAATATATATATAACCATGTACAATAGTTACAAACTTTAATGGCAAAATAAATACTGAATATTATTATAGTACATAATTTATGATTATGTCCAGACTCAAAATTTGTAAAAATATACATTCCAACCACTTATAATAAAATGAAAGAATAATAAATAAATAATAATAAACTTAGACAGTTAAACAAAATAATATCATTATATGTATTAAGTGATGGTTGTGCATAGTATTTATAATACTGTAATTTTTGATAAATAAATAAGTATTGTCATGTATTGATGTCTGTATGAAACTCTTCATCTGCTAAACTTTGAGATTAACAATGAATTTGGGAATTCGTAACTAGATATTAGCACACTATTTTTCAGAACAATACAATTCACACATTTAAAACATAATTTAGTACAGTATTTAAAAATCATACAAGGCAACTAATTTACCAGAATATCATATTTTTTCACAGAACCCTTATTGACCTTCTATGGAATACCAGTATTCTGTGGAACATAGTCTGAGCAACATTAGTCTAAGCTGAAAAAAATAGGAACATCATTTTTAATCATTATTGATCCTGTGGAGTGGAGCACATAGATATTTATTTTACAACTTATCTCAGAAGTTGTAACTGTTGTTAACATGATTATAATATGATTATTGCATATTTTAAGAGTTAGTTTGAGTACATCATATGGGACTTGTAAATTGATTTAATGAATTAATGTATTTTTTGTCCCGATTAGATTATACATTCTTGTGATTTGATTTCTTGAAAATAATTTTATGATCTTATAATGATTTTTTTTTTTTTTTATAAAAGATCTAAAATTGAGATTTGTGAATAATCATTTTAAGAAGGTAACAATTACTTTAAAATAATTCCTTTACTCACCTTTAAGCAGAAAACTTAGCATAATTAGCTACATATATAATCAGTCATGAATAATTTATTTAATAATTGACATACACTAATAAAATATAATTAAATGGTTTGTCTATTGATATTCATGTGATTTCCAAGCATTGAATTTAACTGCTCTTGAGCTATTCACTCCCTGACTATATTAAACTTCACAGAAGAATAAAAATCAGTGGCAAGGTATTGCTAATAAGTATTAAATGATTATTTTGTGATTATAGTAATTTTTTTTATTTGGAGTCAAAAGTATGATTTTAACAAATAACAGTATAATGTATATGTATGTGCTATTAAATATTGGTTAGCATATGCACTTGCCTTTTTCTTGAACTAGATTCTCATATGATTTTTCAGATTGTAACTAGATTTTTATTTAAAATAAAAGACTGTCATCTGATTATTGATAAGTATATGAATATCTACTTATTCTTAGATAAAGAATAAAACAAGAATAGTCAAACTTTCATGGACCAAAAGTTGGAAAGTCTGATAAACAATATCTTCACTATTGACTCTTTTTTGAGGGTTTGTTAGAGAAACATTTGAACTGTAAAGTAAATTCTTATAATGACTTGGGTTAGAAGCACAAGATCTTTTACTTCTAAATAAACTCAATATAAAAAAAGCTATTATAGGATACTAGAGAAAAGTTGTTTAATCTTGGAACTGTCTTTAGAAATTGATAGTTTTCTAACAACATCAAAGGTGAAGATATCTAATTAATTTATATGTAAATGACTCCACACTTAGCTTTGTTTACATTATAATAAATCCATGAAAATTTATAAGTCAACAATTCTTTGTGAAAGATGAATTATAATTTATAAGATATCAAAATGTCATGAGTTCTGAATTTTTATATCTATATAAAAAAAATAGCTGTCTTGGTTTAAATCCTTATAACAACTTTGGTTAGAAGTAAAAGAGGCTCTTTTACTTTTAATTAAACTTAAAATAAAAAAGCTATTACAGGACCCTTGAGAAAAATTGTTTAACTTAGTACTGTTGTTTCTTAGTGATGACCAAAGTAAAGATATCTAGTTAATTTATAAGTAAATAATCCCATATTTAGCTTTGTCAACATCATAATAAATTCATGAAAATATATAATTTGACATATATCAAAAATGATTTAATGTTCTCGGAATTTTTTTCCTTTAAATTTTAATATTAGAGTTAACAATCTAATTATATTATTAATGCATAATTTAAAGTTTTTTGTTGAACTTGATACATCATCTTTTGTCAACAGATCCATTGATAATTTGACATTATTTAAGAATTCGTTTTTTTTATTTATATTATATTTCAAAGACTTTACAGGAAACTAATAATAATAATAACTCAATATTAATTCATTCACAAAGTGATTAAATAACATTTTGGCAATAATTTTCTTATTCTATTTCACTCAAAGTTGATACAAATTCTGTATAGAAATGAGTAATTCAAAAATATTTAAAGGAAAGCAATTTATATTTTGTGAATAATTTTTACTACAATAACTTTTGTTTTGAAAGCCAATCAAATAATTACTGTAATAATTATAATTAAATTAAAAAAGAAAATATGTCTTTACTTTTAACAATTATCTATCTGTTTGATTAAATAATGTTTTTTGTGGGTATAATTTTTGTTTGGAAGGAGTGTGAGACAGATTATGCTCTCTATAATAGAATATATTGTGAATGATTAATTTATGTATTTATAAGATTTTTATTTTTTTTCTTATGAAAAAAAGATATAGGAATTAAAGGGATAATGTTGCATTATTTTTAAAAATGTTTCAGGATTAGAATGACATATGTCTGAATTTAAATATCAAAGTGAATAAAATGGTGATTAAATGGTAGTATTAAAAATAAGATAGATGTGAAATAAAATGAGTGAAGGAATATTTGTTAAAAAGGTGAATATCCAATGTTGAATATAAGTTGAATTAATGTTATATATAAAGCTCGCAAAATAAGCTCCTAACACTCTTTGAGAATATCCTCAACTCCAGACTGGTTTCTACTACTGGCATCGTCAGTGAGGTGTTAGGATATTCAAGCATTAGATTAAAAATACTAGGACAAGCCTAGCACTTTATCTAATGTATAACTATCAAGTAGAAAATCTGAAATTTTCAGACATCCATATATCTTCCAATCCAGCTATCTAACTTAAATAGCCATATGAGACTGAACTAAGTTCGGATACACCATATATTAATAGCTTTAGCAATATAAAATCACCAAAACCTTAATAGCAAAAAATAAAATTACAAAAAAAAATCAAGTCAGATGTCCCATGACCTAATTTAATAAGCTTGTGTTTACAAATGTTATATATAGAGCTCGTAAAATAAGCTCTTAACAAGCTTTGATAATATCTCCAACCCCAGACTGGTTTCTGCTACTGGCACCATCAGGAAGCTCTATATATAACACTTGTAAATATAAGCTTATTAAATTAGGTTATGTGACCGACATCTGACTTGATTTTTTTTTGCAAGTTGAATAAATAAATGTAAATGAAAAGTGGTGAATTTTAAATAATTTGTATTAAATGAACAAAAGAAAAAGTAATTATTAAAGTTATGTTTATTAATTTAGCTTTCATCATAAAAATATCTTAGTCTATTTATTTATATATCATTATTTCATATTCTTAACACTAACTTAATTATTAATATTTACTAAAATAGGAGAGTATCTTAATTATAAAATACAATAAAAGATGATGAATCAAAAGATGAATGAAATTTATCATTTACTTTATTTATTTTTCTAATAATAATTACTAATATTTTAACTAAATTAATTATGATTATTAAATTTATGGATATGGTTTTTGTTATTTTAAAGTATATTATTTTTAATTAAGCTCTAGCAGAGTATATTATGATTGAAGATTAACTTTAAGTTTTCTTTTAAAACAATAGATCCTATAACAAGAAATCCTAATATATATACTATTGTCTTAGTGTTTATGTTTTGATTTTATTAATAAATATGCTTTATTAAAAATTAACATTTTGGTATGTTTTGTTTTTAGACAATATAAATTTTGCCATTGTCTCAGTATAAACAGAATATTATTTGATGAGCACATAAACCTGGATAGGTTTTTTTTAATGAGAAATGATTATCATAATCTATCTTCAGTCGTCTGCGCCCCTTCCTTCCATTATAATTAATATATTAATTAAAATAATTATAATCATGAAATATATTGTATAATTGTTGTATGAAAGATAATAAATAGTTTAGATTAGTTCTAAATAATGCTACATTGCATTTAAATAACTACTATTAAAAATATGAATACAATTATTTATTTTTTACAAAAACACCAGTAAATGGAAGAAAATGCTTTGTAATTTACATTTTGGTAATTTTAAATCCAACATATTTCTTAATTTAAGTACTTAAATCGCATGACAAATAGGGATTGTATCTGAATTGTGTCTACTCTCTTTAAATTTATTACATATATAAAATATTTTAATGAATAACAAAATAGTTGAATGGTTTGTTTCTTGAGAGATCATGTTGATATTTAAGCTCTGAAAATTATGAATTGAACTGCAATCTATGGAACTTCAGCCTTTGAGTCTACAACTCTACCATAACACTAAACTATGCAAAGCATTTTAATGAATTACATATATATATATAATTTAAAAATTAGAATGATAAATCTATAAGATATAATAAGGTATTATTATTTGTAATGTGCTTGTCTATATATTTATTAAAAATAACTCAAACCCAAATATGCATGTAAAATTTTAAAAAAGTTTTTTTTTTTTTTTTTACACAAATGAAGTTTGTAATTAGAATACTTTTAAAATTTTAATAAAACTATATGAAAATATTTGAAATACAGGCATTCTTTATATACATGTGTGTGGTCATGTGTATCATTGATATAAGATAGTGTGGTTAGTTGAAGGGTACTTGAAAGTCTGTGTTCAAATCCCATATATTTAAAACTATGATTAAAAATTGTTTTTCTGCTTTTTTTTTTGTTTGTTATATTATATTGTCTCAAATGTCAATTTAGATTATTGTGATTAAAACAAAAAAATATATATATCAAGATGACTATGTCGATTATTTATTTTATTAAACTCTTTAATATTTTAATGTAAATATAAATTATATGCTCTGAAATGCAGTCAAAGGAAAGCTATAACTGAATAACGATAAAATGATTTATAAAAGAAAATGAAGTTGTAAAACATGCTATATCAAAACGGTTTAGAAAAAAATATAAAAATTTTCAAGTACTATTCTATTCATGGTGAGGGATAAAAGCACTCATATGCACACAATATATGGAATATGATATCCAAACTATTGATAAAAATAATTTCATTTCTATTGGAATTTTAAATTTCTTTCAACATAGAATTTTTTAACACATCTATTTGATATTCTGTAGTTATCAAATTTTTTTTTTTGTCATTATCTAATTGTTAAAATAAAGTTATATTCTGATAATAATTAAAAATTTGATAGTTGTATTTTGTTAATTGTTGTTATATTATAACTACATTGTAATTTTATATTATAATCATGTTTTATTTTATTTGAAATGTTTTATTTATTTAAAACAAATGAAGTGTTACATATTTTTTTTAAATAATTTTTAAAAGTCAATCCATTATCCAAATCTTAATAAATTGCTTTTCACTTCACTTTCAACAGCAATATTTCTAAATTCAAAAATGTTTAATTAATATTTTTTTAATATTAACTAAATGTATATAAATATTTAATAAAGATAATTATTTAAAAGGTTTCAAAGTATAACAAAATAAAAATTTTGTCTATAACAATTTTTGAAGAATTTTATCTAAAAGAAGTGTTTGAGCATCAAAAAGGAAGTAGAATAGTAAAGTTTCATTAATCAATTTGTTTAGATTTTTGACTTTCCACAATTGGAAATTGATTTGGTATCTTAAGTTCTACAGCTAGCTCTTCTTACTTCCAGAATTATAGCTTAGTGCAAAAGAATATTAAATTTATTTTATTTCTAATTAGTTTACTATTTAGCTACAAGGATATATTAAGTAATGTGTTTTATTATTAGGCTTCTATTGCTCAGAAATTATATGAAAGCAAAATTAAAAGCTATAAATATTGATTGTTTTTAAAAAAAGGTAAAAATATCCCAATTGCATTTTATTGAATTTTTTTTTTAATAATTTACTAGATGATTAATTAAAGATATATATTTTAGTAAGATGAATTTCAATTTTATAAGAAGTTTCAAATCTAAACCCAAAAAAAAAATACAAAAATGATATTTAAAAAATCCTATAGAAAAAGATAATGGGCAGTGTTGATCTTTTGCCATAAAGTCTTTATACAAAATGTCCTATAGTTTTATGTATGATTTTATATTAAAGATAAAATATGTAAATTATCTAAATACTTTTTTTAGCTTTTATTTTGTTTTTAAATAAATACCTATATTTTGTAAAATTTAAGAATGTGATTTTTTTTAATTAAATGAAAAAAGATTTATTTTATTATCATTGAAACAATTCTTAAAATTCTTTTTAAAAAATGAATTGGTAATTTTTATTTCTTCTAATTACTAAATTGTTACTGAAATTGTAATCCCTTAAAATTAATTAGTCAAAACGTGATTGTCTTTAAATCATTTAATTTTTATTTTCCAATTTAAATTTTAGTGTAATTTTGAGATTTGAGATAATATATCCATATACTATATATATGTATTCATATGCAATAAATCCAATTGTTGTTATTCTACTTAGAAGTCATCCATGTAAGCACGAGTAAATCTTTGTTGCCAAAGATTGTGCCAAACAGAACTCACTCTCATTAGGTAATATCAATTGTACTATATTCATGTATAATAGTCACTTTTATTTTTGCATTATAGCTAATAGTTGGAAATTTTTAATAACTTAAGATTTTTACCAATACAGTGGTATTTAGTGCAATGGGAAATACCATAAACATATCTGAAAATCTGTCTAATGCTATTATCTTGTATCTCTCAATTACTTTTACTTACAAAGATACCCTCCAAATAGAATGATGTGAAATGAATAATTGCAGCTATCGAAATAGATTATAGGATTTTAAAATATGTTAGTTTGTTTGGAACATGTATATGTGTATATTTGTGTGCATGGGTGGTGAAAATTTTATATTATTATAAGATCAAGTGAGGAGTTAAACAAGACTATACTTTAATCTTCTTTGATTTTTCTTTACTTCTTTTATGGTACGCGTTTAAAGATTTTATGTTTTCATTCATATTAGATCTGATGGTTTATCATTTAATATGACACAAAAGCATCAAAGCATTATCATAAAGCATACCTTTGCTAATGATGCAGTTCTTGAGATTCATAATGAGGCTATCCTATTTTAATTACTTTGTGACTTTAAAAGATATAACATTTTTTTACTGCAATAAAATATCATAAAGACTGTGACCTTTGACTAAAAAATAACAATACTTTCTAATATCACTTGAATTAGACATAGTCTTTATACTGTCCAAACTTTAAATTGTCTCATGTTCATAGTCACTAAGATATTTCTTCATAAAGAATTAAATATATTATTAGGAAAAGTAATCAATATATTTTGTAAGCTACAAAAATGATCATGAAATAATCAAAGACTAACTCAAGACAGTTATAATTTACCATGGTCATATTTTTTTCCATACTTTATATTACTTAGATCTGAAAAACATATATTGTCTTTAAACATGAATATTAATTTAAATAAAGTAAACAATTCAAAGATATTGAAACATTTGTCATCATCCCATCTTTTGTGCAACATTTTACAGAAGACTAAAGTGCTTAAGGCAGTAAACTTTTAAAAATATGTTTTTGGTGGGTTATTCAAGAGAAGAATTAAAAGATAAATCAAAACTAAAACACAATCATATCTGCAATATATAATTGAAATATTTTTATTACTCCTACTAATTCAGAAAAAGATGTGTAAAAATCACACTTATTGGGAACAAATGTGATTAAGTATAATAACTTTCATAAATATATGATAGGTAAGCTAAAATAAAAAGATTGCAAATGCAAAGAGAGCAAACCCAAGGGCATGATTAATTTCTTTTCAAACTGTTGTTTATGCCATTTAATTATGATCATATCCAGCAATGTAGGAAACTGTATATAATAACACTTGAAATCCAGTTCATATTTTTTACTCACTCTATTCTTGAATCATTTGAAAAAGGTTATTATTGATGATGATTTTTACTCTTTAAGAAAATTTCTTTTCTCAATAACATGATAATTCTAAAAGTCCAAATTAGCACTTTTAGTGTGTAATAGCTTTTGAAATTTAACATAAATAGTAGACACTCCTGAATATCAATATTATTTTCATTGATCAATGACTATTTATTAAAAAAATAGGTTTGACATACACAATATATATATATATATGATTAAATATATTATGTTTATACTAAATTTAAGCTTGTAAAAAACATTTTTGACTCTTGAAACAATTTACTAGCAATTTATTTTTATTGTTATTATATTTATTACAAATATCTATTAAAGGTATTTAAAATTTTCAATAAATCTTTAATATTTTTTTATATTTTAAAATTTATTGACTTATTGTTGTAAATTAATATATGAGAAAATTTTAAAATGTTAATATACAATAAAATAATTTCTGTTAATCAGCTTTAAAATATCATTACAAATATTCATGCCTAGATAGTTTTCAAGTTATATAGACTCGGAAGTTTCTAGAATCCAGTTTGAAATTTCATTTAGTTTTATAATTCACTTAGGCTAAATTGAAAATAGATAAAGTCTGCTTTATCTTCTAGAACTAGTATTGATTAAAAGTAGTATTATTGTATTGAAATCTAAATGAAGAATAAACTTATGCTTAAATAGCATGCTACGTGAAGTCATTATTATACAGGAACTACAAAGCAGTTATAATTTGATGAAATATCCAAGTAAAATAGAATAAAACAGGCAAGACTCTCCATATAATAATGCCACTCAGTGCAAACCAGAGTAATCAATGGATGCAAAAAGATTTGTGCATAAAATCTCTATCTAATGCCTACTCATCCAATATTCCCAGACTAGTTTTTAGCTTGTGGCTTTCATCAGTGAGGAGTCTTAGATCTGAGAGCATTGCATCTAGATTTTAGGATCTAATGCAACCCTCCAGCAGCCACCTTTTGTCTCTACTTAACTACAAAACTATGTGTCTAAAATTGAAAACATAATATTTTCAATCCAAGCTCATTAGCTTTTTGGTGTCTTTGGTTTTTTAATAACCATAGCCACTACTATAATGTGATGTTTAGTGGTTTAAAATAGAATAAACTGAACTTCCCACACTTATTATAATTTTTATAATTTCAGATTTTTCTTCACTATTAATAATTATGTAAGATTTAATATGCTTGACGTATATAATGAAATTAAATTCATAAAAAAATTACACTAATATTTCTTAAGGCTAAGTGCTTTCAGAGCATTCGACTCCATATTCATGGCCTCCCAATCTAATAATTTATGCAAATCTATGCAAGCTCATTTATATTGTCCATCTCTTTGATATGTATCCTTCCTGTCTATTGCCTTCAAGTTTCTTGCTATATACCATGCTTCTTTCACCTTCCTTTTGATGTCATTTCTCTCAGTGGAAATTATTAGATTGGGAGGCTATGAATATGGAGTCGAATGCTCTGAAAGCCCTTAGCCTTAAGAAATATTAGTGTAATTTTTTTATGAATTTAATTTCACTATATACGTCAAGCGTATTAAATCTTATATAAATTTTTATATGCAGGAATGCAAACATATTTTATAAGGATAACTTTATCAATATATGAATGAAAATTTCCATAACCAGTATGATGAGTATGGTTGATTTTCAGATATAGTGGTTATATTTTATTTTTTGTGAACTTCTGTAAGTTCACCACCAATCTCATTGATTAAAAAAACTTTGGGTGGAAATTATTTTCAACAGTTTAATTCTCTTTCTGTTTTTTCTTCTTCTCTATTTGTAAATAAATTATATAATTAGGATTGTATGTTATTGCTTGACTTCACAATTTGATCATGGTAAATATTAATCTCATATATGTACTAACATATATATTGCCTATGTTTTTATATAAAAATATGTAAAAGATAAAACAACCTTTAAATAGCCCTCTACAAGAAAAAGGCTTTTTAGAAACTTTAAGAGTCATAATGATAGTTGCCAATTGCTGATTTATAGTGAGGTGTAGAGTTTTCTCTTCTTGGATTTATCCTTCGATTGGCTAGATATGAATGTACTTTATATGTATATAAGAGATTTATGAATTTATATGTAAAGTTTAGAAAATAAAATCTTTGAAAATAATTTAAAAAGATTTTTAAGTTTTTTTCTAAAGCTTGAATTTAATATTGATCTTAAAATAATCAAGTTTTTTAAAACTTATTAAATATAAAATTTTATAATGATTAGGCATGGATTGATTTACTAAAAAAAATCTTTTGAACAATTAATAGATTATGAGGTTATTCTATAACGTAAAATTAATTTGGTGAATTAGTATCATCTATAATGCTTAAATATATTACATCGTAATGAAACCAAAAATATTTAATGATTTAATTTGTATTATTATTTTATATAATTATTGAACAACATATTTCATCAACAATGTTTTATTTGGGATCAAATCATATAAAAAAATTGAAATGAAATATTGCATATAGAAGTATTAATTTTATAAATAATTATGTGCAATTTTTAAAAAGAAACTAACAAAACCATTATTGATACAGAGGTAAAAGGCAAACAGTAGCAAATTACAGACTTTATTTTGCAAATAAAAATTTATTTATATTCTAGCTGTACCAAGGCTTTGCTCACATTATTACATTAAAAGAACGTGTAATGTAGTTGATAATTTAAAATATATTTAAATAATATTCACATGAAATAATAATACATCAGTTATGAACAGCAGGTAAAAATAATTATTGTAATGCATTTTTATAAATAATGTTGTAGGTCATTTTTAACTGCTCTTAATAACTAATATTATTTCATCAATATATCTTTTAAATAATTACAAGCTTCTTACACTTTTTAAGCAAAAAATATTTATTATTTTAATTACAGTTTCAACTGTTCCTTGCAGTCTTCTTCAGATCTACAAAAATTTAAACATTATAATAATACAACCAAAACTTATATATACATTAATAAATTAACAATCAATTTTTACATATAACAGCACTCTTAAACACTATACATCATATATTACATTATATTACTAAATTACTTAATCCTTAAATGCTTTAAAATTTTTAATTAATTTTAATCTTTAATATTTTATATTTCCTTTTTTTTTTTATACATTTTAAAATATGCTATTATATATATATATACACACACACCATAATACCTCCTCCCTATAAAAATTTTTTAAAACATACATAAATTTTAATTTTTATACATTATTTATTATATCACATTTCTTAATTCTTTAACTTTATAATTTAAAATCTTATAAAACCTTCATATCCCTCAATAATTTATAATTTAAATACCTTTTATATATATTAAATACATTTTTCTTTATAAATACAAATCCTTATTTTTATTATATGTTATTTTATTCCTAAATTATATTTAATTCTTAAATTTTATATTTTAAAAAAATTCTTAAAAACCTTTATTCCTCTATTACTTATATACCTATTAAATTAATATTCCTTACTCATACCAAATTATTAACATTTTTAAATATATACTTGGCCTTATTTATTACCTTGCATACTCATATAACATTATAATCCTTACAATATCTTTACTCACTATCAATTCTTACTATTATAAATTTCTTATATTTTTATTTCTATTACTTAAATTATTTAATAAATCTTTTACCTCATTCTATTTCTCTACTTTTCCCTTTTCCCCATTTTATTTCACTATCCCAACATTCTCCCAACTTCCTTTTTCATTTTATTTAACACAGCTCCCTCTATTATCTATTTAAAAAAATTTAAAACATTTTTATTTTAATTATATATTATATTATGTTCATTCCCTTCACCCTCCTCTCACACCAACATTTTTTACCCCCTATCTGTATTAATATTTGGTTTTATTTTTCCTTATTTTTCTATCCTTCTATCATCTGCATAACTAATCATCCTAATATCCTTTCCTAAATTATGCCTGTCTCTATAAGATGCATATACACTGGTGATCCTTTATTAGACTTATGCTGCATCAATCAAGTATATATTGAATTCTTCATCTCCCCTACATACTTATTTCTAATTCCTCTATCCTTACACATTTTACACTATCTCATATACCCCATTAATATATTTCTTTTCTTTATTTATATATTTATCTATATGTTATAACATTCTTAAAATTTTTATTAATTTTCCTAATTATATTATTAATTCTTCTAACTTTTCTACTATCATTAATTTTTATCCCTATATATCCCTCCTTTTTATTAATTTTCTCCCCTCTTTCTCCTCTTTTTTATATAATTCTACCTTTCTTTTATTCTTTCTTATTACTTCTTCTGGATAATCATTACTTCTAAACTCCTCAATTATTTTCCTTATTTCCTTATATTCTCCTTTATCAGTACAATAATTAATTTTTCTATACACCTTTGAGCTTATAGAACTAATTTTAAATTTCTTATCCATATTAGACCCCCAATTTACAACATTACTCTTACATATTTCTCTATACATCTCTATTTCCACTCCACCTCTTGCTTTACTATATTCCTTTCTTATCATTACATCTAAATATGTTGATCTATTTTCTTTCTCTCATTCTATTGTAAAATTTGCATTTTTGTCCAGTTTATTAATTTTATCTAAATATCTTTTAATTTGTCTTTCCCTCTTGTTAATTATCACGAGAAAATCATCTACATACCTTTTAATCATTATTGGTGCATTTTCATCTTTTATCATTATTTCTTCCATACTCTGCATATAAATCTCACTCAATACCACACTCAACGCACCTCCTATCAACAACCCTTTCTGTTTATAAACCACCACCCCCATTAAACTCAAATGTAACATTTTTACAACCTAATACCATTAAATTTTCTAATATTTCTATAGGTATTTCTATTTCCTTTTCTCTATCTTCCTTATACCTATTCATTACTATTTTAATCACTTTTTCCATATCAATATTTGTGCACATAGGTATTACATCTATCTTTAACGATGTTAAATTATACCTATTATATTCCTTTACTTTTAATTTCCTTCACCAATTCTTTATAAATGTTACATTCTCTCTATTTACATATTTCCTAAAAAACTTTCCCAACCACTTTGATACCTTATAATACGAACCTTTTCCATTAATTACTGGTCTTAATAGTATATTTTCCATATAAATCTTTGGCACCTCATATATCTTTACCACTTCACAATCCTTACTAACTATATTCTCCAATACCCCTCTATTTATTATTCCCTTATTACATAAACCTTTAATCATCTTATATATTTTATTATTATTTGCCTTAGTATCATCCTTCCCTATCTTTATTAAAAAAAAAAAATATTTTAACAATTCCTCCATTTTTTTTATATACTCTTCTTTATACATCATAACTAATTTACCTCCCTTATCTGACCTTATAGAAATTATATCTTTATCATATTTTTTTTTTTCATTTTTTTAACTTCATCCATTTTTATTTTTTCTTTCACTTCATCCTTATTACTCTTTACATTCTTCATTTTGTATATCATTATTTACTTCTTTTAATTTATCTATCCACCTTATGTCATCTCTATTCATAATATTATACACATTTTCATTCTCATAATAATATATTCTATAGTTTTCTTCCAAAAACTTCTGCACCATTTTCTCCATTCCTATCTGCAACTCCATTATATCTTTTCTTTTATTATTTCCATATGGAACATATTTTAATCCCTTATTTATTATTTTTAAATCTCCTTCCAATTTTACCAATGTCACATTACATATATTACTTTCTTCTCTCATCTTTACTTTATTTGCTTCATCTTTTCTTTCTCTCATTAACTTATCCATTTTCTTTTCATGTCTTATCCTAGTTTTATTATTAATAAAATCTTTTTTTATTATTATATAACTCTTCAAAAACTCTCTCTTCTTTTCTAGTAATTCTACTAACCAATTTTCTTTCCAATTTTTCAATCTCCTTAAAAATTTGATTTTTATTCCTATACCCATTTCTTATCTATTTTTTTAATAGTCTTCCTCCCATATTCCTTATCATATCTCCTTTATTCTTCATAATTCTTTTTAACTTCTTCATTTTAACAAAATTTGGTATAAGATTATTCATATATTATTCTTAATATTATTTAATCTTATTAATAATCTCCATCCCCTATTTATAATTTTTGACACTTCTCCTTCCACCAATTTAATATATACTATAAACTTTTTAACATTATTATTATTATCCATCTTGGTTGTATCCTCCATAACATCCAAACTTTTTCTCCAAACCATTTTTGTGTATTATCCTTTATATTTTTAAACAATTCTATAAACACTTCTTCCTCTTCCTTAATTTTGCTTTTTATATACAACAATATATCTTTTAAATAATTACAATTTTCTTACATCTTTTAAACAAAAAATATTTATTATTTTAATTACAGTTTTCATGGTTCCTTGCAGTCTTCAGATCTACAGAAATTTAAACATTATAACAATACAACCAAAACTTACATAAACATCAATAAATTAACAATCATTTTTTACATATAATAACATTGTTAAACACCATACATCATTTATTACATTATATTACTAAATTACTCAATCCTTAAGTGCTTTAAAATTTTAGATTATTTTTTAATCTTTAATATTTTATATTACCTTTTTTTAAACATTTTAAAATATGCCATTATATATACACACCATAATACTATGTAACGGTCTGATTTGTATGATTCGTTAACATAGTGCAGAATTTGACCACTACACAGAACAGCAGCACCATAGTAAGGAAAGTAGTTTATTGTTTAAGGCTCGAACGGGATCTTTAGCTACAAAAGAATATACATGTACATGGAAAAATATGGGTGATTTATTTTGTAAATTATGTAAGGAAGGAATAGAAAATATTAGGCATTTGTTAATTGAATGTAAATGTTTGAAAACAGAAAGGGTACATATAATGAAGTTGTGGAAAAATAAATATAAAAAGAGTGATTATACAGAAAGTGAATTATTGGTTTTTATGCTGGGTTTGGGAAAAAATAAGGGGATTTAGATATAAAGGTTATAGAGTTGACAAAGATTATGTTGTGGAAATGGGATAGAGCAGATTATGGGTAAATTTAAAGTGATGAATGTAAAATAAAGTAGCTAACAGATTTATCTGGGCATAATTGCTGAGATATTCTTGACTTTGTTTAAGAGAAGCCATAATATATCACATCATCAGTAGTACTGAGTTCAAATATAGTTTATCAGTGCCACAATACACTCTACGAAACAACGCATCTGATGCCACATTAGTAAATATTTCTTTAGGCACGGTGGTCATGGAGATGCAAGAGATTCAAGACTTTATTTTCGAGTTAGCTATATATAAGATTAATATTAGACATTTATATTTTAACTGATCGAGGAAATATTATATTGAATGGGTGTTGAATAAATAAATATGTAACGGCAGACGTATAGTTTAAAATTATTTATTTAGAATATTTTGTAATAAATCATTTAACTAATAATATTTGGTTATATTTAAAATCTCAGTAGTGGGATTTTCCAATACTGTTATATTAAAGAGATATATTTATTTGGCTGATGTCATCTAACTACCTAAATTCTCGAGCAAGTATTTCAAGAGCATGCCTTCAGGATTTATATCTTTGCAATGCAAGAGTCTAAGGTAGGATTAATAATCGTAGCGGCGGACACATATTTATTTAATTAAAGAAGATATTTACTAATTACTATGGACAGACATTTATTTGAGAGTGAGTTATATCACTAATGCAGAGATGGAGTTAAATATTGAGTAATAAAGTTAATAATCAAAAACATGTGGTACGTCTAGAAAGGCGATATGAGGGTGGCAGTATATTAAAACTGCAAAGCCGTGGATGAGTTTAGAACAACAGGCTAGCATTTGCCATAGGCCCAAAAGATAAGGTGTCACATGAGCATAATCAGGGGCAAGTGGTTCGTGCCACGATTACTTCCTGACTGCGTGACAGCGTCAAGCCCTATGAGAACATTTATTTGTCTGCTTGTGTAGGACGACTGGGATTAATTTAAATTCTATAGAATCTGGAATATCCAAGGCTTATAATAGGTCATCGCGTCTCTAAAACGTAACATATGTATAATTTACAGAATATTCTGTTAAGATTTAATATGTATTTATAACTCAGCCCTACATCATCGTCATTTAATAAAGAACGTTTTGACTCTCAAAGAAATGCAATTAATGAAATTATTATTTAAAATTTAATAAAATATAAAAGCAATAGGTAAGTTGGGTGGATATTAATAACTAATATGTCAGCCATTTGCTAAGTAGTAGACCCTCGCATTTACAATAAATGAAGCACCAAATGCGTGTCAACTTATATGAAATAAAGTAATTTATAGAAATAAATATTAATTAGGATTTGCAGGACATGCATCCAATGTTTCAGGCAATCATAAATTGATATTTAGAGAATTATGGAGATTCCCGAGCTGACCAGCCAAGATGATTATATAAAAGAAATATATTAATAGATCACTGTACAAGATGGCAATCATGTTGATTAAGATCTATATTTAAATTTGGCGAGGTCCGGTTGGAAATCTTATAGGCATGCTATCATTATATAATAAAAAGATGTAAAATTAGAAATACGTACTCAAGAAAAGACAGAATTAGGTAAGCTAGATTATTAAAGAAATTTACATAATTAATAATTAAATTCATAGTTTTACAATTTATAGTTTTACAAGTTATATAGAGAGTGAGCTATAGTGTGATTAATATTTAGAGTACAGGTACCTGTTTATACGAAGTTTTCAGATTCAGTGGTTAGTAGCAAATTGTTCATGAGTTCAGAAGTAGCAGTTCTTTCCAGCATTTAGATTATTCATTTAACAGCAGCAGCTTTCTAATTGTTTGGGCAGCAGATCTTTTTGGTTGATTTTGTGGAGGGCACATGTGAAGGTTCGGCATACAATCGACCATCTCCGGGGGAAGAATAGTCCAGGCACTTTCTACTCGAACATACTGTGGTAGGTAAATTAATTTAAGATTTCTGGATCCTCTCAACTGATCACGAGCAAAGCTAAAGTCTAACTAAAAGTTCTTAGAAAATTCAGAATGTCCTCTTTTCTTGACCTTATCTTTTTTTCACTTTGATTCTATTTTTTTTAGCTCCACTCATTTGCCCCGAGGATAATCGGTGCATTTTTATAAAATTAATTAATTCAGAAAGCTGCATTTCTATTGTTTAGGTTTATTTTTACAATTTTGTAATTAAAGCTTTTAGGGAATTTTTCTTTATAATTAATCTATTATCTCTCATCGACTGTTGCTTACAAAATTTCAAATACAAAAGGGAATATACAATTATTTTTACTTTTATTTAAATTACAATCAAATTTCTAAAATTATTATTAATATGAAATTTAAACACAGCAATAAACTAATCAACTTTATAATTTAAAATAAATAGTTAAAGTTATATAAAATTATATAACTAAAAGAGAAATATAAACTATATCAATTATTTTTATTTATTGCTTTAAATTTGTTATCGAAAAGTGTATGTGTTTATGGGGGATTTTACATATATTTATTCATTTTTAATATTGCTACACACACAATTCGATACCAAAAAGTTTAAATTTGGGTAGGATATGGTGGTGGATGAGAGATGATAGAAAAAGGTGAAACTTAATACATCCTCCCTAAAATATTATTTCATGTAAATATTCTTTAAATACATTTTAATTCTCAACTATATTACATTGTTTTATTTTAATAATGTGAGCAAAACTGACCCACAGCTTTTCAAACATTAGTAGAATAATAACAAAAACATAAAAGAATATAATGTAATTGATTATTAAATTATATTTGTAATTTTTAAATATATAAGAACATTTTGAGCAGTAAAAATTTTTTTATGTTTTATTATGTAAATTCCATTTTTGAATTTTGATGTATTGAATATCATATAAAAAAATCTCAATAATGCTCTCCATTTTCTAGCTGTCCTATCACTGTTATTAGAATTAATGACAGTTATTAGTTATTAATAACTATTAATTATTAGTTATTGATGATTAAAATTTATTTACATATTCTACTAGTTAGCTTTATCTCACATTAGTAGAATGTTTAATAATTAAAATATATTTATGTATTTCATTTTCAATTTTTGGATATATTGAATATCAAATAAAAATTTTATTAGATATTTCTCTCCGTTTCTCTAGTTGTCCCTCTTGCATTAACAGAAAATTTGATATTTAAAAATCATGTCTGCCACTTGATGATGCTATTTCTAGCTAAGTTGCTAGAAATATGCCATTTCCGCGGCCGCAGCCAAGCAGATAGTTTTCCTTTCTATGATAAAACACAGAAAGAGTCAGTTTACTTGGCTGCTGGCTACCACTGTGGCATTTTCTATGCTAAAAGCACGGAAAAATGCCTTCATTGGCTGCCGTAGTTAGTTGTGTTATGCATTTTGTCGTAATGCTGGGTTGTATATTTTCACTACAATATCATGTGACGGTATGTTGACTGCATCTTGTCTAAATAATTTAACTTTTCAGGTCGACCTTTTTTTGTTTCATGTGAACTGATCTACTGGTACCTTCTAACACTTTTAACAGTGTCATCACTGTTCCATCAGGATGGTGTTAGTGTTACAAATTGGATTTTAGGGTGGGACACAGCACTATTTTGAAAATCACGATGAAATTAACGTATCATGAGAAATTATCTGAAACAGGGAAGATGGCTGCTTTCAAATCTCAAAATTGCCAATTGCCAGACACCGGAGTTGGATTTCATTATAATATTTTGTTATAATTATTAATAACTTTATTTGATAAATTGCAATCGAATTTACTCCCCCCCCACCCCAAAACGCAGTGTCTGATTAATTACTGTCCAAAAAAGGGATAAAATGTGATTTAATTTTTTCTTAAAAAACTACCGTAACTTTTTCGATATGTAAAAAAAAAAACAAGCCCGTCTCTGATTAATTAGTGTCCAAATAACCCTCCACTATATTTACTATTATTTGTTATTACATTAAAGATCAGCCTTTTCAAGCTATTGTGCATGCGTTTTTTATGAGTGTTAATAATAAATGAATACTGTCACTCCCAACACTCGTAAAAAGCGCATGCACAATAGCTTGAAAAGGCTGATCTTTAATGTATTACAATTTATAAAGCACAGCGCTATAAAAATAAATGCTTATTATTTGTTATTAAAAAAGTAACAATTTTATATATATATACACACACACAAAAAGAGTGCAATATAATTCTTACCCTCCAAAACACATTGTCTGATTAATTACTATCCAAAAAAAGGGGGTAAAATGTAATTTAATTTTGTATTTAAAAAGTACCGTAACTTTTTCGATATGCAAAGTAACAAAAAAAAAAAGAAGCCCATATCTGATTAATTAATGTCCAAAAAAGTCTCCAATGTACTATTATTTGCTATTGGAAAGTAACATACTTTTTTATCAACACCCACAAAAAAAGCCAGTCTCTGACTAATTACTGTCCCAAAAAGTCTGCTTACATTTTTATATTTTGTTTATATATATATATATTTTTAATTTTATGGACATCATAGTTGTATAGAATGGCTAGCCCAGGAATGTATATCAATGTGTTTTTGCTTAGTATCAACACCATCAAGCAGCTGACACAATAGATCAGAACATTACCATATATTGTAACCTGCCACCAGTGCGGGAACAAAACCACACAAAATTGATGGATCGGAAATCAAAAGCTATAAACAGTTAAAAGCACCAATCTAATAAGGATAATATTAATAACAAACTAATCTTAATTGCTTTGACAAATAACTATTTGCTAATTAACAATTATCTAGCTCAGAATAATGATAATAATAGTAATAATAAATTTCTTCATGAGACTTCCCATACTGAGATGTACGGTCTCTTTAAAGTCAAATAAGCATCAAAGATACTTATCTGACTGCATAGAAATATAATTGAACTCTAATCCTTAAAGAATTACAATCATATCTCCATGACTAAGAATAATAATCCTACTTTAATAAAGCTAATATAATATTTAAATCAGATACCTAATTATGATACTAATATATAATAATCAAATAATATCCCTAACTTTGAACTCTAAGTAGATATTTATTTAAACTATTATAACTTAATTTTCATATATTTCAGGATACTCATGACAGAATGAACAAAGCATAAGATATTGGATAACAAAGGGTATCTTTTATTGAATCCAATAATCTATTACGGTTAATAAACTATAATGGCTCTGCTTTGCAACATGGCAACAAAACTCTAATATAAATTACTTTTGGGTATCATAGGGTTTGAGATAAATCAAGAAAGATTTCTACTATAATTTTAAAAATAATAAAGCATGATGAGGAATATTAAATAATAATAATGAAAATCATCTCTCATGATGAACATTAATAATAATACTCATAATTTTTAAGGTGATAGGTATAATATTATAACTTTTCTTCTTCTGTAAATGTTTAAATAAAATTCTAATCTTCATCAATAAAGTATTTTATATAGGAATATCCAAATATAGCTCTTCTTACACATCTTAAAGTAATGATAAGTTCCGTATTTAAATGCAAAAATTTAACGAAATCTTAAATTATGAAATAAGTGTATGTGATTCTTCAATATCATAACTCTTGTGGATGTTTAACCAAATTTTAATTTCTTCAATAATGTTCTGAATTTGTAATAATTTATGAATTACTTATGATATATCTTAATAAAGATAATCATCTTCATGAATATAATAAACATTGCATAATTGTTAGAAATATGCAATAAAGTGAATACTGACTTTAATCAGTATTCTTTTGGAAATGATGAATAGAGAAATGGAAAACATATATAATATTAAATGACATAATTATTAAATTCAACAAGATTAATTTATTTACAAAAATATTCTAAAGATGTACAAGTCCATATTTGTTTTATTTAAGGATACATGAAGGAAAAGCAAATTTTATTTAACAACTATGTTCAACTTTGATTACAATAAGCTTACAATAAAAAATTTCTTTTCCCTGACAATCAAAAATATTCATTTTGAATTATATTTATTTACTCTGATAAATTTATTCCACATTTGTCATTAGATTAAAACAATTCTGGGATAATAGTATATATATTTTAAAAGTGAGTAAGATTTGAATTACCCCTACCTTTTTACTTTCACAAAGCAAGATAAATAATGCAAAATATTCATGCACATTTAAAACAAAAAAATCTCTGTATATTTTATTTACATCGGTGAATAACAAGTTTTAATTATTTATGTTGTTATTGTATTTGGCTAACCCAAAATATAATTAAACATATCACATAGCAATAATTAAGCATTCTTTTAAAATATGAATTTAAATAACTATTTCACCTATTTAATAAAATGTAATTATTTTCCCTAAGATGACAGTTTAAGTCATTTCCCATATATCGGTTTGAAGTATAGTAAGTTTATTTGAAGTATAGTAAGTTTATTTTCAAATAAAGTTTACCAAAATATCTTTTCCAGAATTAATTGCATTTATAATTATCTGTTTCATTGCCCCTTGGATGAATTAACAGTGTCACGACATCTTACTTAGAAAATATTTAAATATCTTTAAATTGAATTTTGCTTGCGTATAATATCATAGAACTTTCTGAGTACACATCATCTTACTTTCATAGAGGATATATATCCCTGATACTACAACTATGAAATATATAAAAACTAATGTGAATGGAACAATATTTCAAAATATTCAATTATACACTATTGTTATACAAGATGTAATGTTTGTAGCCAGGTTCTTTACAGAAAACATTTCAATAATAATAAGCAGAATAATTTGGATATAACAAAATTTCATGGGAGTTATATCAATGGTCAACTATATTCAAAACAGGAAGACCGATGTTTACCCTAGACTTACATTATATGCTACAGGACTAAAAATAAAGACTGAAAACCCATGTGTACACAAACAGTTATTGGATGACAAGAATCCTCAAGTGTAATACTTTAAGCACATCTCTGTGCTAAACTAAACATATGATATTTCAAACTATTTTATCATAATAGCAAAATGTTCCTTAGAACTAAAATACAAAATTCAATCACAAAATTATATTCACAAAATTATATTCTCTAACATATCTAAAATACTCTAATACATTTCAAATAATATAAGCATACACAAAGCAAAGAAAGTTAACACATACAATAAGTATTTTTAGCAAAGAATTCATTATACAAAATATATATATTGTGACTGCTTTAATATCCAAGACAAACATTTTCAATCAGACACATACATTCCTTATAACTTTTAAAATGGCAAATTGGTAAGATATGAGAATTTTTTTTTTATCATACAATAAAAAAAATAATACCTTAGGTGATTTATCTTTAGATTTTAACTAGAACCATGTTAAATAAATATGCCTAGCATATGCTAAAAAAAAATATATAAGTAATAAATTTACCAATAAGATATTGTTTCCAAAAACACCTTTCTCCGACGAAGTTCAATTTGAATAAAGTCCATTCCTGTTTGCCACACTTTTAGTGTATATTAAATTGTAAATAATTCTATCAGTGGTCTTCAACCTTTTCACATCTGTGGACCGCCAAAAATAAGGATAAGATTTCATGGACCAGCAGAAGTTTACAGATAAATTTTCTTAAAGATGCAACCTGCTTAACCTTAGATAAGCATAATTGTTAAAACTGACCAAAACAGCACACTAGTTATTGTGTATTGTAATGGTGTTGCTTACCTTCTCATGCTGAACACAGAAAACAGTACAATAACAATCGTTCTCATTAATGTGCTTGCATTTCTATGTTTATTATTTCATTGTTAAAACATGCGAGAATAAAATGTTATTGACCTGAATGTTAGGAAATATCATAGTTAATGTAATTACACGGCAATGATTATGATAAATGTAATATCTGTATTTAATGTTAAATATACAAGATGGTTTTATATATATATGGAGGTTGTCTTTTGATAGTAATAAGGGCAAAATAGAAATCGCGTAATTAAAATCACCGTACAGCCAAAAAAAAAAAAAAAATTGTCGTATTTTAAATCTGAAAAAATAAAACGAAATGTGTAAAAGTCTGAAATTTTGATGTTATTGTAATTTTTTTTTTTTTTTTTTTTGTGCTGGTGTGTTGAAAGGATCAAAAAATGTAATTAATAGGAAAAGTTTTTTTAAAAAATTGTAAAATAGATATCGCGTAATAGAAATAAAGCCCCCCCAAAAAAAATTGCCGTATAATCGCTCTGTGCCATTCTTATATAATTAGTCTCACAGTAATTGCATAACTGAATAAAAAAAAAGACAACGAAAGTTGAAAAAGTCAAAAGTTTTGATTTTATTTTAAGTGGGGGTGGATTGAGAAATACTTTGTAAAAGTTAGAAACAGAAATTTTTTGGTTGTTTTTCTTTTTAAAAAAAGGTGAAATAGAAAAACAAATTAATTTATGTATGATTGATTAGATTTTATTTTTGTTCTGTTTCTTTTTTTTTAACCAAGTAAAAATGCGATGAAAAAATAAATAAAAACTGTTTATATTAATTAAAAGTTTAAAATCTTATTATTTTGTTATTACTAACTTTCTTGCCAGTGTAGCGTGGCCCGGCAGAAAACTTCTGCGGCCCGGTGGTTGAAAACCACTGTTCTATACTCACACACACATGTACATAGAATACCCAATAATACTTGAACACTAATTATAAAATCTTACTTGTAAAAGTCTTTTTTAATATACCAACAATAATAATAAACTGAAAATTTATAAGTTAATTGTTTTATCCGTATTTTCCTGGGATAAGTGTTCAAACATATGTTCAACGAAACACTTTTTTTTCATATGTCAAATGCATTGACCAGGAAGCGAACTCGGGCCAGCTGCTTGAAAGGCAGCTATGCTAACCACTAGTCCACTAATGCTTGACAAATGAAATACTTAAAGTTTTATGAACTAAAACATTTTTCTTCACTTCCTCTTCTCCCGTCTGCTTTGCAGAAACAAAGAAGTTAAGCTAGAAAATTTGCAATAATAAAAAAAAAATCATTCTCCTCAATGTTAACAAAATCTCCGTGCATACAGAACGGTCTTTAAACATTTAAATCATTAATTTAAATATCAAAATGAAATCCCTCTAAAAAAAAAAATATTTAATCCAGATAGCCAACTTAAATTCCTGAACATTTAGGGTAGAAGCTTCTTATAAAGTTTAGCATTTTATTCTATTTAAAAAATAGTACAATATTATAATAATCTAAATTATCCATTTCAATAGGAGCTAAGCTCTTTGTCTATTTGGAGTAAATGTTATAATAAGTATAAGCTTAGTTAATAAATTCATTTTTTATATGTATTATTTTATATGGCAAGTATTAAATATTACAGCAAATAAGCACACTTAATGGGAATGATAGCATTAATTATCTTCTCTCATTTTATAAGATATTATAGCATGAAGAAATTTTTTATAATAGTTCCTTATCAATAATATAGTTAGAATAGAAGATTACTGTTCAATTCTGAATTAATCATCTCACTCATATTCTGAGTTGTCAAAAGTTAAAGTATATCACTGAATATGAAAAACAGTAAATCCTAACAAATACTTTGGGAAATCATACAAATGTGTTTAGATTAAAAGTTGTTAGTTATCCAATCATGGTTAATTTTGTGTAGTTTTCCTTATTCACATCAAATTTAAAATAGGATAAGCATCAAAGTTTGTCATGCATAACTATGATCTATTTACAATGTATAAATGTTGATTATGTAATTAATAAAATATATAATTTTAAACATTGTTCATAAATCATTTAATTCTATTGCAGTGCTTTTTCCCTCTGATTTTGACAATTATATGTGTATATATAACACTCTGAAATATTATTAAGTGGAAGAAATTTAATTTTTTTTTATTTTATTTAAAACAAACTATAATTGTTGTTCTTTTAAAAAAATATTTAAAAAATGATGTTAAATTATGTATGTATTTAATATCAGATGTTTATAATATCATAAATATTCATTAATTAAAAGAAATTCAAAGTAACAAAAATTGGCATTAACACAAACATTCACATTAATATAACTATAAAATATTTTAAGGTTATTTTAACTAAATATAAGTTTATTAACTCAGCAGGCATTATAACCAAGCAGTAATATTTACTATTTTTAGTAGCAGTTTGATATTATTTGCCACTTACTAAACACAATTTATTTGGGCATGTATATGTATAAAACAAAGCTATACCAATTTAAATAATTATGATTTAATGTACAAATGCAACCCATGATTATAATTTAATGTACAAATGCAACCCATGATAACATTTCGTTTAAATAAATACTTTAATGATTATTATTTATAAATTATTTAAATATACATTATTATTCAGGTACTTAATGCATATGTTGAATTGTTGGATATATGTAATCAGTTTATTATTGGCTTTATTTTCAAGTCAAATGTTTATATATTAGTGTAATTGCATTATAACATGAAACAATTACTCCCCTAATATCAATTTATTCAATTTCTCAACTTACAATATAAATTAGTTTAATTGGTACTTGTGGCTACTAAGCTGTTATTTACAAATAACTGAATTATTACTATTATTATTTTTACTACCAGGGGCTGCTGTTAAACGTTATAAATCAGTAATTTTATTTTGGATTATTTGCAATTATTAAGAATTTTATTTATATATATTCTAATATAGTATTGATTATTAGTGACCAGTCTTTCTTTTAAAATAAATGATTTTAATTAACTGTCTTTTATATGTGAAGATTTACTTTTCTTTTTTATATGAATTGATAAATTGTGATTTAAAATTATTTGTTTTTTTTGTTTGAAAAAGTAGAGGCAAAGAAGTTTTCTTTCAAATTATCTTTGACTGCCATCTAGTGAAGCATTTGGGACTTAATTTTATATCTTATATTATATAGATTTTTTTTCTACATCATGTTTTTTTGCAAAAAATACAATTTAGATTTGGAAGAAGGTGTCGTTTTCATTTTTGCTGTGGTTTGAAATATTCCATATACAGAAACATGAGTAACAATAATAATTAAAAGTGGACTTATTTAAATAGTAGAAAAATAAAACATCCTGTGAATGAAGAGATGGATGTTTCAAGTCTAAAAAAAAGAAATCAATGATTCAAAATTAATATTAATTGAGGTTAATGGAGAAATTGATGTAATATTTGACAAAAAAAGTTCAGTCATTGAAAGTCTCTTAATTTTATGTCAATTAAATACATGACATTTTGAATAAAATGAAATCTTATGAAAGGAAAATAAAGATCTTAAAACTTACATTAAAAATTTAACATCTCAAAATGAAAATGTAAAATCTGATATAGATATGTTTTCCAAGGAAAAACTTAGAATTGAACAGGGGGAAAATGCAAGTGCTATTGAAGTAAATGATATATTAAATAAGAAAAAGAAGATACTATGAAGATGATCTCTGATCTTGCAAGTAAGTTAAAAATTGATCATTTTAATATTGATTAAATACAGTTGGCTTCACTTATAATTAATCGAAATATAACAAATAAATCACATATTTTACAAGTTAAATTTAAAAATACATTATTTGCAAACTGACTTAGAAGATGAAGAATTTTATATAGTAAACAATGGTTTATTTTCTGACTTATATGAAACTCAAAAACAGCAGCACATTTATATTGATGAATGTTTGTCATTTGACTACGAAAATCTAGTCTGGAAAGCAAAAGAGTCTGCAAAGTTGGATTAAGAATTTTAACATTTTTTGCAGAAAAGAAGAAAAAAGCAAAGCAGTATTATTTACAAGCTTAAAGGCCATTAAACTTTTATGTTATATATTTTGTGGATACATTATATTGACTCATTATGTGTGTATGTTTATATGTATATAGGCTGCCTATATATTTGTATTTATTGATAAACAGAGCAAAACTCTCCATACAGTATTGCCACCTGTGCTAAACAGAGTAATCATGGGATGCCAGAAGGCTAAAATCCCTATCTAATGCCTACTCATCCAATATCCCCAGACTAGTTTCTGGCTTGTGGCCTTCATCAGTGAGGAGCTTTGGATCTGAGAGCACTGCATCTAGATCGTATGATCTAATGCAACCCTCTAGCAACCACCTTTTATCTCTACTTAACTACAAAACTATGAGAATGAAATTGGAAAACACAAAAAATATTTTCAATCTAAGCTCAATAGCTTATATAGTCATATGGGTCTGAACTCAATTCAGCTCCCATACATTTTGGTGTCTTTGACTCTTTTACAACCATAGCCACCACTATCCTATTAGGCAGGATTGATGTTAAACCATTAAGCATCACATGATCACATTTCCTATACTAGCACATTAATTGTTGATAAACAGAGCAAAACTCTCCATACAGTATTGCCACCTGTGCTAAACAGAGTCAGAAGGCTTGTGCATAAAATCCCTATCTAATGCATACTCATCCAATATCCCCAGACTAGTTTCTGGCTTTTGGCCTTCGTCAGTGAGGAGCTTTGGATCTGAGAGCACTGCATCTATATCTTAGGATCTAATGCAACCCTCTAGCAACCACCTTTTGTCTCTACTTAATTACAAAACTATGAGAATGAAATTGAAAACAATAAGCTCAATAGCTTATATAGTCATATGGGTCTGAACTCAATTCAGCTCCCATACATTTTGGTATCTTTGGCTCTTTTACAACCATAGCCACCACTTTCCTATTAGGCAGGATTGGTGTTAAAACCATTAAGCATCACATGATCACATTTCCTATACTAGCACATTAATTGTTGATAAACAGAGCAAAACTCTCCATACAGTATTGCCACCTGTGCTAAACAGAGTAATCAATGGATGCCGAAGGCTTGTGCATAAAATCCCTATCTAATGCCTACTCATCCAATATCCCCAGACTAGTTTCTGGCTTGTGGCCTTCGTCAGTGAGGAGCTTTGGATCTGAGAGCACTGACGAAGGCCACAAGCCAGAAACTAATCTGGGGATATTAGATAGGGATTTTATGCACAAGCCTTCTGGCATCCATTGATTACTCTGTTTATCACAGGTGGCAATACTGTATGGAGAGTTTTGCTCTGTTTATCAACAATTAATGTGCTAGTATAGGAAATGTGATCATGTGATGCTTAATGGTTTAACACCAATCCTGCCTAATAGGATAGTGGTGGCTATGGTTGTAAAAGAGCCAAAGACACCAAAAAGTATGGGAGCTGAATTGAGTTCAGACCCATATGACTATATAACCTATTGAGCTTAGATTGAAAATATTTTTTGAGTTTTCAATTTCATTCTCATAGTTTTGTAGTTAAGTAGAGATAAAAGGTGGTTGCTAGAGGGTTGCATTAGATCCTAAGATCTAGATGCAGTGCTCTCAGATCCAAAGCTCCTCACTGACGATAGCCACAAGCCAGAAACTAGTCTGGGGATATTGGATGAGAGGCATTAGATAGGGATTTTATGCACAAGCCTTCTGGCATCCCTTGATTACTCTGTTTAGCACAGGTGGCAATACTGTATGGAGAGTTTTGCTCTGTTTATCAACAATTAATGTGCTAGTATAGGAAATGTGATCATGTGATGCTTAATGGTTTAACACCAATCCTGCCTAATAGGATAGTGGTGGCTATGGTTGTAAAAGAGCCAAAGACACCAAAATGTATGGGTGCTGAATTGAGTTCAGACCCATATGACTATATAAGCTATTGAGCTTAGATTGAAAATATTTTTGTGTTTTCAATTTCATTCTCATAGTTTTGTAGTTAAGTAGAAATAAAAGGTGGTTGCTAGAGGGTTGCCTTAGATCCTAAGATCTAGATGCAGTGCTCTCAGATCCAAAGCTCCTCACTGTCAAAGGCCACAAGCCAGAAACTAGTCTGGGGATATTGGATGAGTAGGCATTAGATAGGGATTTTATGCACAAGCCTTCTGGCATCCATTGATTACTCTGTTTAGCACAGGTGGCAATACTGTATGAGAGTTTTGCTCTGTTTATCAACAATTAATGTGCTAGTATAGGAAATGTGATCATGTGATGCTTAATATTTGTATTTAATTATCTGTTTAGATAGTTTCCTTTTCTATATTAGTTATGGATTTCTTGGGTAACATACAAGTCTTGGGTAATAACATTAATTCTAAAAAAAATTTCTTCATTAAGAAAATGGAGAAATCTAATTATAGCTTGGAGAAATGTAATTAAAGCTGATAGAAATTCATTTAATTGTGCTTATATTTTTTTACATTTAAATATAAGAAGCGTAAGCACTGGGATGGGCTCCTAGTGACTTTAAAATACTCTAAAGATATTATTGACTTTTTAGTATTAACTGAAACCCAATTTTAAAAATGAGGGAATTTACTTATATAACCATGATAATTATAATAAATTTACCTTTTGTAGAAGTAATAGAAAAGGTAGTGGTATTATGATATTTATTAAAAAAACATTATTGTGGAAGAATTTTTTAATATAACTTTTCATTTTGAATCTGTATCTACTGATTTTAAATATAATATGAACCACTCTTCATTACTTATGTACAGACCACCTAATTCTAATTTTCTATTATCAACAGAAGAACTAAACATGTTATTTCATAAAATTAGTCTACAAAATAAAAAGTAAAATAAATATTTTTGCAATACAATTTATTTTAATTCAAATGATAAAAATTATAATATGGTTCTTATTAAAAAGTATTGCAGTGATGACATATGAGACATGTTTTATTTTTTCATCTTCTCATATTAATCTACATTATTTATATATATATATAATAATCTTATATGTACTATTTAATTAATTTATGTGCAATCTATGTCTTATAGTATTGTGGAGTGTACATTAAATAAATAGAATACAATTATTATTATTATTTCTATTAATAGTGTTTATTCACTTCTAAAGAAAAGATTAGATTTATTCAGTTAAACAATAACTAGCTGAGCAATGCTTTCAACCTAGAAGGGCATATTCATAATGCTCAAACTTGTCAGCTGAATTTAATTAAAAGAAAAGCACAAAATTTGATAACTGATTGTTAATATGTAAATTTGTTGATATATATATTCCACTTTCAGAATAAAACGATAATGAGTATTTTTTGTTTATTGTGTAGGTATTGTTAGTAATGAATCGTGCCTCTCTAAAAAAAATTTCTGATCATTGTATTCTGTACATATTACTTTAGCATTATGTGAATCGAAGCTATGGTCAGATTTCATTTCATGCTACAGAAATACAGATTTTACATTACGATCTTTCTTTGCATGGTTGTAAATATACTTGTGTAGCACTAGTCTGGTGGTACTGATGCGATTTCCTATAATAGAATGATCTACAAGCAGGCTCATCGCAACTGATCTTATAAATAAACTGGAGAGACTGATCTGGAGATAGCCTGTTCTTGGTATTAATTAGGAGCTTGTTTAGATGTGTTGGTGTTCTGAAGTTGACATCATTATTATTATTTAATAGTAATAGTAACAACAATGACAACAAGTCCATATATTCACAACCAAATTAGCAAGCTCTAGTTTTCCATGTTTAAAAAGTATTCAAAACCCAAGCCTGACCCTAATATAACTTTTTCAATTTCCAGTCAGTTGATAACTAATTATTAATTTTGTGTTACATTTTTTATTCAAAATTTTAATTAAATTCAAGTTTCTCAACAATAGTTTTAAAAAACAATATGGCAATAAAGCCATCACATGACCTGATGCTTCCTACCAATAATACCAGCACAGAGTTTCAAAGTTCCGACAAACATTTGCTTATTTTTAATGTTGTTGTAGCAAATTCTGATTTTTGTTTAGTAATAAAACTTCAATCTCAAGTTCCCACCAAGCAGTTCATTTGCTCACAACCAAGTTAACAAGCTCTGATTTTTTTATGCTTGTAATAACTAGCTATCTTTATATATCTTTTTCAATTTTCAATTAGTTGTAACTTATTTCTAATTTTGTGTTACATTTTTCATTCAAATTTTCAATTAAAATCAAGTTATGATAATTTCAAAAAACATATGGCAATGAAGTCCTCACATGGCTAAGTGTTGCCTGCTGCCAATGTCATTAACAAACTGCTGAAGTTCAGCCAAAAGCAGCTCACACCCTGAAGAGATTCACCAACATCTCAATGATAATATCAAGCTCTCAATTATACATCCATCATCTAATTGCAATTCACTGCAGCAGCATTAACTAACCTACATGCAAGTCCACCAGTCATCATTTGTCACATTTTAACTGGGCCACCACTCTCATTACAGCGTCGCATCCAAAACAGTGTACCTCACCACCTAGCTATCAGATCATCTACATTTCATAACCAACACAAATAGATATGAATCCTGCACACATTAAACAATCAAGTTTGATTGTTTACATATAAACATTCAAACAGATATTTCTAATGACCTAATAACAACAATCATAATAGTGACACTCATTATCACAATAGTGATATTAATCCAACTCCAGCCATCACAGTTATACTCACTAACTCATCTTTATATAAGTATAATTAATAATAATACAAATCGCAATAAGAACAACATCCAGCAGTGTTAATCTATGTTATCTAGCCAACTCAACCATATGTAAAACTGCAAACCTGAGTTCGTGTGTAGATACAGCAATCAAGAGCATGTAAAATACCTGCAATCTTGTAAATCAAACCAATTTTTATAGAGGTCCCTAATATCACATTTTTACACACATATTCTTGAGGTTACAGCCTTTAGTAAATATTACTATATGTAAATCTAAAACTATGAATTCCCATGTAACCACAGCAATCCAACCTATGCAAAACTCTTGTAACTAATCCAGAGCATGTAAAAATGCCTGTAATCTTGTGTAAATCAAAAAATCAACTTTTACAAATATAAACCTACAATTACGGATTCCCATGTTACCACAGCAATCCAAACTATGTAAAATCTTTGTAATTTTATAACATGAATAAAACTTATTGAAACCTAATAATAACAACAACAATAATGATGATAATGATAATAATAAGAATGATGATGACAACAGCAATAAGAATAACAATAATAATAACAATGTTTTTTTAATAAAAAGCTCCACAGTTGTTCATCTGTCAACAATCCAAGTAAAAAGTTCCAGTTTTACTTGCTTACAATTCATTTAAAGCTTTTCATTTGACAAGATAAAATTCCTATCTTTTATTACAAAATTTTGTTAATTTGGTGATCAATATGGTGACTGAGTTGTCACAAGACCAGGTGGCTGGCATCAATTTCATTAACACCGAGTTCCAAAGTTCAAACATAATACAAACAGATGCTAATGATGTTAAAAATAATACTCACCAGATCAGTAGCAAAAGTAATAATGATCCAGTAGTTAAAAGTAACAAGTTCCAAAGTTCAAAGATATGTTAATGTTACTAAAACTAACCCTCAATTGGAAAAGTAATAATTGTCCAATAGATATTAAAATAAAAGTAACAATATGTATTATTCCCAAGTCAGTTCCAAAATATAGAAAAGCCACTCCTAGAAAAAAAAGAACTTGACCTCAATATCCAAAAAGCACCTCCCTTTACAGTTTACCAATGATAGGTTCAACAATTCAATCCCAAGAGGATTATTTGCAACTTTTAAAAGATTTTTTTCTACTAGGTCCATAATTCTATCTGCTTTAGACAAAAAAATAATGTTGATATTGTCAAAAGAAATTAATCAGAAAGTATTGGTGAATTGGTCAATGATCCAAAATAAAATTTTAATGCAGTACCGCAATGCCATAAATGACTCTAAATAAATTCCAATGCTTATGTGTGTGTATTGACACAAAAAAACTAGTATTACAAATGAATCAGAAAAAATTAATGAATTGGCCAATGATCCATAAAAAAATTTTAATACAGTACTGCAAAGCCATGAGTGACTCGAAATAATTTCCCCATGCTTGTGTTTGGGTATTGAAACAAAATAACTTTTAGTATTAGAATTAACCATGTTAATCCTAATACATATGACTATAACCTGGAGCATATTTTCCAAAAATCTCATTATATCACTAGATAAACATCTGCTATATTTGAAAGCAAATATAATATAAGATTGCATAGTAAGTTAATTGTTATATATAAATAAGCAACAAAATATAAAAATAATAAAATGAACAAATAAGTTAAATATACACCAAATGAAATTAAGGATAATATTTTTTTAAGATGGCTTTAATAAATTGTTTAAAATTTAAATTAAAAATGTCTTTATTTGCAAAATCTTTATTATAAGTGTGGCTAAACAAAGTAATGGAATATTTTAATATATCAGACTTACAAATTTTGAGTTCATAAATATTGAGTAGGATTGTTATAATGATGTTTTTTTTTTAAAAGTAATCTAGAAAACATGTTAGATGCAGGAATATTTTGGAAAATAAATTCATTAAGAAATTTGAGATCTCTTGTTTTTTATGTCAGAATTAAGTCAATATAGTGATCATTGTTTAGATTATTTAATTTTAAAAATTTGTCAAAAACAGATTTAATTTTTATATCTGTTTTGTTATGAGGATTCCATACAATTGGGCCACACTCCAAGAAGAGATATACTATAACAGTAGCTGGGTTCGAATATCATTACTAAAGGAAGTAAAAGGCACTAATGATTACAAAAGAGTGTTTATTGCGGTTGTTATTAGAGGTTAAATTAATAGATGTGAGAAAATTTATAGATATACATTCGAACCCTGTTACAAAAGAATGTGAGTGAATTACATTAACCATTTAAAGATGTGAATGTATACATATATATTTATTACACGTATTATGATGTTGCGTAGAATTAATTACTAACAGATAGATTTGTATGTGAAGATGAAGGGACGCGGTTATGTGCAGAGTTGTATTTTTATATTTTTGTTTTATATATTTTTGTTATTTATTACCGTAAGTTATAGTTATTGAAATAATGTCATTTGTAGTGCATGTTTCTTAATGAAAGTAAATTAAAAATAAAACTGGAGAGAGTAATAAAAGGAGTTGCAAGTTGTGCCACAGGCGATTTCTGTTAATGACACTTGTCAGAATTCCAAGAACTGGCCACTAAATATTTTGGGACAATGGAAACCTTGATCCTGCTAAAAGCATTCCTGAGATAATGGTCATCAGTGTATGGATAGACAAAAAAAAAAAAAGGTGAGGTGAAAGAGAGTTAAAAGAAAAGAACTATACATATTTTTTTGATTTTGTAGTGATTCAGAAAAGTGACCATTGTAAAGAAAGAAGCGTGGAAAGTAAATTTTTATAAAGTGATTTTATTAATTAATAAAAATTAATAAGAATGGATTCCATTGAAATGCTGGGGTAAAAGAATCATGTGGATTCATTAAACCAGCTAGTGTTTCGCTGTTTGTGACCTGCCTACCATGATTATCTTTGTCTATGGAGATTTTGCCATCTATTTCAAGCAAGTGAAGTGATCGCAGAGCTTCAAACAACAAGAACTTTCATGCCTTCAATTTTAGGATCACCTACCTAACACCTCTAGGATGGATTTTCATATGTGTAAACGTTATGGAATCTTTCATCATCTTTCAGACCGACAACTCTCGCTAAAACAATTGTCATTGTAATACTGTAAGCTTACAGATCATCAGCCTTAAACACCCGAACGTTAGTCCTCGTGGTAGGTAAATATGACTTTCTCTCTATCTATTGAATGAATATATAATAATTTGGTAATAAATTAAGAAATATGCGCTTTGTCCCAACTTAAAGAAAGAATTGTAGAAAATAGATTAAATTATTTAATAAATACAACTCTGACACACGGTTGCACCCTTTAATGAATGTGTATACTGATATTATATATATATGTATCAGAATGACTGGTTCATATGATTGAGTTATTAGTATATACGTGTATTAATAAATATTAGAATTTTAAGCTATAACTTGTGTATTTATTTGAATTACGAGATTCTTATAATTTCTGGGTTATTATTTATAAAAGCTTACTGATATTCATGACCATGTATCTCTAAAAGAAATAAAATAATAAGATTCACAGGGCAGATAGGGAAATTATAAAAGTATATAAATGACATTTCTTTGTAAGATAACCTCGGCTTCGTTCTCCCGATAGACATTGTCTCCCAGACCTTGAGACTGTGCTAGTGTGGATAAGGTACCCAAAAAAAGTCCACTGGAACATTTTTTTTGTTTTCAAGGGGTATAATTCTTTTTAATTGGTAAGATTGGTGCTTGAGATCAGACTTGTTCGGTGCTCATAAATATACCTACTCAAAGCTCAGGTTAATAACCTGTTCTTATTTAGATTGTTTGAATAGGATCATGGGTAGACTGTTAAAATACTAAGGATATAAACAGTTTGTGTTTTGTAAATTTAATAAATGCTCTTCCATATCTATAAATAGCTCCTATAATTTCAAGAGTTTCATTCATCATAAAATTACTATGGTGATGCAAAGAGCCATTATTGGAAAATACTATTCATAGATCTCTTTGATGATTATTTGTTATGACTTTAGTGTATATAAGTGCTCAATTGTCTCTTACTCTAGGAAATCTTAGTTTTCCTACTATATGTAGGAAAACTAAGATTTCCTAGAGTAAGAGACAGTTGAGCACTTATCTATATTTATGCTTATGTAATTATATTCACATCATTTCAGGAAATTATATCATTTTGAAGTAAAAACCAGTCATTAATAGAATAAATATGTCTAGAAATTTTGCAATCATCTGCATAACAGAATACTGCCTTGAGGCACCACAATGAAGCACAAATATGGTATTAAACTTCACACAACAAATCCTGTTTTTAAGAAAACAGTCAAACCAACTAATTAATAATTTAGAAAAATCTAATCAACAAAGCTTTAGAAGAAGAGTTTTACGATTAAGTCTATCAAAAGCTTTGGACATGTCACAACTAATTACATCCAACCTAGATTGATTCTTGATTGAATTGGAAATGTGATCAAAAATAGTTAGCAGATTTGTGTCAATGGACTTATAAGGTAAAAAGCCATGTTGCTCTGGTGCCAAAACTTTATTGATATCAAAGATAATCTTATTATATAAGTAAGCATCTTTCAAATGTTCAAGCATCAGTGTGTAGATCTGAAATACGCCTATACTTACTTACGAAATTTTTAGATTTTTTCTTAAAAATAGGTCAACATTAGCAATTTTAATGGAGGTAGAAAAAATATCATTTCTTAAAGAGCAATTAAAAATTGAGCAAAAAAGAAGCAATATATTAAGCACATCCTTTATAAATGAACGCTGGAATATTGTCAAGGTCCACACTACAATGTAATTTAAGCTGCTTAATAGCAGAAATAATATCAGGTTCAATTAATAAATTAAATACTATCCTTTGTTCAATTAGATTATTATTTTCAGTCAAGTTAGTAAAAGATTTTGTTTGTTTAAAATGCTCTGAAATGTAATGAGAAAAATGATCTGCAATTCTATTTTAATTATTACTTTGTAAATTTTTTTTTTTTTGCTCTACCCAAATTCTTGACGGTAGACCAAAATATCAAACAATTATCAGAAATATGACTTTCAGTATTTTGTATGAATTTTTGAAAATCTCTATGATATATAATCATTAACAATCTTTTATAATTAACAAAATTGATATAGTAATTTAAGTTCTTAGTTCTCCAATATTTATCATTGTGAAATGATTTCCTTTTAATAATTTCTTTAAGAGAGACTGAAAACCAAACAGAAAATTGATCAGTTAAAAAATTTTTTTTAGGAATATATTTTCCAATTTCTTCACTAAATGATTAATCAAAAAATGTCATCCAGAAATCTATATCTGATGAAGAATTCAAATTTTTGTGCAGCTAAAGTTAGATAATTGTAAACAAAGACCCAAATAATTTGCCTTTTTGTAGTATCTTTTCATAGTTTTACAAGGACAAAATCTATTAAATTTAATATTAATATAAAATTTTATGGGAGGATGATGTAAATCAATGGAAAAAGAAAATGAAGAAGTAGTTAAACATTCAATTATTGGAAATTTACTAAAAATATAATCCAATGTCTGATTATTGAAGTTGGTGCATTGACAAAATTGTTCTATTTTTAACAAATTGCGAAACTGAATCATTCTCAATGCTTTAAGTGAAGGTGACACTGAATCTATTATTGTTGTACCTGAGTATAAGTCAGGAATATTAAAATGACCAGTAATAACTATATAAGAGTTGTATTTGATTAAAAAGTTTTCAGGAATACAAAGAAATTCATTAACTCTAAAAAGGATAATGTTGGTTTTATGTAAATAGTACCCAAAAGAAGTTTGACATTATTTCCCAAGCATATTTCACATCATGTAGCTTCACAAGATGATGAGAAAATAGAAATATAGTTTTGTATGAAATTGCATTTAAAGACAATGAATATGCCTACACCTCTGGAAGCAGCATCAGAAGATCTTTCTGTAGGAAGTACTTTATATCCATTGTCCATAAAATTACCATCTGAGATGTAATGAGAAAGCCATATTTCTGAAATCAGAACAATATCAAAATTTTCAGAACTGAGGAACTGCTTAATTTTTGCAGTCTTAATTTTTATGTAAAAACAAAAAAATCCCAACATAATATCAAAAATTATAGGACAACAAATAATAAAGCAAAAAAGAAATTAGTCAGAAAGTATTAATGAACTGGCCAATGATCCATAAAAAAAGTTTAATGTAGTACCGCAAGGCTATAAATGACCAAAATAAATTCCTAATACTTATGTTTGGGAATTGAAACAAAAGATTACTAGTATTAAAATTAAACATGTTAATCCTAATACATATGATTTAACCTGAAGCATGTTTTCCAAAAATCTCTTTACATCAATAGATTTAACTTCTACTGGTATATTTGAAAGCAAATGTTTATAATAATTATCATAATAATAATGATGATGATGGTGATGATAATAATAATAATTTAATTATTTATTTAAAGCAGATATCAACAGCATTTTGCCAATTACAGATTGCACAGTAAGTTAATTATTATATACAAATATAAATAAGCAACTAAATATTTAAAAAATTAAAATGAACAAATATGTAAAAAAGTTATACACCAAATGAAATTAATAATAATATTTTTTTAAAGATGGCTTTAGTAAATTGTTCAAAATCTAAATTAAAAATGTTGTTATTACCAAAATCTTTATTATAAGTTCAGGGTAAAGGAAGTAAATGAGAAATTTTTAATTTATCAGACTTACCCATTTTAAGTTCAAAAACATTATATGATTATTATAATTATGTTTTTTGACACTTAATCTAGAGAACACATTAGATGCAGAAATATTTGGGGAAATAAATTTATGAAAAAATTTAAGATCTCTTGTTTTTCATCTCAGCATTAAGTCAATATAGTGATCATTATTTAGACTACTTAGATTAAAAAATTTGAAAAAACAGATGAATTTTTATGATATATGTCTTGTTATGAGGATTTTATACAATTAACCCATACACCATGATGGGAAGTACATAAGATATAAAATGTTTAATTTTTGTAAATTTATTAAATGCTTTTCTATGTCTGTAAATAGCTCCTATAATTTTAAGAGATTTTTTCACTATAAAATTAATGTGGTGATGGAAAGAGCCATTATTGGAAAATACTATTCATAGATCTCTTTCATGATCATTTCTTATGATTTTAGAATCACTGATATAGTAGGAAAATCTTAAAATTTCAGATTTCCTAGAGTAAGAGACAATGGAGCATTTAACCACTATGATGATGATAATAATATTTCAATTTAATTCTTATTTATTACATGCACTTCAACACTTTTCATTATTAGAAATTTACAAATAAATATTCATACATTATTAATAATTACAAAATGAATATACAATAAACAAAACCTTTTGCAATATATTAAAATTTTATCAAAAATATACAATAAAGAAAATTACAATTCATAAACAAAATATGAAAATATATATAAATCCACATTAGATTCATATGTAATATATATTAAGGCTATAATCTTAAGATGATGCGCCTAGATGTGATAGTAGGGACCTCTACAATATTATCTATGGAAATTCAATTTCTTTTTAATAATATTTATAAAGTAAACACAAAAAATATCAATGTTATTAAATTTTTGATTATACAACTTTTGCAATCAGTTAATGAGAGATAATAATTTAATTTCTATTTAAAGTACATATCAACAACATTTAACCAATTACAGATTGCACAGTAAGTTAATTATTATATACACATTATAATTAATACATTTAATACGATTAGGAGAAGATTTTTTAACCAAAGAATTTATTATTCTCTATTTCAAAGAAACATTTTTATCACTAAGAAATTCTTGATAATATCTACATTTCAACTTCCTAATATCAGATTTAATTTCAATATTAAGTTCTTTTTAAGTGTCTGATAAGCAATCCAAAGCTTTTAAGACATTTCTTTAATTAATTTTGCACACCAGAGCATTTGTTACCCAAGGCGATCTTCTATTATTCAAGTCTGTTAAATAAATTAAAAGTATATTACAAGAGACTTAATTTCAAGAAACTTATTTATGTTCATCATAAGAAAAAGAAATTCTTATATAAAACATAGGGATGAAATAAATATTTAAGTGAAAATAATTCATTAATCAATACTGTACTTCAAATAATTAACATTTAAATATATGTTTGACTTAGTTGTTTAGTTATGTATAGAAAAAATTCTAGCATGTAAATATGGAAAATTGTCTCAAGAAGCATCTCCCAGTGAAAGATTTCAGTTTATTATTGTTAGTGGTTATTTTTAAGAAGTTGGGTAGAAAATTCTTGGAACTGCTAATAAACATAATAGTTTAAAATAATAATTTACAAGGCAGTATTGAATATCATACTGAATTATATAAGAAGGAATTGTAAGGAGGAAGAAAAAGTAAAATAAACTATTTTTTTCTTTGGGTATTATTTTAAACAATTGCCAAAATTATATTAGTTGTTAAAAAGTTTAATATTAAATTAGTTAAATGATTTTATTTATTAATATGTATTATATTTTCATGTTTATTTTAAATTAATAAAAGTTATGCTTAAGACGAGAACATAAATAAGCGTGAAGGAAAGAGAAAATTGAAAGTGAGGTAGAACAATACTTTGAGTTTTTATTGTAAGGTAACAGAATTTAAATTAACTTATTACATGTTTTAAAGTATGAAATAATAATCGATTTACTGTCATGATAAAGAGCAGAGAGATGGTAGTTATAATAATATAAAAAAATGTATGATAATGAAATTTTAAAGAGCAATGCAGAAGGATTAAATGTATGAATGATAAAAGTGGCCAATAAAAAAAAAAGTTTTGATCTCAGTTTTAATGTAATAAAGTAAACATTGGTGGTTGTCAAATAATATACTTTGTTTTATAACACATCATCATTAGATTTGTAAGATAACAAGGGGAAGATAATATTGTAATATTATTATGCTGGTATATAGTGATGATGGATGCTAGCAATACCTTTTTAGAGTTAAATAAGTTATTATTCCAGGATATGATTAATGTGTTAAGTTATACTTTCCTGAAGAACTGATGGAAATAACATAAATGAGGTTAGCCTAGTTGACACCCATGTATGTAGTTTTGAGACATAATGATGTGAGGAATTTCCATAAAATAAAGATGTTAAGATCCATAAAAGATTAATGTAAATGCCTGGATATTAAGGTAGCATCATTAAGAGAAAATAACTACTTGACATGAGAGCACATCTTATTTAAAAGGAAAAGAAGACCTCCAATTCATATTTATAGTATTTTACTGTACTAAAATCAGTTTCTTATCTACAGCATTTTCAAATAGTAAAGAAATATAGTTGGCTGTATTTTAACGAAGTTTATAATATCTTATCTAAGATGAAGAATGCTGTTTGATATGAAATTGAAGTGAATGCAAAACAAATATAATACTTAAATAATTTTTGCATTGATACCATATTGAAAGGAAATGAGATCAATGATAAAAATAAAAAGAAAGAATGGATGAATGGAATGAATGATTATCAAGGGATGGTTTAATCTTTGTTCCATCACTTATTTAATCTTATAGATTTTATATTATAAAAACCAAAAACATAAATGTCAAGTCTAAGTATAGTTGTTAATAGAACTTACATGTATACAAAAATATCAAAATTTATGAAAGACATATATTGTATGGAAGGGAAGTAAAAAAAATTAATATATTATGTATTCAATAAAAAGAATTGGAAAATTGAACCCACGTTCAAAACTGATAAACATTATAAAATCTTAGCAAGGGAGAAATATAATATATGTTAGCAATAACTAATTTGAATAATAAAATGCTGATGTAATTTAAAAGTTTAATCTTTAAGTAGTATATGTAAGAAAGTAGTGTTCTCATTAATGTAAATAATTGTACAAGGATGTTAATAATATATGTGTTTATATATTTTTCTATAATATGTAATAGTTAAAATTTTAAATAAACAAATATTGATATAAATGTAGACTAAAGACTTTGTTTCTACTCCGAATTCCTTTCATCACACTGTCATGTAAGTACATAAATTATGGAAATATTATAAAGGACAAAACTTGGTAAATTAATTTTTTATTAACTTAAAGGATAACTACTTAAATGATATTATTAAGTCATACTAAATTTGTTGTAAAATTAATTTGAATTTATTTTTAAAATAAATTTGAGATAGTATATGAGTTTACAAGAGAGATTGGTATGGATATACCTCAGACAGTTTGCATTTTAAGTTAAGAGGAAATTTAAAACAGTGTAAGTTGATTAATTAAGTTACTAAAGTTATTAAAAAGAGGGAAATTATTTTAATTAATGAGTATAAATTCTGATGATTCTAAAAGTGGTTCATTTTTATAATTAGTATTTCTAATTTATAAATAAAGTAGTTGTTAGAAAATATGGTAGCAATTAATAATTTGGAATTTCTTATATTGTAGTTGTTAAAGATATGCTAATCTTAAGAAAGTGATCTAAATTGTATTGGTAATGTTAGGTGTGGTTATTATTAAGATAGTTGAATCTTAGTAAAACCCCTTTTATTATTCAATTATCTTAAATGGAGTAATTGTAATTTTATTATAAAAGAATAGTTGATGACCTTGAGATATACATTGTAAAGTATTTTATAATACATTGGATTTCATGATTTTTATATAATTGATTAGATAAGTAAAAGGAAATAAATATTTTTAATGAATGATTATGTTAGTCATTGTCTATTGTGGAGATTTTCCTAAGGAATATACCAAAATTACGGTTGGAAGATTTTTACAATATCTATGTCATTGGGATGTATATTTTATACCCTTTCTCAATGTTAAAACCACCCTATTGTAACTGTCTCTTAAATCTACCTTTGATATTATGTATTAGATATTTATAGTCAATTGTTGAGTCTCATAAATTGGTGTTTTTTAATATAATTTATAGTTTCATATCTGAACTAGGCTAAAGATAAGATTGATTTGTATAGTGGATTTGTGGAGAGTCAGTGCATATAGGTTACAGTAGATATTAAGGTTTTTTTTAAGTATAACATAAACACAATAATAATAATAATAACAATACTAACAATATAATAGTAATGATATAATGATAATAATAATAATAATAATAATAATAATAATAATAATAATAATAATAATAATAATAATAATAATAATAATAATAATAATAATAATAATAATAATAATAATAATAATAATAATAATATAATAATAATAATAATAATAATAATAATAATAATAATAATAATATATAATAATAATAATAATAATAATAATAATAATAATAATAATAATAATAATAATAATAATAATAATAAAATAAAATAATAATAATAATAATAATAATAATAATAATATAATAGTAATGATGATGATGATAATAATAATAATAATAATAATAATAATAATAATAATAATAATAATAATAATAATAATAATAATAATAATAATAATAATAATAATAATAATAATAATAATAATAATAATAATAATAATAATAATAATTCGTTTATTTAAGTGCTAAACAACAACAAAAAGTGAATTATAATTTGCACATTACAATAAAAAGTAAGATAAAATATATAACATAAAATGAAAATATAAATGTATACATTATAAAACAAAATTTGAATTTGAAATTAATCAACCATAACATTTAAGTTTAATAAGATTACAAAATTTCTTATAATCAATATCACAAAGATTAATGTTACTCCTAATCTGATTATATAAAGAAGGTAACCTAAAAAAGGAGAATATTAGAATAACATGTTTGAATTTGATATACAAAAACAGACCTTATATCATAACCTGAAGAACTAATTAAAATAGTTGAAATGATATCTGATAAAATAACTTGTTAATTAACAATCCTATAAAGATATCTAAGATCTCTATACTTTCATCTAGATGAAAGATCAATCATTTTACCATTCCAATAAACATATTTGAAAACTTCTTAGAAATAGACTGCAACAAATTACATCCCTGCCAAGAACTAGGATTCCAAATTATTGAACCATATTCAATAATAGGAGAAATCTATGAAAAGAACAATTTCATTTCTGTATCATTACTGAAAAGATAACCATGTCTAAGAATGGTACCCATGACTTTAAAAGCTTTACCAATTATGATTTCAGTATTAGGAATAAAAGATACATTACAAGAAAACACAATTCCAAGATCTTTTTGAGATTTAACAGAAATAATTTTATGAGAATTGATGTTATAACAAAATTCCAAAACTTCGGATTTCTTGGAATAAGAAACAAAGGAACATTTATTAAAATTAACTGACATATTATTTAACTCACACCAAGCACTAAAGTTATCAATATCCTTCTGAAGGAGAACACAATTGTTAACAGATATAATTCTTTGAAAAATCTTACAGTCATCAGCATAGTTCAACAGAAAAGAGTATTTCAAGCAATCCTTTAGATCATTAACATAAATATTAAACAACATGGGCATTAAAATACTATCCTGAATAACACCTAAATTGCATTCAAAATTGAATGAAATCTTATTATTGAATTTAATATATACTGTATGGCTACACAGAAATGATTGAAGCCAATAGATAAGTTTAGTAGAGAAACCTATTTTATATAATTTATGAAGTAAAATATTGTGATCAACTTTATCAAAGGTTTTTGACAAATTGCATAAGCTATATGAACATAAATTGTTAGTAGATTACTGTCAATCAATCTATTAGGAATAAAGCCATGCTAAGAAGAAGAAATCATCTTACCAACATCTGAAATAATTTTATTGTAAACACATCTCTCAAAAAATTTGTGCAATTGTATGCAAAATGAAAATCGGTCTATAATTACAAAAACAATCCCGATTACCACTTTTGAAAATTGGAATCATTTTAGCACATTTCAGCACATTAGAAAAAAATACAAGAGTTAGGAGACAGATTAAAATATAGGCAAGAGGTGCTGCAATAAATTCGGCTAGCCCCTTATAAATAAAGGAAAAAATATCACATCCTAAACTACAGTGAGTTTTAAGTCTCCAAATAGCCACAATAACATCCTCCCTTGAGATATGATCAATCATACATTTAGCACTAGATAAATTGCAAGGAAATGTAAATTTAGAACCATTCCCATGTTGTGAAGAATATAACTCAGCAAAATGTTTAGAAAAATCATCTGCATTTAATGCAGAGCCATGAGTAGTTTGAACTTTTTCTTTTACCCAAGCCTGCATTATTAATATAATTCCAGAATTCCTTAGGATTAGAAGAAATGTTAATTTCAATTTTTTTGTATAACTCTGTATACCTCTTTTATAGACATATTTAGACAATTTTCTAAAATTGACAAAGTTATTATAATAAGATATATTCTGTGTTTTAAAATAGAGATCTAAAAAATTATAATTTAAATAAAAATAAATAAATTATAATTTAAAATAGAGATCTATGATGATAAGATTTCCTTTTAATAAACTTAATAAGAGTATATGAAAACTAAGGAGGAAAACCTTTTTTAAAAGACAATCTACTGGGAATATATATATATCAATAAAACTATTAAAAATCCTCAAAAAATAATCTAAACAAAAATTCACATCATTAATTCAATATATAGAATTCCAACTTCAGAAATTTTCTACAAAAATCAGCATAATTATCCCTCCCATAGTTCTCTTCAAAACATTAGAAAAAGTAACTTTAGAATAACACGTTTTAATATAAAATTCAATAGGTGGATAACGAGCATCAATTGGAAAAGTAACAGAGACAAAGTGAAAATTACTAACGGTGAATTACACAAATCACAATCTAAAGAACACTGAAAAACATTAGCAACAGAATTATATTGTTTAAGCCCAAAAAATTTGCAAAATATTAACATTCTTAAAGCCTTCTATATCTATTACATCTTCCGAATTGCCCAGAATTTTAAATGAAGAAGTGAGACATGCAATTAAATGTATGAAGAAAGGAAAGGCTCCGGGAAATGATGGAATTATAATTGTTATATTAAAAGAAGCAGGTGAAGAAATAGAAACAATTTTAGCAGTTATATACCAAATGTCTAAATGATAAAGATGTACCGGAAGATTGGAAGAATGCAGTAATAATATTAATATTTAAAAAAGAAGATATTAGAAATTACAGACCTGTCAGCCTTTTATCAGTTTTATATAAAATTTTTACCAAGATAATTACAACTCGTCTACAGAGAACTTTGGATTTCCACCAACCAAGAGAACAAGCTGGATTTAAAAGTGGTTTTAGTACAATAGATCATATCCAGGTATTGAGAGAAGTCATAGAAAGGACAAACGAATATGAGTTGTCATTATGTTTTGGATTTGTAGATTATGAAAAGGCATTCGATTCTATACACATTTCTTCAGTGATTAAAGATTGGATCATCAAGGTATAGATCCAGGATATTGTCATATTTTAAAGAATATTTATAAAAATGCAACAGCAACAATTAGATTACATAATGATACTGGAAAAATCAACATTGAGAAAGGTGTAAGACAAGGTGACTCCATATCTCCAAAACTCTTTACAGCAGTGCTGCAAGAAGTATTTTGTGGATTAAAATGGGAAACCAAAGGAGTGAAAGTAAATGGAGAGTATTTAAGTCATTTAGATTTCGCAGATGATGTAGTTGTTTTTGCAAATAATGCTTCAGAGCTGCAGGAAATGTTGCAGGAGTTAGCAGATGGAAGTAGAAAAGTAGGACTAAAGATAAATGTTAAAAAGACTAAAGTAATGTTTAATCGATTTGCTCAAAATATGAAAATAAAGATTGATTATGAAGAATTAGAAGTTAACAGTTACAAATACCTTGGTCAGATTATTAATACAGATGGAAACATAATGGAGGAAATTAATCATAGAATTAAACTTGGTTGGAGTGCTTTTGGTAGAAATAACTTGATACTAAAAGGAAATATGCCTATGTGTTTGAAAAGGATGGTTTTTAACAAATGTGTTTTACCAGTTCTTACTTATGGATCTGAGACTTGGACACTTAATAGAAGAGCAATACAGAGACTTCAGACCACTCAAAGGAGTATGGAGAGATGTATGTTAGGAGTAACAAGAAGAGATCGAAAACGCAATGTATGGGCAAGACAACAAACAGGTATTACTGACCTTATTGAAAAAATTAAAAGATTGAAATGGAGTTGGGATGGACATATTGCTAGAAGAGATGATAATAGATGGACAATTGAAATTTTAAACTGGATTCCAAGAGATTGTAAAAGATCCAGAAAGAGACCACATGTGAGATGGATGGATGAAATAAGAAAATGTGCAGGGGTGTTGTGGAGAAGAGAAGCTAAAGATCTGAGAAGATGGATTAAACTTGGAGAGACCTTCATCCTGCAGTGGATTGATAATGGTTGATGATGATGAATGTGTAATATCCTTACCCTTAAATAAATCAGGAAAATTTGAATCACTAATAATGTTAATCTTATTGAACCTAATCAAAAAATCCTCAAATGCTGTCAACAAATAATCAAGCTCTAAAAGAGATATTTGGTTTAAGATAAATATTTCCTATTATATATTTAAAATTAGATCAATGTTAACTTCACACCATGTAGAATCACATACAGAAAAAGTAAAACATAGTTCTTTATATAAAAACATTTTTGTTGATAGCAATAAGAGTGTTGCCTCCTCTAACTGCATTTTCTAAATATCTATCCATATGTAAAATAATATATTTGTCATCAAGGCAAGAACAATTGGAAAAATGGTGATTTAACCAAGTCTCTGTAAAAAATATCAAATCAAAATGCTCTGTTTCAAAGAATTGTTTAATTTCTGCACTCTTAGTTCTCATCCCTCTAACATTCCTATAAAAACAAGAAAGACCTATCATATCAAATCAAATAAACCAAAACAAATAAATAAATGAAATCAAGTAAAATGAATAAGAAAAAAAAAATAGAATTAAGAAAATAAAAAATTAAGGAACTAAAGAAATAAATACAGTTAAAGTTTTAAGGAATTAGTTAAAGATCCATAAAAAAAAAACCAATGGAAGCACCACTAGGCCATAAATTAGAAGAAATCAAATCATGATGTTTATGAGCAGGAGTATATTAATAAAAGCAAGAAGACTTCGAATTATTCATATTAATTTCATGACACACAATCCTGTTCTTAAATTTTTTTCAAGGAATAACTTAATATCACATGAAATAAAATTCACTGGCATATTAAAAAGAAAATACCTATTTTGTATTAATATTGTCATGAATTTTAGAAATACCAATCCCCCTTTCCACTGGAAAATAAGGTATTCTACCTTTTCTACTAGAAATAGCAAAAGAGCATTCCAAAATATTTCCCATATTAACCTCATTATCTCTATTATTGTTATAATTTGGAAAATGAGAATAATTTGCTCTATGAGCAATAAAGACCTTATCAGAATTAACTAGACAATTTTTTTTTCCTAAAATCTGATTTTAAAGAAAGTACATCATTACAAAAATTACTACTATACTTTTTTTCTCCAAGAAGGAAAATAATGTGAATATCCATTCTTTAATACATATTTATTATCAGGAAAATTAGCATAACATCCTAACGATGAATTATTGACAGAAAAATAGAAAACTTTCATCATCATTAAGTCTAGAAAATTGTTTTTGATATTTTCCAGACTGCCTATATATTTTAGTTTTATAAACTTTTTCTTTATTATATCTTGTATTATTATTAATTCCAAGTCCAATATTTCCATCACAAGAATAAAAATCCTACTACAATAATTTTATTATTATCTTTATTATCATCAATATAATCACTATTATTTTTATCTTTTCCTCCAATACTATTTTTACCTTCTCTAATAAAGAAAGAGGATTTGGATAAATTTTCAATGCTATTATTATCCCTAAAAGATGAATTAACATCAACAAAAAAAAAACAACCTCAGCTTTATCTCCAAATACCTGAGTTTCTAATAAATCACATTGTATACCTATGTCCCTAAAAACAACCTTAACACCAATATTTGCCATATTCATATACTGATTGTAACAATTCAAAAGTAAAATTCTTGAAGCAAATTAACCATATCCACATTAGAACTAAAATTTAAACTGGGATCAATATTTAACATATCACTATTCTCCAACACACTATCTCTAATATAATTATTCATTTCAGAAATATTTCCAATGTGTATATCAGATTCCACATCAATAAAATCATTATTATATTTTTACCTAATCTCAATATTCATCATTTTATCCATAGATAAGTGATTACATTCTTTGCAACAAAAAAAAAAAAACCCCCAAAACTAAGAGAATCAAAAATTTTAGCATCAGACCTGGATAGACAAGATATATGAAAATATTCATGACAAAAATCAGAATACTTAATATCACTATACACATCTGACAATTTTTCATTACAATAATTACATTTAACACCAACTATATTTAAATCCGAAGTATGTGTAGAAGAATCCAAAGACAAACTGACGAGAAGAAAGAGTAATAATAATAGCGCCACCTAGCCACAGACAAAGTTGCCGGTAAGCAAAAAGCCTATAGTCTTTTTTTTTCTTTTAAAATAAAAAAGAAAGCTAATTCTCTCCCAAAAAATATAAAAAAGAGTAATTTAAAGTAAAATACTTCTTTAAAGAAAAGAATTTCTCAAAGGAAAAAAAAATTATTATTAAGTAAAGGAAAAGAAAAGGATTTATAACTATGGTACACAACCAAGCATTAAAGATTATGAGATAAAAAGCCAATAACTTAAATAAATTTTCATTGATAAAATAATAGAAATACAAATTAATAATAGGAGGGGGAAATATCAGGAGTAAAGGGAAAAAAGGAAGCAATAAATATTAATAATTTTTTCATTCTTATAGAGGGAAAAAAGGATAAAACGCTGAAATATTACCTGTTTAAAAAATTGTCATACAATAGAATGGTGACCTCACAGTTACTAAATCAGGAAGCAAATCCACCACAAGGCACAACTAAAACATATGGTCCCCTGGTAACGTTAACCTGAGGAAAAATCCAAGACTTAGAAAAACAACATCAAATGATCTAATAAATTTGGATTTAATAGAACAAGAGAAAAATTATCCCACTCACACACTCAATGGATGGACAAATGCTGGAGCAAATTCGAGAGAAGTTTAATAACACAATTCCAAGAATGCTCTTTGCAACTTTTAAAAGGTTTTTTTTTTACCAAGAAATCAATAATACAAGCCATCACAGACAATCAATGCACCCTCTTTAGCTTCCCCAAAGCCCTACTAATTAAAGACTAGAAAAAGCTAATTTACTTGAATTGGTACAATGTATAGGTGAGCATCCTAATAGTAGATATGTAGCAATCCAATTCTACGGAAGCAAACAAAAAGATCAATTCAAAAATCAAATTAAGATACTTAGAAATTTTGCAATAGTATAAGTAAATGAAAGTAAATACAAAAATCTCTGGAATCTTTAAAAATACCTACTTTGTATACAAATTAGATAATTTCCAAAGGATGATGAACCCCTTCTGAACAGTAACATCATATCAATCAATACATCTTAAGGAGATGTCTATTCTGACACAAATAGCTTTGAATATAAAATTTAACTACACAAGGAAATTGACCCAGAAAGCATCCCAACGCATATAACAGATTAAGAAGCCATGCTATATCTATATATCAGAGGTCTAAAACCATGATGTTTTGCATGTAGCAAAAGAGCTCACATAACAACTTAATGTAACAAACAAATTCAAGCAATTAAATATAAAAACCTTGCAAAAGGCCTAGATCAAAATACAGAAAACACCAATACAAGTAACCAGCCAGAAAACAATGACTACCCAACTTTTAAAACAATCAAATTAGTAGATAAAAAAATTTTAAATGACACAATTGATAGACACCCAAATACATCCTCAGTTACTCCACGTAAGACAAACATAGAGGAAGAAATAGAAAATTTTAACCTCCCAACAAAAACAGCTAATTATAAAGTAATAAAACAAAAAAATGAATACTCACAAAAAGAATGAAAATAAATGTCAAAAGGAAATAAAAATCAAACAGAATATGCAATTATAAATAAAACAACAGCAAAAAAACTAAAAAAATGAGGAAAGCAAAAAAATTAAAATTAATGAGCAGGATTTAAACAAGCATGAACTTAATCCAGTAGACATGGCAGAACAACAGTCATCAGATGACAGTATGGAAATAGAATCGTTCTCACTAGAATCAATGGTTTTAAAAAAGAAAAACAAAGAGAGTGCATTATATAAATAGACAAATAATGAGTCTACAGGCAGCAAAAAAATATGCAATTCAGAAACGGATAGCTCACAAGTAGAAATAAATAAAAGTCAAGCACTCTAATTGGAGGGAAAAATAAAGAAATTCCACTCCCACGTACCATAATCAATTCACATGAAGATAATTATAGATGCAATAATGTTAAGAGTTCTAAACTCCGCTAAAAGAATACAGCAAATCAGCAATTGGATACAGTCAATACAACCCTGCATTTTAGGTCTTTTGGAAACAAAAATTTATAGCGGATCTCAAATTAATGCAGTGCAATATTTGAATAAAATGGGTTTTTTGCAGATACTCCAGGGACACAGCAATGCCATCAAGTGGCACAGGAATATTTATCAACCAACAATGCCCACTCACAACTTTTAAAATAATCTTTATAGATGCAAATCTACTAATAGCAATCTTTAATCATAGAAATTTTTCAATCAACATTATATTTCTTTATTACCTCCACGTCCAACAGTAATTAGCAAAGTAATTTCAACTATAAACTCAATTTTATCAACCAATCCCCACCCCATTATACTTGCTGGAGATTTTAATATGAGTTATGAAAAGTTTGTCATGGAAGGTTTTCTTCCACTGGACTCGGTATCTTTCTATAATAACAAACACAGAACAGTAATAGATCTGATGTTTTATTCTCTCATGTTATGCCACACAATAGAAGTAAGTCTCTCACCCTCCATTTTTTCTGATCATGCAGCACAAATAATAAAACTAAATTTAGATACACAATACAATATTATTAACAATATACAAATGACAATAAGAATCCTACTTCCAAATAATACTTCAGAAGCCCTCTTCTCAGAAATGTATATAATGATAAATAAAATAAAACTGGACCCAATCTCTTAAGTACATAGATATACAAATACATTCTCATTTAACATAAATATATATTACACAAAAATCTATCCCCTTCAAAATTAATCATGTTAGCAAATGAAATACATAAAAGGATAATAATGTCAAAACCAGTCAAGAACAATCAAACAAACATAATAAAGCTGACAAAATTATATAATCAAACTTTTGTTAAAGAAACAATATCTATCAATAAAGAAAAGGAAAATTTGTCTTACACAACAGCATACATGGACCCATGGATATATTCAATGGGCTTTGGGTTATCCATCCACAAACCAAGTCCCCGTGGCTCTAGAATGGGAAAAAGAATCAGAAGGTTATAATATGCTACACCCAATATATAACTACTTTGAACAAAAATTAACTAACCATAATCATTTCAAATCAATTTTAAGATTTTTTTGGAAAGCCAGAAACAGAAATGCCATTTAAAATAAAGGATTTTGCAAAAAGTTAAACTCAGTCCCAAGCACCTGCCATCCAGGACTACTAGGGATCCCACAATTTGTACTATTACATCTCAGCCAATTCACAAATAAATATTTATGCCAACTTGCAAATCAATTATCACAGAAACTATATAATATACTTGGACTATGTCTAATATCAATGATCCCATTCATAAAAAAAACAAGAACCTATTTCCACACTCTCCAATCTGCGACCAATCTCAATGGTACCATTCGGGATAAAAATACTGGAAAAGGTAATAAAGAAAAAAAAATGAACAATACATAATACCAATAATATCACATTATCAATATGCAAAAAAGGGCTCATCTACAGGTCAAGCAGTACTGATATTTAAAACATTAATCAACTCTGTTATTTAAAAGAAGAAATATGCATCAATGGCAGTACAATTAGATTTTGAGAGTGCTTTCAATTTAGTGCCAATAAAAACACTATTAAATCAACTAAAAAAAGAGAGATCCAAATCAATATTATATACAATAGCCAATTTGCTTCTAAATAGAGAAATACATATCACACTCAATGGAAGATCCACATCATTATTCTATCCTATCCAATCAATTCCGCAATGTTCTCCACTAAGTACACTGCTATTCACTTTTTATTTAAATCTCTTACTAGAGCAAATCAATAAAATCCAAAGAATTCCGATACTAAATATTAATACATACATTCCCTGCATTGCTTATATGGATGATGTCACAGTATTTCTAAAGTTAAAGAAGCAATTACATATACTACAGGAAATAATAGAAAACTACACAACAAAGTTCAAATTAAAAATCAACACTAATAAAAATTCAGCAGCATGGTCAATATATACAGGATAAAACAGACACAAATTTATCAAGGTAAACCCAGTAATTTTCTGGGTTTCCCTTTCCATTTGGGAGTGAGTCAGATGAGAATATGTATGCAAAATAAACTTAAAGTTGAAGCAGATATAATCATAGAATCCCTTTCCAGATCCCATCTCTCAATCTATGCAAAGGTGCCTCTATTCAATCAACTTATAATGACCAAAATCACATACTACCTGCCAATAATTAACTTTACAAAACAATTCATAAAGTCAAGTAATTTACTATGTAATAAGCTACTATGGAACAGAAAAGTAGTAGCAATTTAAATAAAACAAACCAACCAACAAAATGGAATGGCTCCACATGCATAAAACAGATCTACTGATTGACATATTTAAACATTTCCCAAACATAGAACAAATATTAGAAATCATACCCACTGACCAATCCCCTCCCCTGTATAACTATATAAATACATTACTGGTAATATTGAAAATATTAAAACAAAATAATACTTAAGAATGCCATTAAATATACTTATTGGCAAATACAGAATCTTCTATCTCAGAACTGTAAAGATAATAATAAGTTAACAGTACTGGGAATAGATAATAGCCAATTGCTCAAAAAATACAAAAGATGGTAAAATCAAAATTTTTTGACTTTATCATCAAATGGAATCTAAATGCATTACCAACAACACCTTTTGTTTGCTACAGAAGATTCTACTTAAATGTTGATCCACTGTGTGCTTTGTGTCACAGGGAGGAAGAAACACAAGACCATTTGATGTACTACTGTAGAGGCTTAGAGAAAGTTAGACAACTGATGTTGAACAATCCATAGAAAAAGTGAAAACAATAGAAGAAATGACATTCAGGCAAAACAAAATAACAATACAGCAGCCACGTTTAGCATATATGCCTTATGGTGCACCAGATGCACTTTCACCTTAGGAAACAATCCAAGAAGACCCCATAACACATATAACAAGCTTGAAAAAAATAAAGAAAGAGACAAATTTCTTGCACCACTAGACATTTTTGCCACCACTTGGTCTCTTTTTAAAATAAGAGCAGCTTTATAATGGATACAAGAAAACATAACCTGAGAAAAATGGAAAGCTAGAACAAACTAATAATAACTGAAATCTTAAAGCTATAATAGTTACTAAAGACTCTAGTGGTAAAATAAATAGTTTTTTTCTTGGGTTTTAAAAATGTATCCTCATATATTATGATTAATAAGATGTACAACCTGAGAAAAAATGGAAAGCTAGAACAAACTAATAATAACTGAAATCTTAAAGCTAAAACAGTTATTAAATACTCTAATGGTAAAATAGATAGTTTTTTTCTTGTGTTTTAAAAATGTATCCTCGTATATTATGATTAATAAGATGTACAACTTGATATGATGTAACTAATTGTTGCCTATTAAAGTTTGCTTTGAAACATACTAGTAAACATACTAGTAATAATAATAGTAGTAGTAGTAGTAGTAGTAGTCATAGTAATCAGTAGTAGTAGTCGTAGTAGTAGTAGTAGTCATCATCATAATAGTAGTAGTAGTAATGGTAGTGGTAGTCATAGTCATGGTCAAGGTGGTGGTTGTAGTAGTGGTTGTGGCAGTGGCAGTTGTAATGATAGTGGTAGTAGTAATAGGAGGAGGAGTAGTAGAAGAAGAAAAGAAGACTTGCACCTGCAGATATTTTTTCAGCAATGTGGACTTTGGTTTCATTACCCATGCTACTAGGAAAAGCAAAAATCTATTTATATTAGATTACGTATAAAAATGTAAAATATTTATGTACACAATTTTGTAAAACATCTTCTTACACAATGTGAACAATTATTGTATGTAAAAAATGACTCACATAACATGAGTAAACTTGATATACCACAAATTTAATCAAATAATCTTTTAAAACTAATAGTAGTGGTGGTAGCAGTAGTAGAAGCAGTAGCAGTAGTTGTCATCATCGCTGCAATAGCAGTAGATGATGGAACATATGCAGGTCAATTTCAAATGGAAACTTCAAGCAAGTCAAACACTAAAAAATTCACCTTACCCATTTGGAAAAGGAGAAACAGAAACCCCATTTACCACAGATGTATTTATAGCAAAGCTAGCTAGCAAACCAGATACATGCCACCCAGGTAGCTCTGAAATTTCATTATTTGTATTAAAACACCTTAGCCAATACACAGTGAAATATTTATGTAATTTGGTAAATCATTTGGCAATGAAATTTAGCACGTGGAGAGGGTCTGCCCAATTGCAATAGTATCCTACAACAAAAACAAAAAGACCATTCCCCTCCTTAATGACCTATGGCCAATATCAATGGGACCATTATCAATTAAAATTTTAAAGAAAGTCATAAACAAAAAATAGAACTCTACATAAGGCTGCTCATTTCAAAAGCTTAATATGCAAAAAAAAATCCATCGGCAGTACAAGCTGCTCTGCACTTCAAAGAAATTCTAACATCAGTCAGAGAATGGAAAAAATATGGTCCCATAGCAGTCCAACTCAATATAGAATCAGCATTTGATTCAATTGACAACCCCATACTTTTAGAGATGCTCAAAAACACAGAAATACCCAGGACACAACTGTATTTCATAACAAACTGTTCGTAAATTGTGAGGTACATATAACACTCAATGGAAGAAACTCACCATCATTCAATTCAACACAGTCGATATCATAAGGGTCCCCTTCAGTGCATTGCCATTCATATTATATATAAATTCCTTCACTTTAAAGATACAGCAAATAGTTTAGGAAATTCAAATACCTAGGACAGCCCAACAAATAGCATGCATAGCATATATGGATGATGTCACAGTCTTCCTATCATCAAAAAAAAAAACAAATATACCAATTACAAAAGATACTAGATTATATAACACAATACAAGCTGAGATTTAACCCAGGTAGACCATGCACATCCATATACCAATCAAAACCAAACTCATCCCTGGTATTTCCATTTCATATGGGAATTACAAGTATGAGGTGCAACATTTAAAATAAGCTAAAAGAAAAAAGCTAAGTGAATAGTGGACTCCCTTTTAAAAACATATCTTTCTCTGCATTCAAAAATGCAAAAAACTCATTACAACAAAAATAATATGTTATCGTAACTTTTTCCAAAGCGTTCACCTCAAAAATCAAAACTATATGCAATATAACTCCTTTGATCCAGGAAGACAGTGAGAATATCAGCAAAAAATGTAACCAACCACCCACTCATTAGAAATGGACTGGGACTACATAATATCAACATTTTTCATATTCAAAAATTGAAAAACTACCCTTGATCAATTCCCAAGCTCAGGCACTTAGTTCAAGTCACCCCAACTGACAGACCACCTCCAAAGAGATTTCACATTTCATATATTATATATCAATGCAAGACAACAGCAAATATACCAAAACAATATACACACAAATACTCATACTGGGACATATACAATCTGGAGTATAAAAATACTAATATTAATGACCTGGCCCCAATGCTAGAAATAAACAAGAAATTAATCAAGCAGTACAAGAAATGGGCATTAAAACCCAAATTTTTTGATTTTATACTCAAAATAAATCTATCTTGCAATGCCAACTACCTTCTTTCTTCATCATAGAAGAATGTCCATAACTATAGACTCCTTCTGTGGACTCTGCCATAGAGCAGGAGACTCAAAACCACCTTGTCTACCAGTGTCCAGGACTAGACCAGGTAAGAAAAATAATGTGTGACACCTACAGGAGGTCCAACACCACAGTTGCACAAATAATTGCTGAATATCAAGGCAAGTCAACACCAAGCATCAGGGCTGCTACTTTTGTTCACTGCTCATTTTGGTGCATGAGGTGTACTTTCCTAATAGGCAGTAACACCAGGTATTACCTATCAACATTTAATAATAAATTTACCCAAATACAAAACAGAGACAACATAATCACAAGCCCAGGTTTATATGCTGCAACATGGTCACTGCTGAAACAAAGGTCAATGTTGTATTTACATTTGGTGAGAAGAACCACCCAACCAACACTGGGAAGATAAGAGAGTTAGCACCGTTAACTAAAAAGAAACTCTCAACATATATCTAGAAATGAACTAATTGATGTTCTATATGTAATTAAACCATTTGGACAATTAATCCACTGAGGTCATTAATATTCAAAATCCTTGTGATGTATGTACTCCTGTACATTAATCTATGTAACAAAACTAGATATAAAATATATGTTTATAATTAATTTGCTATTCTATTCTAACTACATCTGTCATACCTTACTGATGTAACATTGTTTATATATATGTATATATTATTCAACTGTAACCTTTTATAGCTTTTGTTCTGTATATATCACATCAATCTGTAAATTTGCTTATATCTAAGTATATATTTCACTTGCAATTTATTCTGACTGTATCTTTTATAACTCACTGATGTAACCTTATATTCTTGATCAATAAAGTTTACTTTGAAACACAATAACAACAACAATAATAATAATAATTATGATGATGATAATAATAATAAAAATTCAATTTATTTACCATACAAAACTACAGCATTAAGCCAATTACAGAATTGTACCATAACAAATATACAGTAATATACATAAATGAGTATAAATGGCAAATTATTAATATGATTATACACCATATTTCTTTATAAGATAAGTAACAAATTTTTAAAAATCTAAAGTAAAAATATTTTCATCAGTTAAATCGAGATTTTATGTAATAATTCTTTCATTCATTCATTTATTTAAGTGCCAAACAACAGTGTATAGCCAATTACAATTAACATATTAAAAACAAAAAATAAATAAAGGGGATAAACATAATGTACATAACATAATAATAAAAAGTAACAACCAATTTAACAAATATATATATATATGTCAACAGATGGCGTTCTACCAAAAACACCATCAAGCGTTTGTTTACATAAACGTCAGAGGATGCATTCACTATCTCTAACTTTAATTCCACTTTCAGATTATGATTTCAAGCTATTTGCTATCGTCAGTGAAAGACAGGAATTTTAGAAACTAGATCTAAACACAAACTCTGAGCATTTATGAAACAGTTTCTATTCAGCTTGCAAGCATGAATCTTTTAGACACGTAATGTCTTCAAACTCAGCATAGCAAGCCAGATAGCTACATGGGTCTGATCTCAGTTCAGCATCACCACATAGTAGAAGCCTCTGCAATATATATCATTGCTAGAAAGACCTCAAAGGTACATTTATGAAAAACAAAAAACAAGTTAAACACTTGCTAACACTTGTATTTATGTCAACAGATGGCGTTCTACCAAAAACACCATCAAGCGTTTGTTTACATAAACGTCAGAGCATGCATTCACTATCTCTAACTTTAATTCCACTTTCAGATCATGATTTCAAGCTATTTGCTATCATCAGTGAAAGACAGGAATTTTAGAAACTAGATCTAGACACAAACTCTGAGCATTTATGAAACAGTTTTTATTCAGCTTGCAAGCGTGAATCTTTTAGACATGTAATGTCTTCAAACTCAGCATGAGGTGTTGGGTGTAGTACTCACCATAGTAGAAGCTCTGAATATATATCTTGTAGAAAGACCTCAAAGGAAAAAAAAAAAAAAAAATAAAAAAAAAAAATCAGCATAGCAAGCTAGATAGCTACATGGATCTGATCTCAGTTCAGCATCACCACATAGTAGAAGCCTCTGCAATATATATCATTGCTAGAAAGACCTCAAAGGTACATTTATGAAAAACAAAAAACAAGTTAAAAACTTGCTAACGCTTGTATTTATGTCAACAGATGGCGTTCTACCAAAAACACCATCAAGCGTTTGTTTACATAAACATCAGAGCATGCATTCACTATCTCTAACTTTAATTCCACTTTCAGATCAATTTAAACCAATCAACAATGGCATTTAAATTTAATAATATTACAAAATTGTTTATAATCTAAATTGAAGTGATTAGTATTCCTATAAATCTGATTATATAATGATGATAGCCTAAATAAATGAGAACATTTAAGAATATTGGAATAACAAACTTTAATGTAACAAACAGAAGCAGACCAAGTATCATGCACATGAGATCTAATTATAATAGTAGAAATTGTATCAAATAGATTAATTATTTTATTAACAATTTTATAAAGATATTTAAGATCTCTATATTTTCTTCTACAAGAAAGATGAACAACAATTTCATTTCCCAGAGAAACATATTTGGAAAAATTATTAGACACTGATTGTAATAAATAACATCCCTGCTTAGAGCTAGGGTTCCAAATGATTGAACAATATTCAATGATGGGAAGATCATGATTGAAATGATAACCGTATCTTAGAGTGGCACTTATAATTTTTAAAGCCTTACCAATAATTATTACCAAATGATGATGATGATGATAATAATAATTCAATTCTTATTTATTATGAGCACGTCGATGCTTTCACTTTAACAGAAATACACAAATAAATATTAATACATTATTAATAATTACAAAATGAATATACAATAAACAAAACATTCATTATATTAACATTTTAATAAAAATATACAACAATAAAGAAAATTACAATTCATAATCAAAATATGAAAAAATATATAATACATGTTATCTACATGTGTAAATATATGTTTATCTACAGTAAATTCAATTTTTTTTTAATATTAGTTTTAAAGTAATCACAAAAAATATCAATGATATTGAATTTTTGATTATATAACTTTTGCAGTCTGTTAATGACGGATTTATTTAAAAAAGAATTTTTACTTTTTTTAATATTAAAAGTGTACACTTCCCTTAACAATTGAGAAGGCACTCTTAATTCTATTTTAGATATACAGTTATTAACTTCAATTTTTCCATTAATTAATTTTTTTAAGAATACCATATCTTTATTTAGTCTTCTTTGTTTTAAGATTTAAATTTTGTCCCTTTATTAGCTTAAATTTTTACTCTACCTTAGAAATTTTAGATTCAACATAAATCAAATCCAAATTCCATATAGAAGAACCATATTCCAACAAAGGTACAATAAGAGAACAAAATAACATGTTCTTTATATATTATATAAAGAGATATATTTTTGCCAAATCTCAAAATATATCCCATCTGTCTACTTGCTTTATTTATATTTTATATGCTTATTAAAAGTAAAATGATTACAAAATATAATCCCTAGATCAGAAACAACTTCTTTGTATATAATAACATCTTTAAATAAATCTATTAGTTTTTTTGGTGTAAGAGTTAATACATATTTTACTTATATTTATTTTTATATTGTTAAATTTGCACCATTCTTTGAAATAAACAATATATTTTTTGAAGATCAATATGATCATCATATGTGCTAATTTTTTAAAATAATGTACAGTCAGCTGCATAGGTATTTATCATGATTTTTTAATGTTTTAATCAAGATAACATATGAAAACATTAAAAATTAATGGTGCTTATATTCTATCCTAAGAAACCTCAATCTTATTTTTGAATAACTCAGAATTAAATTTATCTATACAAATGTAAGAGCATCTATTTTCCAAATAATTAATAAATCATGCACTTAAATGAGAACTGTTTCCCATCAATTTAAGTTTATATATTAAGTGATTGTGTGCCACATTATCAAATACATGTAACTTATCAAAATAAAGAACATCAAGTTGCATCTGTTCAGAAATAACATGAGCAATATTATGTAAGGTTAGATATGTATTAAGCTAAAAACTTATTAAGATGCACATATAAAAACTTAGGGAGCACATCCATTTCAAGATGACATAAATCTGGCATTGATTCTATTTTTTGTATAGTCATTAGAAGTAAAGTGAATTTAATTTTCTGGCTAGCCATATGAAAGTTGTGATAGATTTAGGGAAGATTTTTTTTTTTGTAGCTTGATTTTAATTTGTGAATATTTGCTCCAGAATGAAATCTCCACAAATAGTATCTGATTGTAGTTTAATGGTGGAAGGTACTCAAACTTGAGAGCAGTGACCCAATACCTATCTGACATAATCTCTGGTTAATATATGAGACTTGTTAAAAAACACTTTTTTGTTGTTGCTATGTATTCTTTTTTTTTAAATAGATTGGTATGTTTTCTTTAATGCTAGAAATCTATGATGATAGTGGTTAGATTGTGCTGTTAAAATGATTTTTTATAAATGCCATCCATAAGATTTAGGAGTTTTGTTGGGATCATATTTGTATATCTTTCATTTTGTGCAAATAAATATATAATTTCTGAGAAAAGAAATTCCTGAGTGCATGATGGAAGGATAATTCCGATGGTTCTTTCAGTGGTGATTATTGATCTGACACTGACATTAAGATTTGGAGATGCTATATCAGCAACGTGATGAGATGGAGGAAAGGTTTTTAGAAAAATATCATGTTGTGCAATGATGGTGATTAAAATATTAGGTCCATTAATGATGAATACCTATCATTATTAAAAGATACAGATTTTTCTGGCAGAAATCCTTTCCCACTCATTATGGGGAATGAAAGAAGATGAAGCCATTTATTGGTGAATATAACATGTTGAAATCCTTGTGAGTAATATTGGATATACCTTTAATGTCTGTGTTTACTATATCAACTTCTGAAATATCTGCAAATTCACTACTTTATTTTTATGTGGTTTGTATACTTTTAGGGTTTCTTCTCCACTAATGTTCTGTAATTGGGTCAATTTCTTTGATTTGTGCTTCTCTGTAGTATTATTTAAGATATTCATTTGTGGAAGACATGGGCTAACTACATCCATGACATCTGTAGATGTTTTATTTATTATGTAAGGCATTACACTGGCAAGTTTTTGACAGTCCTCTGAGTCTTTTAACTGGTTATTATCTACCTCTGCTGTTTTTTAGTATCTATTGTGCTTCCCAAATTTAATGTTTTTTAAATATTGCTTGTATTATTTACATTTATAGAAGCATTGAAGTGAGCATTTAAGGGTGTGTTCACATCTATCATATGTAACAGTCAGATTTGTACACTCATGCAACAAAATTCAGAGCCCAAGCAAAATATACCAAAGCTGACCGTAGTGAGGTGGTTGAGACCTCTAATCCGACCAAACTCCAACTCATCTGCCAGTACTCCAAATTTAACACCTTATGAGTGACATTCCTGGGGCTACACTCAGTTCTCATTTAACCGCGAGCCGACATAGAACAGGGAGAAACATGAGACTTAAGGTCATTACTAACCTAACTAAATAAGTGATATATATAACACTCAACACTCCATTAATCTTAACTACCAGACATACACATATAGCATATAAACTCATTAAGAAATTGGAGTATGAACTGTGACATTTAATAATATACTGTGGATTGGATAAAATACTATGGATTGGATAAGATACTGTGGTTTGGTTTGATCTAGAGTCTGAGCAAGAAAGATATACAACAGTTTATATTTAAAAGGATTTATTAAAACAATAACAAATGATCTAACACAAAATATCATAATGGCAGGGATTGTATAATCTTCACAAGGTATTCAACACAGGCAAGCATGTTACAATAGTTGGGACTGTTATCAAGTACATCTGTTCCCTTTTAAACATATTACAATACATGTGTGTGTGAGTTATAGAGGTCATGCCTAATTATTTAATATGCTCATCTTATGAACTTGATTTGCTTAAGTTAGAAGTTGATACCTTAGTAGAGATGATGATGAGTACAGCCAGTTTTAAAGGCTGTTATATATACTAATTAAATGAGCAACTAAATAAACTCAGAATCATGCAGATTCAACCTGATAACCCAGATTCAAACTCCAGTCTAAAGCTGAATGATTAATTAATATGGGAAAAAGAACTGGTTACCATTAGGTCCACATATATGCGCTATGGCGCTATATAAAATATTAAAGAAATAAACTTGCAGTGCGAGTGTGTGATTCTTCAAGAGTTTCAGCATCAAATGCTCGGTTTGCTCTGAGACCGACGGTTTGCTGCTATTGATATATGAACATAAAGTTCAGGAAGTCGGATTGGCTTTATGGAAAAATCTGGGTCCTCACGCCCCCAGTTCTAATGAAGATAGCCATAACCCGAACTAAATAAAGGGGCGGTTTGTTACCGTGAACCCTTGTCAGAGGCAGCAAAACGTAACACATATAAGTGTACTATATAAAAACACACCCGCAATGCACGCAATATATATATAAAAAGCAATAAGTATGCATATAATTAATTGCGCCTAAAACAGATAGCTTTTATCTGTCAAGCTAATTCAAAACAGTTCTTAAAATTAGCATTATAAGTATGCTAATAAAATGGGCTTAAACTATATAAAAATAATCTAGTTAAGATCCTGAATCTGCATATAAATATTCTTTTATTAAGGAGGGAAAGTATATTCGATGGGACTTAATACAAACATTAGCAAATATACTTTATCATCTCTAGACAATATATATATCCCCTTCCAACTAATAAATATCAAAGGTTATAATATAAGATCGGTTAAGCAAATCTTAAAAAATACGATTTTACAATATATATATATAACTATGATAACAACGAGTGGTTAGCGCATTCGTTTATTACCAATATTATAATTTCGAAACAATGATTTAATAAAATAAACAAGGCTTTTAAAATGTCTAAGTGAAGATTACAATTATCTCCTTTATAAATTACTTACTTAGTTTCATTGTTTCGAAATCTGAGCATATTATCACATATTAAACATAACAAAATGCATTTAAACAAAATATTAAAATTACTGAAATTTGGCAAGACCGTTAGTTTGTAGGAATTGAAGAGAATAAATTTCGGACATTTAATGAGTATAAAAAAAATATGAAATCTTTTAGTTCATAAAAGATTTCAGCAGTTTATAAAATTAAAGTAAGTGATTTTTTTTTCTTTTACATTATATATAAAGTCACAGACCGATAGTTTCTTTTTATAAGAGGGTAAAATTGAAAGAGTTTTTATAATTTAGATAGAACGTTCTTTTTAAAATGTTATAAGAATTTATAGATTAAAGTTCATACCGCAGCTTTTTTAAAAATGATTACCATCTCTCTCTGCCTCCTTGAGTGGACTTGAAGCGTATATCAATGATAGTGGTTGGAATAGGGCGTCTGACAGCATCATAATCTTCAGTGGCCTTTCAGATAGGTTAAATTTCTTCATATTCTCCATGCAGGTTGCTGGAAAGTCTATTCAAAGGAATGTTTAGAGGAACTGAGAGTAGCCATCTGGCTCCAGAGCCAGTAAATATATTATTTTACTCGATCATTTTGGATTCTGGTCTCCACAACAATTTTCAGAAAAAAAAGCTAAAGAGAGTCTTTTCAAAAAAAATCTGCAATATTTATATTCCCTAGATCAAAAGCCAGCGACTATCTATTTTAAAACACAATTCAGACTTCTAAGTTTTAGCCTTAGGTCTCTTTTGATTCTTATCTTTTTTTTATCTTGTTGCCCAAACTTTTACTGGTTTGATCTGGGAAAAGAAATTCATTACAATCGTAATGAATGAGCTCTAGAACAATGTCAATAACCTAGGGACCATCTGATCCCACCTGCGAATTATTCTAAATAAAAATCTGCGATATCTATATTCCCTAGATCAAAAGCCAGCGACTATCTATTTTAAAACACAATTCAAACTTCTAAGTTTTACAGCAGTCTGTCTCTTTTGATTCTAATCTCTCTTTTTTTTATCTTGTTGCCAAATTTTTACTGGTTTGATCTGGGAAAAGAAATTCATTACAATCGTAATGAATGAGCTCTAAAACAATGTCAATAACCTAGGGACCATCTGATCTCACCTGCGAATTATTCTAAATAGTCTTATTACCAATCTGTGAATTTCGCATGTGATTTATAATTTACTTAAACCAAACTTGTTAAAGGATATTTAGCCACATTTTCTAAACAAAATAACCCTTATACAATATATTATTTATATAAATGCTGCAATATATCTATACAAAATTTAATATCATTATCATTTACAGGTGCTTGTATGTGTGACAATAAACATATAATTGTTTGAATGCATATAAAACTGTGACCACATATATAACTGTATAAATGAATATATCGCTGTGTGGATATATACAACTGTGTAAACATATATATACAGCTGTGTAAAGGCATATAACACTGTGTGGATATATATACACGTGTACTAAAGAGTGTTTAAAACCGGCATAGATGTGTCTATGGAGACATAAAGGTGAAACAGATAGAAGGACAGTAATATCTGTTTCACATATTACAATGCTTGCACTGTACATTAATGCAGTTATTTTGCTAAATGTACCTTTTGCCCTCATTGGAAACATTTTGTTTTTATTCCAGTATATTTAGTAGACTGACATTGTATAACTTCACTTCAAATTCATAGTTATTACTATAAACAGCAAATGGAATATTTTTTAAATAAAGTATCAGAAATTAATAACTATTCCAATTACATTGTAGTTTAAAAATGCATTTTTTAAAATATCTGGAATTATGTTTTGTGTATTTTGGATTTATTATTATTACAGCACAATTACAGGTATTTTGATTTTTTTAAAAAATTGGTTTCTTTGTTCTGTATTATAAAATGCCAGCACAACATATTATAAATTTGGATGATCAGTTATTTACAAGATATCACCTCATAAGTTGTTTAGATCTCATACAATAATTCCTTAGGAAATTTATAAAAAGAACAGTTAAGATTGGTGATTGCAAAGATTATAGTCTGATCCATAAAAAATCATTTACAAGAAGAACAGTCAGTCATTTTGGTACAATATAATTAATATTTCCATAATATTCTGCAGTTGATCATTGGTCCTCTACGTAGAGAAACTTATTTAATTTTCTTCAATCAAGGTAGCACTTAGATCAAGTTCTATATCATCTATTGTTGTTTTCTGGAATCTCAAAGTTGGAATTGGATTTTTATTATTAATAGAAAATGAGTTTTATAGATTTATTATTATTCACCTATTTTGTAATATCAGCACATGGAGCTGTAGTTTCTCCACATGGCATTTCATTGAAAATGGCCATGATTTATATATTTATTTGCTTCCAACTGCAAAGGTCAATTAAAATCAAATTGTAAGTTAACACACATAAATTATATATGGAAATTACTTGTCTTTATCTTCAACAGTAGTATATAACATCATATATGAATATATAAGCTAATGAGCTTGGATTAAAAATATTACAGTGTTTTCAATTTAAGACTCGGAGTTTTGTAGTTAAGTAGAGATAAAAGGTGGTTGCTGGAGGGTTGCATTAGATCCTAAGATCTAGGTGCAGTGCTCTCAGATCTAAGGCTCCTCACTGACGAAGGCCACAAGCCAGAAACTAATCTGGCGATATTGGATGAGTAGGCACTAAATGGGGATTTTATGCACAAGCCTTCTGGCATTCATTGATTACTCTGGCTTGCGCAAGATGGCAATATAGAGAGAGAGTTTTGCCTGTTTTAATAACAGTAGTAATATCACAATTTTGAAGAATATTAAATAAATATAGTTGAAAATGTATTGTTTAAGACTTTCATTCTTGTAGAGTAGATATTCTCGCACATGCATTATTCTATATTATTATTTATTTGTCACCCTTTTATTCTATATCATCATCATCATTATCAACCATTATCAATCCACTGCAGGATGAAGGTCTCTCCAAGTTTAATCCATCTTCTCTGATCTTTAGCTTCTCTTCTCCACATCACCCCTACACATTTTCTTATTTCATCCATCCATCTTACATGTGATCTCCTTCTGGGTCTTTTACAATCTCTTGGAATCCAGTTTAAAATTTCAATTGTCCATCTATGATCATCTCTTCTAGCAATATGTCCAGCCCAACTCCACTTCAATCTTTTAATTTTTTCAATGAGGTCAGTAACACCTGTTTGTTCTCTTACCCATACATTGCGTTTTCTATCTCTTCTTGTTACTCCCAACATACATCTCTCCATACTTCTTTGAGTGGTCTGAAGTCTCTGTATTGATCTTCTATTAAGTGTCCAAGTCTTAGATCCATAAGTAAGAACTGGTAAAACACATTTGTTAAAAACTGTTCTTTTCAAACACATAGGCATATTTTCTTTTAATATCAAGTTATTTCTACCAAAAGCACTCCAACCAAGTTTAATTCTATGATTAATTTCCTCCATTATGTTTTCATCTGTATTAATAATCTGACCAAGGTATTTGTAACTGTTAACTTCTAATTCTTCATAATCAATCTTTATTTTCATATTTTGAGCAAATCGATTAAACATTACTTTAGTCTTTTTAACATTTATCTTTAGTCCTACTTTCCTACTTTCATCTGATAACTCCTGCAACATTTCCTGCAGCTCGGAAGCATTATTTGCAAAAACAACTACATCATCTGCGAAATCTAAATGACTTAAATAATCTCCATTTACTTTCACTCCTTTAGTTTCCCATTTTAATCCACAAAATACTTCTTGCAGCACTGCTGTAAAAAGTTTTGGAGATATGGAGTCACCTTGTCTTACACCTTTCTCAATGTTGACTTTCCCAGTATCATTATGTAATCTAATTGTTGCTGTTGCATTTTTATAAATATTCTTTAAAATATGACAATATCCTGGATCTATACCTTGATGATCCAATGCTTTAATCACTGAAGAAATGTTTATAGAATCAAATGCCTTTTCATAATCTACAAATCCAAAACATAATGACAACTCATATTCATTTGTCCTTTCTATAACTTCTCTCAATACTTGAATATGATCTACTGTACTAAAACCACTTTTAAATCCAGCTTGTTCTCTTGGTTGGTGAAAATCCAAGGTTCTCTGTAGACGAGTTGTAATTATCTTTTTAAAAATTTTATATAAAACTGATAAAAGGCTGATAGGTCTGTAATTTCTAATATCTTCTTTATCATCTTTTTTAAATATTAATATTATTACTGCATTCTTCCAATCATCCGGTACATCTTTATCATTTAGACATTTGGTATATAACTTTGCTAATATTTTTTCTGTTTCTTCACCTGCTTCTTTTAATATATCAATTATAATTCCATCATTACCTGGAGCCTTTCCTTTTTTCATACATTTAATTACATTTCTCACTTGTTCATTTAAAATTCTGGGCAATTCGGAAGATGTAATAGATATAGGAGGTACTTGTTCTTTATTACTATATAATTCTTGATAAAAATCTTCTACCAATTTCATAATGTCATCCCTCTTTTTAGTAATAATTCCATCTTTTTTCCTTATTGCAGATATAAATTTCCTACCAATACCAAAATGTTGTTTTACATTCTTAAGACTTTTATTTTCTTCTACAGCTTTTCTTGCTAGTTCACAGTTATACTTTCTTATATCATTTTCAACTCTTTTCCACACCATTTTACAAAATTCGAGATATTCAATTCTTTTTAATGCATCATTCTTGCATATCTTCATATTCCTTCTTTTCTTCATAAGTTCTCTAGTCTCAGTAGAAATTTTATTAGTCAATTGCTGCTTTTTTCTACCAGCTATCTTTGTTGCAGTTTTTAAAAGTGTATCAGTTATTTTCATATTAATTTCATTCAAATCTGAATCATGTTCAAAATCTACTAATACTTGAAACCGATTTGTAAGTTCTAATTTAAATTCATTAGAATGTTTCTGAAGATTAGGAATATCAACTGTAAATATAATTTTTCTTAATAATTTTTGTCTCTCTAGTTTTACATTAACATGTATCTTACCCCTTACTAATCGATGATCACTTCCTGTGTTAAATTTATTAAGAACATTACAATCTTGAAATATGTATTTCCTGTTAGTCAAAATATAATCCAATTCTGCTGTACCTTCATTTGGATGCTTCCATGTCCATTTCCTTCTAACATTTTTCTCAAAAAAAGAATTCATAATATAAAGTTTTTCCTTCTCTGCAAACTCCACAAGTCTATGTCCTCTCTCATTTCTATTACCATAACCAAAATTACCTACAACACTTTTATCTTTCATTTGTTTACCAATTCTAGCATTAAAATCTCCCATAACAATTTTAAAATGTTGTTTACTCTGATCAAAAGCCTTTTGTACATCCATATAAAAATCTTCTACTACTTCATCACTGTGAGAACTTGTTGGGGCATAAACCTGAATTATCTGCATTTGATATCTGCTATTAAGTTGTATAACTAATCTTGCCACTCTGTCTGATACACCATCAATCTCCACAATATTGTTCTTCCACTTTTTATTTATAATGAATCCTACTCCACTTGTATTTCCAATATTTGTGCCTTTATAATAGAGCATATGTCCACTTTTTAAATTAATTGTCTCTTCACCTTTTCTTCTAACTTCACAAAGTCCAATAATATCCCATTTTATATAAGAGAGTTCTTCTTCTAATTCTTGCAATCTTCCTTCACTTGAAAGTGATCTGCAGTTGTAAGTACCTAAATAAAAAGTCGTCATCAAATGGCAGCCTGGGTCCGCCTCCAGGATATTCTTAGCACCCTCCGCCTTCGGCCACCAACCGCTGCCTTGGTTGGTGACTTTACAGCCTCCTGGGATTAAGGGCCATGCTTTATTTTTGTCTGTCATAATTGTATAATTGGGAAAAATCTTTATCATTTACACAAACATTCATTCTGCCTTATCAGGCACTGAGAAGAAAGACCATGGTGTTTCTTGATCTTAAACTCAGAGGTAAAAAGCCAATAAACTCACCATGCTGGCTAATGCGTGTTGGTGAGCAGCCCATCCATGTTCGTATACTATATGAATAAACATATAGTAATAACAGCTGCAACGACAAGAACGTATCGAGTGGACATTAGGAATTTGCCCTGCTCGGTTCCTTTAAGGCCTCCAAGAGGAATCAAAGGGTCTCCTTTCAGTTAATAGCAAACTCCTTTCTGCAGCCTTATTCTATATAACTGGTTTGAAATACTTATGATGATTATATGTGCTTGCACCAATTTATTGCCTAATAAAAGAAATTATATATCATATCAGGGCTGTCATTGTAATATGTATTATGCATGTTCACTATTATCTGAAAAGACATATAGATGTATGTCATTAAAAAAAAGAAAGCCTGGAGTTATTTCTTTTGTGAAAATAATATTCTATTACCACATCAGATGACTCAGTTTTGCAACACATATGGAGAAATTACAGTTATTGATAATGCTTTATCAGGTCTATTGTAAGGAAAAGGTTATATGACGATAATAGTCTACAAACTAGAACAGCTCTACCTATTGATAGTATAATGGAATTATTAACATTCTGTGTAACTACAACATACTTTCAATATAACTCAGAATTCTTTTAACAAAATAAAGGGATGGCCATGGGATCGTCACTGTCACCCTTGCTCAGCAACATTTACATGGAAGAACTTGAAAACACAGCCATGAATATTACTCCATGTCCACCTAAAGTGTGGCTTCGATATGTTGATGATACATTTGTGGTATGGCCACATGGCAAGGTAAAATTACAGTCTTTTTGGATGCACATTAACAACATATCTCCTACAATTAAATTCACGATGGAATCAGAACAAGAACAAAAATTGGCATTCTTGGATGTTCTTGTGACAAGACTCCTTCAGGGCAAAGTAAAAACAACAGTGTATAGGAAACCAACACACACTGGCAAATACTTGGCATATACATCCAATCATACAAGAAGCACTAAACAAGGAATTGTACTATCACTATGGAACAGAGCAAAGGAGGTTTGTTCAGAAACCAGTGATTTAGAAAACGAAAAGATTCACATAGAACAAATGCTTATGAAGAAGGGTTATCCATCAGCAGTCATTAGAAAAACGTTCAAGAGACAGCACAAAGAGACACCAAAAGAGAAAACAGTTATTGGTACAGTAGTATATCCATACATACCAGGAATAGTGGACAAACTAAAGAGAATCTGCAGTCAATATAATATTAGAACTTCTTTCCAAAGTCATACCACACTTCGAGGAATGCTTACTTCTACTAAGCCTAAACTGGAAATGCTGAAGAACAAAAACTGCATCTATGAAAAACCATGTGAATGTGGAAGGAAATACATTGGTGAGACCTGTTGCCCTGTTGAACAACAATTGAAGGAACACAAACTAATGGTTAAAAGAGAAAAAACAGATGTGTCTACCATAGCAGATCATATATGTACTAATGACCACATGCTTAAGTGGGAAAATACAAAGATATTGGATAAAGAGGAAAAAATGCATAGAAGAAAATTCAAGGAAGCTGCTCATATGACAATGCTAAATAATCCTATAAGTCAACCCAGTGTGGCAATACACAATGTATGCAAGCCTCTAATTAATCTTGCTCTTAGGAAAAAATAAAAATAATTAGACTTGTTGAAAAAAAAAATTGAAGGACTCAGGAGGATTTGAACCAACTCTCATATATAAATATATCAATTTTCTACTATATGTTGCCTTTGACAGAATAGCTCAGTTGGCAGAGCGTTTGCCTTAAATTAGATATACAAGAATCTAAAGGTGCGAGTTCAACTTCTAAGCGAATATTGTCACTGTGCATATAGGCCAGCAACACCTGAAGAAGAGTGGAGAATAATATTACTCAAAACATTTGTGTAATTACTAACCTGTATTGTCTATTTGTGTGTTATTACTAACAAATTGTTTGTATTTGAAAAGTTTAAATAAAGTTTAAAATTTTTTATACATTCAACATTCACTCATAAATGATGGAAATAGTCCAACATATCACATCTTATAATATACCATCATTACAAAACTTCAGACAAATAACTTATGTGAAATCTTGCAATTTACAAGATCTTTTAATGGAAATATAGAAACTAATGTAATGTTATGACTCTTCATCAAGCACATAGAAAGTCTGTAATTAGAAAGAGAAAGAAAAGATAACCTTTTTCACATGTAACTTAAATATTTGTATAATAGCCAAATTATGTAGTTTTTGATTATGGAGGGATCTCTCAAGCCTCAACTAAAGATAGGGACTTTGTAAAGATAAGAGTGGTCATTTTATTTTTAACCTATATTTTTAATTATATAGAACAATCTGAAGCATCTTGATTTGAGAGTGTGAAGATATTACTCTTTTCACATTTAAATCTATTTTCTTTCACAAATTAAATTATGTGAAATCTTGCTATTTACAATGAGTTAATATTAATATCTTTTTAATGGAAATATAGAAGCTAATGTAATATTTCTATTATTTATCAAGTGTGCAGTAAGTCTGTAATTAGAAAAAGAAAAACTTTAATCTTTTTTCACATGTGCCTTATACAAACATTTAAGGTGCATGTGAAAAGGGTTAAAAATTTTCTTTTTCTAATATTAAAGAAGAAACTTTTTAATCTTTATCATTTAGTTCTTATTGTGAACATCTCTGTGCTGGAAATTCTGTAGAAAGCATTAACTATAAAATATTTTTCATGTGTATGTGGTCATGTGTGTTGGTTGTATAATATGGAGAGGATGACTGAAGTGAGTTTGAAAGTCTGGGTTCAGAATCCCCTCTGTGCTGGAAATTCTGTAGAAAGCATTAACTATAAAATATTTTTTATGTGCATGTGGTCATGTGTGTTGGTTGTATAATATGGAGAGGATGACTGAAGTGAGTTTGAAAGTCTGGGTTCAGAATCCCCTCTGTGCTGGAAATTCTGTAGAAAGCATTAACTATAAAATATTTTTCATGTGTATGTGGTCATGTGTGTTGGTTGTATAATATGGAGAAGATGACTGAAGGGAGTTTGAAAGTCTGGGTTCAAAATCCCCTCTAATTTTATCTTGCTTAAGAATATTTACTATAGTTGTATTTAAATATTAATTATAAAGTAAAAGATAAATCATTTCCTAAAATTGACCACAACATTGTGTGTTCACTAATTGAGGAAATTCTCTTTTTTTTCCTCCATTGTATTTGTTAATGGCAATAAAATAAAAATAAAAAATACAGTAAACGTTATTTTTACACTTGATAAATTTTCAGATTAAACAAAATTACAATCAGTATCCTCAAAGAAGATCAAAACCATTATTTTTATTAGATCATAATAAAATTTACAATCTAATTCCTTCACTTCCTATTTTTTGTGTGTGAAATTATTTATATATTTTTAATTATTTAATGTTTACATGGTTTTGCAATATTTTATTTTGCATGAATATTTAAAATAAATATTTACATGAAATCAAATCAAACCATCTTCTGTAAATTCGTTTTTTGGCTATCTTTTGAACTTTTATTATCAATTTATTATTTTTTATTTATTTATTTGAAAATTTGATATTTTAGATTTTAGAGTGCATTTGCTTTTTAAATTTATGCTTTTGATAAACAGTAAAAAAAAAAGTTGTAATGCAAAATTATTTTTATTTCATTCAAAAATAAAACACACAAAAAGAAGCTTCCTTCTAGGGCAGCAATTCCCAACCTGTGGTACACATACCTCTGGATGTACACGGCAAACCAATTGTGGGTACTGAAAATATTATTCATAATGCTGGAAAGCAAAAGCAGTAAGGTGTTAAAATTAAAAAAAAAAAAAAAATTATTTAGATTTACAAAGAGAATTGTAAGCATAGATAAATCATATTCAGATGTCTCATCTCCATAAAAGAAAACAGGCATGGATTTGAAAGTTCTCATTTGAAAAATTGTTACTAAAATTTTTAAAGTAAATTTAAATTGAAACTCTTCCATAAATATTTATATACAATATTAAGGTATCAACTTTATGTTTAATTCGTTCTTTCATATTTGTTCTTTGTAAAAACAAAATATTACAAACTTTGAATATTTATTAATTTACAATTACACAATCATATAAAACTCTAAAAATCAAAGTTAAATTAAATTATTAGGAGCATCTTTACAACTAATTTACAAAAATAAATCAATAGAAAGATTAATAAAAATGGATAAAAAAGTAATAAGTCATTGTATGTATGTATATTACTTTTTATTGTTATTCCATATTAATATATGTGCTTGCATGTGTATATAGTGTTTAATAGAAATGACAGCTCTAAATAATAAAAGAAGAATTTTGCATGGTGAAGTTTAAAGCAGCTTTTACAGTTTTCATTTTTTTTCCAAATTATTTGAAAGCTTAAAAGCTCTGCACTTTTACACTTTCAAGTTTTTTTTTTTTTTTCATATGTCATAGCATCAGCCGGGACGCGAACCCACAACCGTCTGCAACCAACTACTTGCTTGCATGGTGGCTGCAATACCTCCCGGATAACAACGCAAGACTACACTTTCAAGTTATTTGACAAGGATTAGTATATTTTTGATTATGACTGTGTCAACATGTCATGGATGGCATTGTGTAAAGATGATGAAATGGAAATTACACACACAAAAAACATTATACAATTTTTTGTAAAAATATATATTTTTACAAAATAATGAATTTAAATAACACTATATATTTTGAATGAAACCTTATTTCACCAAGTTGTTCAATTAGTTTTTCTTCAGCTTCTCTTTAGAAACTAATTTCTTTCAATTAAATTTTAGTACTTTTAAAAATTCCCAAACAATTATCAATGAACTACTATTCATTAATTAAGATTTTTCAAGTCCAGAACCTATATTTTAATTGCTAAATTGTCATTATGCTGACATTTAGCATGCATTATTGACTTTTTCATTTCCAGTGAAGAATTTTGTCTTAATTTTTATGTTGGATACAGAAATTAAAATATATAAAATATATTGCATTTCCAATAAATTTTCATACATCTCATTTTTAAAAATTTTATTTTTATATTAACTGGATTTAAAGTTCCATAAACAAATAAAACATTAATATATTTCAATTAATTTTTTTATAAAGATGATATTTTGCATTTGAATAATTCATTTTTTATTTTTGATAAATTCAACCAAAAAATTTTTTCCACGATATGAACACTCCAAAAACTTTTTTAAATGGTGAAGAAATTATCAAATTATTTGAAAAAAACCTTTTAAATTATCATTAAAATATTTGCAAGTTTTTCAACATTCTTGTCAAACTTCAAAAAAATTTGAGAGGTTTCAAATTGCTGTATAGCAGCCATTTACCCGTTCACATTTCTTCAAATGGCTGTAAGTTTTTATTCGAATAATTATATTAAATAATTTGAAAAAAATTGTAAGAGCATAGTGGCTTTAAGAGAGTAGTTACAATTCAAATTAAAAAATTTTAATAATTTTTCAAATGAGTTTTCAAAATCATACATGTTTTCTTATATGGAGATGAGAGATGTATATATTATTTATCTGCATTGTAAATATAATAGCTTGTTCAGGAAGTGATTAAAAAAACAAATAAGCATCTTCGTAGTAATTTGTTAATAATTGGGTGTTACTAGCCAACTATTATATTTCACAATCCCACAAGTGATCTCTTCCTTTCCAGAAAATTTTCTTAAAGAACAATTAGAAACAGGTAATTATTTTTATTTTTTAATTAAATTTCATGTGACTTAAGTGCTTAATTAGCTTCATTGTTTGTTTTTTCAAGTAATTTTTTTAAATATTATTTTGTGATTTAAAATAAATGTGGCTAAAAACAGGAATTCTTAAAAGAGCAACTACTCTGAAGCATCATAGTGATTTAGAAGCATAAGGTGAAAGGTATGTAGCGACTGGCCTGTTATGTTAAAAGATAAACTTAGCATTATTAAAAAAGCTCAAGACATCACTGCTTCATCTAAAAAGAGGAAATATTCTGATGAATACTTGAAATATGAGATGTCATTCATGAAAGATGATTATCCAAAGCCACTGTGCACTATTTTGTTGAGAGATACTATTTAACAGTGCCATGAAACTATCTTTCCAATATATGTAGAAATAGATGTCAGTTTTTTTCCAGCAACTATTAAATGCCCCATATCTAACTTCTTTTGTGCTGTCTGCATACAAAGGCAATGAAAATGCAGTTTCATACTAAATAAGTTATCATATTGCTAAAAGTTGTAAAAATCATACAGTTGCTGAAAATTTGATATCTTCATATATCAAAGATGTTGTTTAATGTATGTTCAGTGACGGCCATGTCAGAAATATTAACAACATTCCATTCTCAAATAATACAATTTTCCTGAGAATTAAGGAAATATCTGACAACACTGAATCAACAATAATTGAAAGAATAAAAAAAGAGCTCCTTCTTTTCTATACAGGCAGATGAAAGCACTGGTGGTTCCAATTTGTCAATTTTGCTTATTATTGCAAGATATTTAAAGGCTAATTTTTTTGAAGAAAATCTTTTATTGTGCTATCCTCTTTCAGAAAGATACACAGGTGATGACATATTCAATGCCATTTAGGATTCTTTTTATAAAAAATAAATCAATTGCACCAATTGATGTGGTGTTTCTACAAATTGTGAAAAATCTATGTCTGGCTATTTACACAGGCTTACATGGTTGTTTTCAAGCATGTAGCTTGAAGTCACTGCTGTACACACAGATAAAACTTTATGACCAAACCTCTGTCACATTCATTGAAGGAGGTGCTCAATCATTTTATTAAAACCATTTCAACAAAGTCCAGACTATTCAACTCTTTTTGTGGAGATATGGACAGCCTCTATACAACATTGCTTTTGCACACTGAAGTGAGGTGGCTCTCATGAAGAAAAGTATGCTTATCATTGTTTGAATTGAAACACGAAGTGCATTTTTTTTAAGACTATCATTTTAAATTAAGTTCTAAGTTTCATGGAACTAGATGGCTTCAACAACTTGCATACTTTTGTGATATTTTTTCATAAATAAATAAACTTAACTTAGGATTACAGAACAGCTCCATAATCATTTTTAAAATGTCTGACAAAATCAAGGCTATGATTAAGAAATTTAGATTTTTGGGAATGTTTTATCGAAAAAGAGCAGTATGAAGTTTTTCAGTCACTTCACAGTTTCTTATCGAGAATGAGCAGAAATTGTCAAAAGAAGTAAAAATTAATATAATAGCTCATTTGAAAGAGTTAAAGGTGTCATTTAGGAAATATTTTTCCAAGAAAAATAGTAAAAATAATTGGATTTCAAATCCATTCAATGAATCGTTCTTTCAACAAGCTGGAAAACTATCCATATCAGAAAAAGATAAATTGATTGAATTTTCAACTAATTTTTCTTTAAATATGACTTAAAAAAACGAAATGTCATTGATTTCTGGGCAGCATTGAAAGAAGAATACCCAGATCTCAGTGATAAAACATTAATGTATTTATTACCTTTTATAAATAAACAACTTGTTGAAACACCCTTTTTATCCTATCCCTTTATTAAGAAAAAATATCGGAATAAATTTAATGTGGCTCCTGGTATAAGATTTTATCTATTTTCATTTGAACCTGATTTCAAAAAACTCAGCTCTATGAAACAAGCTCAAGGATCACATTGAAATTATTATAAGAACTATGTTTGAAGACCTGTGTATATTAAAAAAAAATTGCATTATAAATTAATGTGATCAAAAATTTATTAAATGCTTTTTTATTTGTTTTTGTTTTAATAAAAAAAAAACTAAAATATAGTTTAATATTGCAAAATAAAAACCAAAATTTATCATTAATTTAACTTGTTAATTATTTAGTTAATCTAAGAACATTACACACTATAATAAAAAATAAAAAAAGCCACATTGTTTGTGTAGAAGAATGGGTGGGTGTCTATGAGAGGAGGAAGTACTCATGAATGAAAAGCCTAGTCAAGGGATACCAGAAAGAAAAAATTTGGTAACCCTGCTCTAGGATGAAGAAATGACTTTTCAACAATTAATGAAAAAAATATAAAAAGAACATATTTCTTTAATCTGAATTAGGTTTAAGAAATATTAATATTTCTCAAAGCATGATTATGCATTATTTGAGATTAAGTTTATATTTTTTCCTGATATCTATTTATTATCTTAATATTTTTTGAGATTATCTTAAATGTTTTGATTTTTGTCAAAATTGTTAAATTTTACATGCACATATGGTTGAATTGAGGAAATCCCAGTAAACTCCATTTTCATTATTTTTCCTTCTTCTCTCTTTGTTACAATAATATAAATTATTGGTGTTCAAGACAGGACTTGAGCCAGTGTGTGAGGTCTGACAGTCAATTTGGATAGCAAAACAGAAAAAATAATGGACATGATATTAAAAGTTAATCAGACACAACATTAATTAGCATTATTTAAAAGTAATAGCAATGATAACTAATACTAAAATGAGTAAGTGATATTATTAATAATAACATAAAGTTTATTGGCAGACATAAGATGTATTGTATATTAATAGAATTTGGCTTAAAAAATTTGATGATGGTTTACAATGGGGTATTGGTATCAGGTGGTCCCAATAAGTCTGACAATGGTGTGAATGCATTGTGAATTTGTAACATCTGCTTGAAATATTGGTCATAGAATTAGTCATGTTATAGTCTGAACACATGTTATCTTCAACATGGAGTGCCATAGAGACCTTTAGTGTGGATGGGTGTCTCAGGTCCCAGAAAATTTATCTACTGGTCCATGTGTGCTGATGATTAAGACAAGTTCTTTTCTTAATGGCAAGATATTCTATGAGTTGGTTGGTGGTCTTTTGATAAGCCTGGGAAAGCATGTGTGTAACTGTTGAACAGTATGATATGCAGGATTTATTAGTGTAATCTATGTATGCAACTGATTGACTATTGACAGAAGTTGGGAAGTGGAGGTGAACTGCATGTGAAATATTGGATATTGAATAATATATGTATAAAGGCGAGATATCTTTGGACTAGATCAAGTTCTATTTGTTCCAATTTCTGCAACATAATATATGTTTCAGAGAATAAAAACGCTGTGGTACATGAGGGTAGATGAACTTGGAAAGGTTTTATGCAAATGAATGGCTGTGATGTGTAGTTCATTGAGATTGAGATTGAGTAGTAGAATTGGGATCTGTTTCTTAGAGATTAAAAAAATCAAAACATGGATCCATGTAGGTAGTACAGGAGATATTTGCTTACAAACTGAGTATGTATATGCCTGATAATTCTTTTTCTATCATATTGAATAGGTGATAATATAGATACTATAAAAAAGCACTTAGTGAAAAACCTCATGGAATTGAACAGTAAGGTACAAAAGAGGACAAGTTCTTTCCATTAAGTGTAATATGTATTTCTTAACTTAATAGCAGATTGGTGATTAAATATATTAAGGCTTTTGGCATTTCTATGTCTGCTAATGAATCAGCAAGGAGTTTAATTGGAATCATATCAACAGCTGATTTTACATCCAGTTGGATCGCAACTGGACTATATATTTTTATTAGTTCTGACAGTATTAATAATTGTTTTGAATACAAAAGGCACTTGCATTGTAGATGAACCTTTCTTAGTAAACTGCATTTTAGATGGTATAGGTATAAAATAGGATTCTATTTTGTCTTTAATGGCTGGTTCCAACAGTTTGATACCCAGTGGATTTATTGATATGGGCCTTAGATTGTTTAAAGTGATTATTTTTCCATGTGTTTTAATAAATGATACTAGTAAAATAGGGTATAATCTGTGTATATGATAGACTTTTTTGTTAGAAAGTTAGCTAGATTACATAAATACTGTGCAGTGAAATTTCTAAATGCTTGATTACAAAGCAAGATATTTCATGCATTCTTGGGTGACAGAAGTTTGATATTGATTTTAATTTTTGTACAAAATTCTTGGAAGAAAATAATATATATAATTGCAATGATGTATGAAAAGCTGCAGAAATTTTCCAAAAATTATTTCTTAATAATATAGAGAATTTCATTCCTCAAAAAACTATCAGATCTCACAAATATCCTAAGTAGTTCTTTAAAAAGTTAATAAAATGCATCAAAAGAAAAGCACATTTTCATTCTTTATTTAAAAAGTATAAAAACATAATGGATCTAAATAATTTTAAAAATTGTCAGTCATTAATTTAAAAATTGGAGAAACAAGATTATATGTGGAAAATATTCAAAATAATATTTGCAGCGAACCAAATAAATTTTGGAATATTATGAAAAGCCACTTAAAAACCTACAATGCAGTAACTACAGATATAAAACCTGATAAATTCATGAAATATTTCTTTTCTCAAAAGGACCACACTGATGTAAATTCATATAAATATCTTTCTATAGATAATCTTTTAAAAAATGAAAACATAATAAACGTAAATAATATAAATACTAGAGAAATCATAAATACTACTAGATATTTAAAAAATAAAAAAAGTATTGCCCATGATAATATACCATTGTTCATGTACAAAGTTTGTATAAAATTATTAACACCCACATTAGTATATATATTCAATCTAATATTAAAAACATTAATGTTTCCTGTCTGTTGTAAATCTCAAAAATAACTCCAATATATAAATCAGGAAATAAATAAGATTTCCTTCAAATTTCAGACTTATTACTCTTTTACCAATATGTGCAAAATTATTTGAGAAAATAATTTATTATAGAATCGTACATCAATTGAAAAATATCTTTCCATCATCCATAACATGGATTTATTTCTGCATATGCCATAGAAACAATTTTATTATACCTTTCAGATACTATATCACAAGCCATAGATCTCAAATATCAACTTGATATCATTTACTTTGATCTCTCCAAAACTTTTGATAGAGTACATCATAGGACTGTTTTGTTGAAAGCAAATACAATGGCTTTATCCACTAATCTCCTAAAACTATTAAATTCATTTCTTACAAATAGAAAGTATTATGTACATATTAATGAAGAATTTTCAATTATGGCTTCCTGTAAATATGGAATTCCACAGGGAAGTATTCTTAGACCTATTATTTTTGTCATTTAAACATCTGATTTAACATCTATGATAAATGTGAAAAAAAAATGTTATGCTGATGATATCAAAATTTTTGTAGAAATCAGAAACACAAATGACCCTAAAATATTGCAAAGTTATGTTAATAGCTTTGCTAAATGATCTGAAGCTAATAACATAAAAATAAATCCAACTAAATGTAATACAGTATTGTTTATTATGATATTAATTGTAGTAGAATTCCTAGGAATAATACACAGAAAGGTTTTAGTATTATTTTTACCAATAATTTTTTTTTTAACAATCACATTTAGATAACAATTAATAAATCCTACAAATTATGGGTTTAACATTGACATTAAATATTAAACTGAAATTAGAAACCTCCAAGCTATTTTTTAATACACTGATAATACCAGTCCTACCCTATGGATCTGTAATATGGAATAATTACAATTATTCAACAATAAACAAACTTCAAAAAATTCAAGATAAATATTATAGATACATTCATGGTGATATTTACTTAAATAAAAACAATAGTATGATTAATAGCAGATATGATGTTTTTACTTAAATTAATAAATGGCAAAATATCAGAATATATGACAAATAAGATTTCCCTCAAAATTCCAACTTTTAACTCTGGAAATAAAGATTTATTTTATTTATAAATATTAAAAAGAATAACTTATTCACCAATTTACAGATTACAAATGGAATATAACAATAAATTCAAGGAGATGGATATTTTCCATTAAAATGAAAACCAATTTAAAAACAAACTTAAAGACATATTATGTAAGGAACATCTATAGATAAATACACATATATTACTGTAAACACTTGTAGTACTAAGTGGTTATTTATAAATAAATGAATTGAATTAGTACTACTACAGCTGCTGCTACTATTACTGCCACTACTACTACTACTCCTATTTCTACTATTATTATTGTTACTATAGTAAAAAATTATTATAAAGTTGTCTAATAGACTGTTTCTATGATACCATAAAAACTGTTAAATTTATTGCTTTTTTAATTTATTTTATGTTATTATTAAAGTAAAAAAAATGTTATAAAGTTGTCTAATAGACTGTTTCTATGATAACAAAAAAATCCTGTCAAATGTATTGCTTTCTTTTACTTATTTTGAATTAGAGTGCTTACTCCTTTTTTTATTCTTTAGCCTTTTTTATTATTGTCCATATATTTATTTTTATTTTTATTACCTCATTATTATATAGTTATTTATTTGCTAATTATTACTTTTATTTGTTTTATTTTACTACTATCACTGTCTACAATACCTACAGATTTATTTATTGACACACACACACCCCTTCAATTTTTTACTTCTTTCACATTTATCATCAGACTAAAACTTATAATCCCCCAAATCACCACACACACATATAAAAAAATCTGAATAATAGAAATATTTGTATATTAAAATCAAGCAGGATTTAATCCCTATTTATAATGGAATTGAAATCATCCTGGACCCAGCCCCTCAAATATAACAGAATTGCACCTACTAGACATTTGTTAATTATGTCTTATTACTCTAAGAGAATGGTTATTTGCTCATGAATGATCAGCAGGTGATTATGTACAAGGTGGAGTAACTATAACCTAAAATTTAATCCTATTGATCATACACATGGATAATGACTGACTAAACCCTATATGAAGAACAAGTCTTAATGTAAACCCAGACATGTTTGCTGATCATCATTTACCCCACATATTTATTATTATTCTGATAGTTAGATGTTTAAATTAGTCTCATCAGAAATGCGACACCAACATATATATATTCTATTCCTACATATCAAAATAAAATAGAAATATTTATCTTTCAAATGAAAAATTGATGAGAAACTATGCATTTAATAAAAATAATTTATTTATTTACAACAATAAAAAATATATAAAACAATTTTAACTTTTTTTATATTTAAATATGTACATAAGCAATAAAATTAAATATAAATGACAAAAAAAAAAACAGTTTGGAATGGATTTAAAACATCAAACAAGTGTATAATAGCTAAACTCATTTATTTAAAATGTTTATTTCTCTCCAACCATGGCTGATCTCATAGTGACAAGGTTAGCAATAATAATTAGCAAATCTTATAAAATTTAAAACAAATTTTTTCCAATCTTTTTATAGCACAAAGTGAATTTAACAATATAATAAAAAAAAAATGTGTTAAAATTGATTTAAGAGAAAAATGAGGTGTTTTTTTTTTTTTTGCAAAATAAATTACTTTTAACATTGTAAGCAAAGTTATTATTTATTTAATAGAATCATTTAAAATAATCTAACCAAATTTTTCTTTGCTTTTTTCTTTTTGTCTGTTGAACTGGACAATTATGCAATGTTTTCTTTTCAGTATTTAAAATATTGAATCATAATTTAACATAAGGTCATTATTTTTATATTATTATGGCTTCCCTGTATAAATTGTAAAACTAGCAGATTTTTTGGTCAACAATAATTTTCTTTTATTCACAATTAGATTGTTTTCTTTTATTCACAATTAGATTGTTTAATATGTGTGCATGTTTCTTGTTTTTTGGTACACTTCTCTTATAATTACTGGTTTACTTCATTTTTGACTTCTATTTTTTTAAATAGTTATTGTGTTCATATAGTAATACAAATAAATCTAACAATGTTAGATATAACTAGGCATTTATTTTTAGTATTTGGGCATCACTTTGCATCATAAAGACTATATCTTCAGAAAGATGAAGTTAATATCCAACAGGATCTCTCTGTCTATCAAACTATGGTAAATGAATATGAATCCAATTGGTTAAAAAATCATCTTCATAATTTCTAAGTTGTGAACTGTACAAATTGGTAAGCTGTGGCAGATTATTATTTTTTGTTCATTAGCAACAGTCAAAGTTTCCAAGCAATCTGTACATTAATAGGAAAAACAAATCATGTTTCCAAGATACTTTTTCCAAAAAAGATCATTAGATTCAAACTCACCAAAAGTCCAAGTTACATTTAAAAGTGGTTTTAGCACAGTAAATCACATTTAAGTATTGGTTGAAGTTATAGAATGAGCAAATGAATGTGAAATGTCATTATGCTTTGTATTTATAAATTATGAAAAGGCATTTATTTCATAAGTATTTCCAATATTAAATGTTTTTTTAACCATTAAGATGTTTATTGTCATATTCTGAAAAATATTGATCAAAATACAACAGCAATAAAAAAAACATGCTATCACTAAAAAGATTAATACTGATAAGAGTAGATGTCAGGGTGATTCTATATCCTCCAAACCTTTTACAGATGTTTTACAAATTATATTTCGCACATTAAAATGAAAGATTTAAATAGTCTAGATTTTTCAGATGATATGATTGTTTTGCAAATAATGCTTTAGAGCTTTGGGAATGAGGGCAATCATTATCAAAATGAAAGTATGACAGAAAGCCTCAAGATAAATACTAAAAATTTTCTCAGAAAAAGAAAATGAAGATTGATAATCATGAAATAAAAGAAATGAATGGCAGCAAATAATTTGATAAGATTGTTAATACAGATAGAAACATAAAAGATGAAATTAATTACAGAATTAAATTTGGAGAAGTATTTTTAATAGAAATAATATTAAAAGAAAATATGCCTATATGCTTGAAAAGGCTTTTAATAGATATGTTTTACCAGTTATTCATTAGTCTGAGATTTGAACACTTAATAGAAAAATAGTACAGAAATTTCAGACAATATATGGAAAGATATATGATAATAATAATATAAAAGAATCAAAACTGTAATACTGTGGTGACAGAACAAACAGATATCATTGACAATATTAGAAAAAGAATTAGAGTGGAAGGGCTGAGCTGAACATATTGCTAGAAGAAATGATAACTGGATAGTCGAAGTCTTAAAACTGGATCTCAAAACTTTATAAAAAAAAACATGGAAAGAGATCATTTATTGAATGATTGGATGAAATAAGGAAATTTGTTGGTGTAATTTAAGGAAGAAAAGTTATATATTGAAGAAACTAGATAAAATTTGGAAAGACATTCATTTTCAGTGGATTGATAATGATTAAAATTGGTAATCATTAATAGATCGTTTATAATATACATTTAATTTATATAACAAGTCTTTACATGTCTTCACTTAGTTGTAATGATACCAAGTAATAAAAGTTTAGCATTGTAATGATAAATTAAGCAGCTGTTGGACAAAAACTGACATTTCAGATGATCTTTATTCTATTATTTAAAAATTCATAACAAATCTCTGTTAGCATTCTCGTGGTATATTCTACAACCCATCTCATATTTTCAGTTAATCCATTTTTATCTTAATATCGCAGTAATCTAATTTTATCTATTTAACTTATCATTTTTAATCCTCCTTCCCCAATTTAACAAAATCTCCCACTTCATATTGTTGTTCTGTCACTTTTCAGTGAAGTAATTCTTTTTTCTTTTTTTTTTAAAGAGTATAGGAAAAATTTAATTTCCTGTTATTTATTCTTTGCTCAATTGCAGTTAAAAATTTTCCTCTGATAATCCTCTTAAAATTTAGAAACTATTCATTTCTTTTTATCTCACATTTCTTTATTTCTTCAAAAATAATATAAATTTTATAATTATAAATTATTATTAGACCTATATTAATTTGGTTATAAAATAGTTTATAAAAAATCATTTTATTGATTTACCTCATCAAAGAAGACATACAGAAGATCATTATTGATAAACTGTCAGCCTTCCAATTTGCAAAGAAGGGGAGCTCGACTGCAGAAGCCATCAGTCGGTTTCGCCTCATAGTGGATCATATACGCAGGAATAAAATGGTCCGGCCAGTTGTGGTCCAACTTGACTTTGCCGGTGCTTTTGACTGGAAACCAAGGTGTTACTCAGTATACTGGAGAAACTCCAAGTGCCCCAGGCATATCTCCAAATGATCGAGAATTTTCTACAGAATAGAGAAATCTCTCACTGGATGGCCGAGTGGCTCCAGGATTTCAGCCCTCTGTTTCAATACCACAGGGCTTGCCACTGAGTGCACTCCTCTCACGGCTTACCTCAACCCATTGCTGTTACGCATTGAGGCATCCATTGAGGGAATTGCCATCCCTTTGCTGAGAGAGAGGGTCTGCCACGTATCCTACATGGATGATGTGACTGTGTTTCTCTTGTCACAGGATGAGGTTGGTAGGCTGGAGGAGCTCTTGGATCAATTTGGTTCCGAATCAGGTCTAAGAGTTAATGAGGCGAAATCGGCCATGTGGTCGATCAGAACTGGAAAACAGATCCAGGGGAGATTCCGAGCATCCCCCCCACAAGTTTCTCGGCTGTAGCCTGGCCTCCTCTCCTAGTGTCATGAGAAGGGAGCTGGAGGAAAATATTCTCACAAAGGTTAAGAACACAGTGACATCCCTAACCAAGATCCCACTCTCCTTGTTGGGGAAGGTCGCACTATTAAATGCAGCTGTGCTACCCAAAATCACTTATTTTCTGGCTGGTTTTTCCCCTACTAAGATCTTTATAAAAAAAGGTGGAGACTCAATGTAGGAGGCTTTTCTGGGGCATGAGAACAGCAGTAATTGGCCTCAACTCCCTTCAAAAGCCTAAATCACAAAATGGACTCAGACTCCATTCAATCAACACCTTCTTAATCCAGAAAGCCCACATTATTTTAACCAAACTTTCAGGATAATCCAAAAATGGAAAGCCCCCTACCAATAAATGCGGTTGAACCCACTGATCGCCGCCCCCCACCCCAAGAAAGGGTAACATTTGGTTACAGCAACAGGTCACACTCGTGACTAAAAATGTAACAATGTCCAATTCCCTTTTCAATGGCAAGCTTTCCTATTGGGACACCCATGCTCTAATCAATGGTACCAGTCCCATTTCTAAGACCAGACTTCAGCTAGGGATCAAGCGGCTTGCAGGGTTAACAAAGTTCTGGAAGCTGGAGGCGAAATTAGTAGACTTTATAATTAAAGTTAATCTTGAGGCCCTACCAATGGCTGCATTCCTCCACCACAAGTGGAGGTATAAAATGGATCCGATATGCTCTCTGTGCAAGAAAACCGATGAAACAATTTCCCACATTCTTCAGGAATGTGAGACCTGGAATAAACTACACTACCTGACATTGCAAAAGACCACAGATAAAGACTGGGCCTGGGTGGATATGGTGAAAGCTTTTAAAAAGGGCTCCTTTGGCAGTGTTAGATTGGCAACTTATGTTAACTTTGTCATCTGGCTGGCACAAATAAGGTAACTTTTGAAAAGGGTATTATACTTCAAATTGTTAAATGACACCAAGGACCATGACAAGAGGACATGCCAGACATGGCTAACTGATCAGACTTGGAACCAGATCAAACTAGGGCCATGCCTTGCCTAGTGTAGTGCTTACCTTACATAATAAATAAATCGATATATTAGTAATTAGAAATTATAACAGCCCAAAGAGCACTAACATATCACGATGATAAATCCTAGGAAATGAAGGTAGTTAAGCCTGAACAAATTAATAAAAGATTAGGAATAGATAGAAGGGAAAGTGACTGCTCTATAAGTGGTATGCCATGCAAACCAAGAAATAAGCATATATACCTATAAAGCCATTTATAACAGAACTGGGAGAGCTTTAATGGTGAAATAGACTTGTACAATTGGACAATCCAAACACCTTCTCATTTATAACAGTACTGGGAATGCTCAAATGGTGAAATAGACTTGTACAATTAGACAATCCAAGGACAATATTCCCACTGCAACTGAAGCGGTTGTCTTGTTTCTTTCAAGCTATAGCCCCAAATAATAATGAGACACAAATAGAAGTGTTCTGAAAGTGTAACATTGCTGTTAATATAACAACATTTTTGTCTCCAAATAACTAATGGAGAAATGGACATGTATAATTGGACAGTTTTGTGAACAATAATTTCAGCATAAGAAGTTGGGTTTATGTGTGTAAGTCTGGAAGGGCAGGTGAATTTTGTGTCACTGCACTTCTGGAACTATTAATATCCCACTCACCTATCCATACATTTATACTTGAATGTTCAAAATCATATGCATTGAATCAAGTGTATGGGTGCGGATGTGCTTGACATGCACTGACACTCCCTAAATTTCTTTGTAATGATTCTTGTTGATTGCATTGTAAAACTTATGCCTCTTGAATCGTCTTAAGGCACAAATAAAGGCATTTGAAAGTAAAAATCATTTTGTTTTCGTTATGTTTTTTTTTACTAAATAATCTTGATCAAACCATTTTCTTTATTTATTTAAATCCTATAAAAAAAAAAGTCTTGTAGATAAATTATATATTTTAATTCTTTTTAAAAAAAAAATAATAAGATTTTTTTTGAAAAATAAATAAATACTGTTAAGGAAAAATACAATGCAAAGTTTTACTAATATGTTATAATATTGATCAAATTCTTTGATAATATTATTTTGAAAATTAAAAAACTTTCATTATTATTAAATTACTTCACATGCATACAAATTTTCTATATTTAATGGGAACGATTTGCTATATTTAATGGGAACATTTTTTTTAATCAGCCTACTGAATCAAACTCCACATTATTAATAAATCAAATACAATAAGTAATCATTGAGAAACGAGATGTAATGTGCATTAATACAAATGTAAAGCTAATAAGAGATAGAATATTAATACTTAATATTTCTAATCTTCAGAAATAATTCAACATATTTAAACTAGAACTTACAAATTATTTTAAAATATTAACAGAACTTCAAAGATAATTCAGAATTGAATGAAATTAAAAGAAAGATAACTGATATTCTACTTAGAACTGCTACATAAGTATATGATATTTAAAAAAGCACCAGCAAACTTTTTTATTTCATTCATCCATCTAAACAAATCATCTCTTTCTATGTCTTTTACAATTTCTCAGGATCCCATTTAAGATTTCAGCTGTCCATCTATTATCATCTTTTCTAGAAATATGTCTAACCCAGTTCCACTTCAGCTTCCTTGTTGTTACTCCTAACATACATCTCTCCATTCTTCTTTGAGTGGTCTGGAGTTTTTATATTGCTTTTTAATTAAGAGTCCAAATCTCAGATCAATAAGTAATATATTTGTTTAAAAATTTCCTTTTCAATCACATCACATATTTCATTTTAATATTAAATTATTTCTAGCAAAAACACTTAATACAAGTTTAATTCTATGTTTAATTTTATTTTTAATATATGAGCCCAAGGTATTTGTAGTTATTAATTTTTTTCAAAAAAATCTATTGAACATTATTTTAGTCTTTTCAGCATTTATATTTAGTCCTATTTTCTAACTTTCATCTTGCAATATTTCTTGAAGTTCTGGAACATTATTTGCAAAAACGACTATCTGCAAAATCTAGATAACTTAAATAATGTTTATTTACTTTTAATTCTTTAGCTTTTCATTTTAATCACAAAAACTTCTTGTAAAACTGCTATAAAAAGTTTTGGAAATTTGAAGTCACTCGGTCAATGTTAATATTCTTTCATTAAAAATGTAATCTTTTTAGTATAATTATGTAATCTACTCATTCCAGTTGCATTTTGATAAATATTTTTCACAATATAACAATTTCCTGTGTCTAGATTTTGATGATCCAATGTTTTAATTACTAAAAAGGTTAAGGTAGAATTAAATGCCTTTTCAGAATCTACAAGTCCATAGTATAATAACAATTTATATTCATTGATTCTATATGTAACTTCAGTCAATAATTGGATCTAGTCTACTGTTCTAAAATCACTTTTATAGCCAGATTGTTTTTTGGTGGTTAAAATTCAAAGTTCACAAAAACAAATTTTAAATATCGTGAAAAAATTTTGTGTAGAACTGGTAAAGTCTGATAGGTTTGTAATTTCTGTCTTCTTTAATACCTTTTTTTAAAATATCAATAATAATACTGTATTATTTTAATCACCTGGTACATCTTTATCATTTAGACATTTAGTACATAATTTAGACTATCAATTTTTCTATTTCTTTATCTATTTTTTTTAAGATATCAATTATAATTCTATCATTACCTGGAGTTTTTCTCTTCTTTATAGATTTAATTGCGTCTAACTTCATTTAAAATGTGGCGTAACTTAGAAAATGTATTAACTGTAAGAGATAATTTGTTTTCTTGTTTGTTATTACTATACAATTCTTTATAGAACTTTTCACATTTTTAATGATATCATTTCTCTTTTTAGTAATAGTTCTATATTTTAATTCATATTGCAAAAATAAACCAATACCAAGATGTTTTACACTTTTGAGACTTTTATTTTCTTCTATAGTTTTTCCTTCTAATTCACAATTATATTTCCTTACATTGTTATCAACTTTTTTCATATCATTTTACAAAACTCTAGAAATTCAATTTTTATTAATGGATCATTTCTATATATTTTCAAATGCTCTCTTTTCTTCATAACTTGTCTTAGTAAAAAATTTATTTCTTAATTGCTGCTTTTTTGTACCAGATATCTTTGTTGCAGTTCTTTATCATGTATCAATTGTCTTTCTATTGATTTTATTCAAATCTAAACCATCTTCAAAATCTAATATTTTAAACAATTTGCAAATTCTAATTTAAATTCAATGAAACATTTCTGAAGGTTAGAAATATTAACAGTAACTAATGTTTTTCTTCAAATTTTTTTAGCTTTCTAGTTTTATATTAACTGATGTCTTGCATTTCACTAATCAATAATATATTCCTGTCTTGAATTTATTAAGAATGTTAATCTTGAAATACATATTTTTTGTTAATCAAAATATAATCCAATTCCTCTGTGCCTTTATTTGGATGTTTCCATGTCCATTTCTGTTCAATGTTTTTCTTAATGAAAGAATTCATAACGAAGTTTTTCTTTTTTTCTATAAACTCCACAATTCTATGATTTTTCAATCTTATCATACATAACCAAATTTACCAACAATACTTTTATTTTTCAATCAAATATTTATCAATTCTGGTATTAAAGTCTACCTTAGCAATTTAAAAATGTTTTTTTTTTGTATATATAAATAAAAATCCACTGCTTCTTCATCACAATGAGAACTTGTTGGAGCATAAACTTATATACCTGTTTATAGATATAAATGTAATCAGGCCTACTTTTACAGTTTTTATTATATTTGTATAAATTTTTATTGCCCATTTTATTATTATGTATTAATATTATATGTATTAATTTTATATATATGTAAATAAACAACTCGAATTATGTATAATTGAATAGGAAGTAACAGAAGCTTCTGATGAGTTATATACGTAAATAAACTCTTCTAAAGACAAATGATTTTGAAGAGTTTATTTATGCATGTAACTCATCAGAAGCTTCAATTACTTTTTGTTCAATTATATATATATAATCAATTTCATGATAATTCAAAGGCCATTTATTTAGATGGTTTGTGGGTTGAACCCAATACTCCTTTAAATTATGATGAAATATGCATATATTTTTGAGATTATTGTTAATATATAACAAAAACTATGTATATCAGAAATCTGTTAGCAAAGGTTAGAAATTATAACCCTTTATATTCCCCTCTCCCTTTCAGTTGAAAAGAGTGAATTAATATCTTTGCGAAGTGTTAGTTCAGAGATGTATTGTAGATTTATGTATATATGAATAATTTTTATTAATAAAACATTAAATAAATTGATTTTGTAATATGAAACTATTCATGACATTTTTGTTTATGACTGTCTCGTTCCTAATGTACAATTAGATTCTTTGAGCATAATCGTTAGTGTTTATGCTCTAAGCTGAGACAATATGAGACTGTTAAAAAAAAGATATTTCTCAAGGATATCACATCATCATCAATAGTCTTCCAAAATAAGTGTCACTTAAAGGATCTATTTGTTATATATAGATTATAAATAAAGCTGTCCTTGATGCTATTCTTAGATAGACCTCACATAGATGATTTAAAATAGATAATAATCAGGAAATATAATCGTTATGTTTTATAAAAGTATTGTGTATGATGTTATAACAACAGACTAAGGGGGTTGATCTATATCATCAGCATACTGAATATTAATTTAAAAAACTTCACATTTATAAGTCTATATAAAGCGATGACCAGCATACAAATTGATAATCAGAAAATGAATATTTGTTTATAAAATAATCTAGTAAAAAACTACATTTTTTCATACTGTTACATAAAGAATACCTCAAACATAGCTCAAATTAAGTTTAGACATCTGTTATATGTATCAGCTTCATTTTTTCGAAGTTACAATATATATATACTATAGTGAAGCTTATTTATAAACAAATTCAAATAAAGAGTTCTTAAAATTTGTATAAAAACACACTCGTTAAAATTTTTTAAATTTATAATTTCTATGCTTTCAGAAAAATTATAAAAAGTTCAGTACTTGAAAACATTACATATAGCAAATGGTCTTAATGAAAAACTAATAACTTTTAAGTTTCTTTATGTATTTTTAATCTAATCTTTCATTATCTTAAATTTTTTTTAAATCATTGAATTCGGATATTTTAATCTTTTAAGCACCTTCACCCAGCAATAAAAACCTACTAATTATCTAAACAAATGGGCATTATTGTAAAATAGCTAAAAATTTAGAAAATGAAAACAATGCTTGGTTAATAAATGTAGAGGTCTTAAAGAAACCAAGCAGGACAAATTCCTAATGTCTATTCCATATGCTCTTGTCATTGCAGATATTATTGCTATGTGATTATTCATAAAGTATGTGAACATGGATGGACTGCTCACCAATATGCATTAGCCACTATGATGAGATTATTGGCTTTTTATCTCTGAGTTTAAGATAAAGAAAGACCATGGTTTTTTCTTCTTTGTTACCTGATAGCTCTTAATGGAAATCAGTTGAGTTTTTTTGAAGGCAAAATGAATGAATGTGTGAATGGAATTTTTTTCTTCTAATAAGTAATTACAGTCATGACAGACAAAAATAAATCACGGTCCTTATTGCCAAGGCAACAATATCTAAAGAAGAGAATAAAAATCTCAAAAGTGTAAAACAACATTTTGGTAATTGGTAGAAATCACTTCTACAATAAGAAAAAAATAAGTGGCTATTGCTAAAAAGAGGGATGACATCATTAAATGTGGAAGTGTTTCTAGCAAAAATTATATAGCAATAAAAAACAAGGAAAAGTATATTCTACAACTATTATATTTTCTGAATTGGCCAGGATTTTAAATGCGGAAGTGAGATATGCAATTAAATTTATGAAGAAGGGAAAAGCTCCAGAAAATGATGGAATTATAATCGATATCTTAAAAAAAGCAGGTGAAAAAATTTGTAAAGTTATATAAATAATATTTTAATTTGCGAAGCACAGATAGTTGAAAATTGAAATAAATTGAGATCCTGCTGAATCTCACTGCACTCGTTAAAATACGTACACGATAGCCAATCAGAATGTCATGATGGCCATCTAAACAACAATCAAATCCAACACACAACAAAGATTTTACGAGAAAAGGGCAGCCACCCTTATCTCAACTTTTCTTTCTATTTATCTAAGCCAGTCGTAAGTATTTAGATCTGAAAGTTTGAAGCTTTAAATATCTTCACAAATAACTCACTGAGTCTAAATCATAAACATACAACGCGAAATACTATGATTTACAACGTAACAGTTTTTAGAATACATAACAAGCAGTAAAGTATGTAAATAATATTTTAATTTGCGAAGCGCAGATAGTTGAAAATGTTTAAATGATAAAGATATACCAGATCATTGGAAGAACACAGTATTAATATTAATGTTTAAAAAAGGTGATAAAGAAGAGATTAGAAATTACAGATCTATTAATTTTTTATCAATTTTGTACAAATTTTTTATTAAAATAATTACAACTCATCTAAAGCAATGTTTGGATTTTAACTAAACAAAACAACAAGCTGGATTTAAAAGTGTTTGTAGTATGGTGGATCATATCCAAGTATTGAGAGAAGTTATAGAAAGGATCAACGAATATGAGTTGTCATTATGCTTTGGATTTGTAGTTTATCAAAAGGCATTTGATTCTATAAGCTTCTTCAATGATTAAAACATTGGATCATCAATGTATACACCCAGGAAATTGTCATATTCTAAAGAATATTTATAAAAATACAAGAGCAACAATTACATTACATAATAAAACTATATATATATATATTAAGAAGGGATGACAGGGTGACTCCATATCTCCAAAAATTTTTACAATAATTTTGCAAGAAGTGTTTTGTGATTAAAATGGGAAGCTAAGTCAATTTAAGTCATCTAGATCTTGCAGATGATGCAGTTGTTTTTAGAAATAATGCTTTAGAGTTTCAGGAAATGCTACAAGAGTTATCAGCCGAAAGTAAGAAAGTAGGATTAAAAATAAAACTAATATACAACAGATTTTCTCAAAAGAACTAAATAAAGATTGATAATGATGAATTAGAAGATGTTAACATCTACAAATATTTTGGTCAGATTATTACTACAGATGTAAATCATCACCATTATCAATCCACTGCAGGGTGAAGGTCTCTCCAAGTTTAATCCATCTTCTTCAATCTTTAGCTTCTCTTCTCCACATCATCCCTGCACACTTTCTTATTTCATCCATCCATCTCACATGTGGTCTCTTTCTGGGTCTTTTACAATCTCTTGGAATCCAGTTTAAAATTTCAATTGTCCATCTATTATCATCTCTTCTAGCAATATGTCCAGCCCAACTCCACTTCAATCTTTTAATTTTTTCAATGAGAAGACAGACCATGGTGTTTCTTGATCTTAAACTCAGAGGTAAAAAGCCAATAAACTCACCACGCTGGCTAATGCATGTTGGTGAGCAGCCCATCCATGTTCGTATACTATATGAATAAACACATAGTAATAACAGCTGCAACGACAAGAACGTATGGAGTGGACATTAGGAATTTGCCCTGCTCGGTTCCTTTAAGGCCTCCAAGAGGAATCAAATGGTCTCCTTTCAGTTAATAGCAAACTCCCTTCTGCAGCCACAGATGTAAATATAATAGATAAAATTAATCATAAAATTAAACTTGGTTGGAGTGTAAAATTAATCATAAAATTACACTTGGTTGAAGTGCTTTTGGTAGAAATAACTTAATATTCAAAGGAAATATGCATAGGTGTTTGAAAAGGAAGGTTTTTAACAAATGTGTGTTACCAGTTTTTACTTGCAGATCTGGGATTTGTGCACATAACATAAGAGCAATACCGAGACTTCAGACCACTCAACAAAATATTGAGAGATGTATGTTAGGAGTAACAAGAGGAATTTGAAAATAACATACATGGGTGTGCGAACAAACAGCTGTTACTAATATCATTGAAGGAATTAAAAGACGGAAGTGGATGTGGGTTGGAGATATTGCTAGAAGAGATGATAATAGATGGACAGTTGAATTCTTAAACTGGATTCCAAGAAATTGTAAAAGACTTAGAAAGAAACCACATGTGAGATGGATGGATGAAATAAGGAAAAGTGTGATGGGGGTAATGTGGAGAAAAGGTGTGTTGGGGTAATCAGAGAAGATGGATTGAACTCGGAGAGACATTCATTCTGCAATGGATTGATAATGATTGAAAATGTTAATGATGAATGCAAAAGAGAAGAAAAAACTGAACATAAATATAATTTATTAATAAATAAATAATTATATGTTAATCTAATTTGTTTTTCATTAGAGTTATTTTACCTCCTTACTCGGAATTATATTCCTATTTGTTTACTTTTCTCCTAATCGTACCCCCCTCCTTCACCCACTACTTTATTACATTTTAAACCACAATAATCAGGAAACTTGTAATAAAATATATTCTATAATCTTCACAAAATTAATTGGGAGGATGTAATTTTTATGACTGTTAGATTTTATTTTGCAGAAACTTATCCTGTTCTTACTATAATATTATCAAAAATTGGATTCGGATTACAATAAAAGTGATCAATGAAATAACAGACAATTAAAAGGCTATTGGATCCATTTGTTAGGGAAATCAGACAATGAGATAATACCTTTCAGAAAACAGATGTTGAATGGTAATGCCTATATTGTTCATAATATTGTAGAATTCTGTGATACATGTGCAAATCTAGCTATAGTCATCACTGTAATTATACATGAAGCAAGCCACCTGTAGATAGAGTATCAGAGTCCTAAAGGAAAATCACATTTCTTCCTAAACATTAGTTGAACCACTAATAACTAGAATTATATAGTTCATAAACAATAACTAAGGTCAATAATTGTATCTAAATAGTTGTACATAGTCTGTACATATATATATATAAAATTAAGAGCGTGCTAATAGCTCTAAACAAGCTTTTTTTTTTTTATTTATGATAAATGCTACTACAAGAGAAGGCATTCAAATCATTTTTATCTTGGATTGTCCCCACCCCCAGACCGGTTTCGACCTATGGGTCTCTTCAGTGAGATCCATTTAATATTTTAAATATGTCAATTGCTATCAAAATTTAATGTGTTAAAGTTTAAATAATCTGACTTATTTATATTTTCCTTTCATTTAAAGTACATTATAAGTGTCTAATTTAAAGTTATATTACTGCGGTTGTGTCTATATTTCTTTGCTTATTTTATTTTAAATGCTTATTATATTTCATATGCCAATATTTCGAAACAGTGAGCACTTAATTTCATGTATATTTTAAGAAGATATTATTTGAAAATCTTCGTATAATTTGTTCGTAGCGTCAACTTTCTGCGCTGTTTCGAAATCCTATTTTTTTTTTTATTTAAATGATTTAATATGCGAAATGTGGCTCTTTTGATCAACCAGTTAAAAACTTAACCTTATAGTTTTATTTAGAATTAAATTTAGCCTTGATCATATTTATAAGTATATTTGACATTTAAATTCTTAAGTCCATAGAAATATACTTTCCCTCCTTAAATATTTATTCTCTATAAGTAACTTAATAGATCAAACATGTCAAAGTACAGATGTAATAATATTCCCTTTAGTAGCATAGACATTTATTATCAGGCTATGCAAGAGTTGGTCTCAATTTGATAGAGCTAATATGCTATTAACTCGTATTTCATAGTATGAAATATACTATTCTTTGCTTGGCGGATGTGATATATTATTTTATAAAAATATTCTCGTTTTGCTGCTATACGTAATAAACGTATCTCAAGATGGAGCCACGGCGTTGCCAGCACATCTTCTTTTATAGGGTAGAGCAGTAGCAAAGCCTGAGCCATTTGTATTTTTCAATGATTGACAAGAAGGTTTAAAAATGATTGGTGGATTAAAACTGCAAAGAAGATAAGACATTCATTGATTGAGGTCATTCTAGTTTTTTTTTATGCACTGAAGACAAAATTTAGGCCTGAAAAATAGTATTGCAATTCTATTAAATTCAGTAATGATTCTTTCTTATATAATAACAGTATTATTTTGAACAGATAGAAAGAATACCTTTGAATAATGCCACAAGAATTGATATGGCAACTTTATCTATTCATTTAGATTTGGACAAAGATATCTTTCCTAATGAAGTCACTACAGTCTTTCTAATCGTAAAAATGTAAAGGCCAGGAGAAATTTTAAAATATGGTAGTGATATGTTAGTGTCAAAAATATTGGGAGTTTTTTAAAAACAAATATTATGGAATATTATTATTATTAACTGTAACAAGAGTAATTTCAAAAATTTTGTTGAAGAGATTGCTTTTAGTTATAAATGAATATTTACTAGAGATTCTGTATGTATGTTTATGAAATCAAGAAGCACTATTGCAATGATTTTTGTTGCTAGGCAAATGTAGGAAAAGCACAGGAAACAAAGAAATGATTTATAAATTGTTTTTATTGATTTGCTCAAAGCGTTTGATTCATGTTAATAGAACAGGTTTATGGAATTATTTAAAATTAGTTGGTTGCCTATCAAAATTTATATTATACAGCATCTACATGATAGAATGAGAGGAAATATTATTAATATAGATGAAAAATCAAGCATTTAAAATGAAAACTGGTGTTAAACAAAAATTTATACTTTATTTTCCAATTTTTATGATGGTAATAATTGGAATTGTTTATAATTGGATTAATCAGACAGGGATCAAGTTACTTTACAGGTTTGATGGTGGAATTTTAAATTTGAATTAGTTAAAAGCAAAACCAAGAATTTCATCTTTTTGGATTCTGTATTTACAGTATGCTGATGATTATGCTATTTTTGCCAGTTCAAATGAGGATTTACAGAATATTTTTAATGCTTTGAATGTAACTTATAAAGATCTCAGTTTATTAATTAATGTTCAAAAAACTCAAGTTTTTTATGAGTCAGTTACCTGAAGAAAAATCTGCATCAACTTTCAGTTTGGATAGATATCAACATGAGAATGTAAATCAGTTTAAAAAGTGGACTCAGATGTTGAAATCCTAATTTAGATTCCAGTGTGCTTCTGTTGTTTTTAACAAGTTAAAAGATTATTTTATTATAGGAAAATAACTACTGCAACTAAGTTAGCTGTATATAAAGCTGTTATTTTACCTTTTTTATTACATGAATGTGAAACTTGAATGCCCTATCAGTATTTACAAAAGCATTAGAAAAATTTCATCAAAGAATGCTCTGTAAAATTTTAAAAATACAATGGCAAGATTATAAAACAAATCAATATGTTTTTCAGCTTGCTAATTGAGTCCTATATTGTAAATTCACACCTTCATTGGATTGGATATGTAAAATGAATGAACAATAGAAGATGTTTTGCGATGAATTTGAACACGAGTTTCATAGATAAGGTTGATCCCATTTACATTATAAGGATTATCTCAAAGATATTCTAAAGAAGTGCAATGTCAACTGTTTCCAATAGAAAGATATAGCAAAGAATAGAATGTATCGGAGAGCTACCATTAGATATGATGTACAAGTATTTTAGGAAGAAAAGTTTTCTGCTGAGGAAACTAAAAGACTATATCATAAAATATCAAGTAAAAAACTGGATCAGCAGGTTTTATATATGGATATATTTACAATTCACAGATTGGTTTGCATAGTCTAAACTTTCATTTTTAGAGATTTTTCCACCTATCTAACTCTATCTTTTTTTGGATTGGAAATGGTCATACTCATTTTTAAATGGCTGTTTATTATTATTGTACATACATTTAATAAATATATTGATATTTATTTATAGAATTGTTTGGTATTTTTAAGTGACCAAAAATATTATTCCTGACTATACTATAGTATAAACACAACATGAGTGTTAAAAAATATAATAAAACTGTTAAAAATATTTCACAATTATATATTTAATAGTTATACACATAGCTTTGTTCACATTAGTAGAATAATAATAAAAATAAAAGTATAAAAGAATATAATTTATAATTAAAATATATTTCAGATTTGTATAAATAAGAGGGGATACATTCTGAGCAGTAGAAATTTTTGAATGTTTTATTATTTAAATTCCATTTTCGATTTTTGTGTATCGAATAACAAATAAAATTATCTTTTGCTAATTCTCTCCATTTCTCTAATTATATTCTCACATTAGTAGAAAGTTTTAATAATTAAAATATATTTACATATTATCTAAATTCCATTTTCAATTTTTAATATATTGAATATCAACAAATAATTTTCTATCTTTTACCAAAAATTATAATTATCTCCATTTCTTTAGTCATATCATTGCATTACTAAAAAGTAATTAAAATATATTTATGTAATATTGCATAAAATAATGATCAACAACGGTATCAAAAAATATAATTTTCATTAAATGCAATAAACAATTTTAAAGTAAATTATTTTATATTTCTCACATGATAATTTTTAAAATGGTTATGAAATTTTAACACCATGATATATGCAAGTGAGAATTTATATATATGATCAGTCAAAATTTAATTAATTACAATATATTTATGCAATAAAATTTTATCATTCCAAAAAATTTGTCAGTTTCTCTATTGTATATTCCAATATGCAGATCACAACATTTTCCAACATCTGTAATTTTTTAATCAGCACTGGCCTCTTTTTGCATTTTTATGACATCATTTGAAAATGATTGCTATTCCAATACATTTTATATTGAAAATTACCAAAAGCTTTTAAAAGAATTAAGTATCATAAAGCAAAAATTCATAGTCTATACAATTCTCCACAAAAAATAAAAATAAATTATGCAAGATTTATCAAGATTCACGCAATATTTGGTGAGTTATAAAATAATAAACAAACTTTCATATTTATATAGTATATATTATATATGACTGTTTTAAGTCTAAGAAAGTATTAATTTGAAAGGAATGGAGATCCTTATTTCTATATTAATAGAATTCAATCAGTAGATTTGATTGATTTTACACAGTATTTCTGATTCAGTTGATGTTTGTTGTTTGCTTTATAAATGTACATTAAAATTAGAATATTTGTAGCAAACAAATAAGATTTGTTTTCAAGATTCAATATATTTTATAAAAGGAGGTTTTATTAGTGTTAAGGAAATGGATCATAATATCTTTAGTAAAAACATTAAATATATACAGAAATAACATGCTAATAATAATAAACCTCTACTCATAATAAAATATGGCCTTCGAACTCCAAAAAAAAAAAAAGGAAAGGAAGGAAGAAAAGAAAAAAATAGAAAAATATTGCTCTAGAAATGAGTTTTATGATGGCTATAGAAACCAAACTGTGAGCTACAAATACATCCACATATAAAACATGCTAGTTTATTTTTGTATTTATTTTCTATTTTACAATGTTGTCTTTTATGTAAAACTTTAATGTGTTGGTATTAAATATGCACACATTATATAATTCGAATATGATATATTGAACAATTATCTTGAACAATTCTATAAATAATAACAATTTTATTAAATCTTCAAACTTTTTCGAAGGCTTACCCTTCCTTATCAAGAAGTACAAACTCTCTTATCGTTTTTCAACGATATACTGATATGCAAATATTCAACCAAAACTGGGTAAATATGCAAATTAGAATCAGAGCACCTCCACTTGCCATTTCTTCAACAAAACATAAAAAGACTCCCTTTTGTTCATTGCGTGTTTATCCAAGATGATGAAACACGCCTCCTTAACCTTCCTTCACAAATCATTCCACTCCCTACACAATACTCTTGGTACATCTGGTCTGCATAAATGATCCACAGCCATTGGATGCTGAACAAAAATTGAAGGGTGGGATGAATCAACTAAGGTCTTATTGTACGCATGCACATGTTGGGATAATCTTGTTTGAACCGATGCCCTCATCTCCCCATAATATGCAGCCGGGCAATTGTTTTCACTACATGCAATCTTGTAGACCGCCTGCTGTGCTTTCACTGAGAGAATATAATCTTTGGTGTTGTTCAATATATCATATTCGAATTATATAATGTGTGCATATTTAATACTAACACATATTAAAGTTTTACATATTGTACCTATAACACACATTTATTTTGTTATATGTATTACAATGTTGTCTTTTAATGTCTTTAGTAGAAAACTTTTTTTTATGAAATACTTCAATATCATGTTTAATTGTAGCTCTCCATGGTATTCTATTATCTGCTATATCTTTTCAATGATAACAATTAACATTGCACTTTTTTAGAATGTCTTTGAGATAATCCTTGTAACAATAAAAACCGTGTTTAAGTTCAGCACAGACACTCTTTTAGGAGATCTTGCATTATTCATTCATTTTACATGTACAATCCATTGAAGGTATGATTTCACAATAATGGACTCTATAATATCATATCTAGCAAACTGAAAAACATATTGATTGGTTTTATAATCTTGCTATTATATTTTTAAACTTGTATGAAACATCCTTAAATTAAACTTTTCATTTTCATACAGTATAGTAGATAAACTAACTTTTTGATGTATAATTGATTTAGTTGTAATTATAATTTTTCTTGATAATTTACTCTTTAAATTTATTGAAAGCAGCAATAACACATCAAGTCTGTGTTGTAACTCAACATCTTTCTACTTATAAAATGACCAAAGTTTTCAAACTTATTTACATTCGTAATGTGATAACTACTCATACTAAAAGTTGCTGAAGATTTTATTACTGTCACTGGCTGATAAAGAACTTGAGTTTTTTGAACAGTAATTAATAAACTAATTTTTATAAGTTGCATTTTAAAACATTAAGTAAGTTTGGTAAATTGACTTTTGAATTAGCAAAAATAGCATAATTGTTAGCATGTTGAAAATTAAGTTCAGAAAAAAGTTCTTTTTAAACTTTGATTCAAATTAAACATTCCACCACAAAACCTATATCATATTTTGATTCCTGTTTGAATATGCTACCTATAAACAATTTTTAGAATCACTGTTATAAAAAATTGAAGTGGGAGCAAGTATACATTCTTGTTTAACATTAATTTTACTTTCAAATGTCTTAGATTTTCCAGCTATAATAATAATATTTCTTCTAATTCTATCATGAAGAAACTGTATAATAGAAAAAAATTTAATGGACAACCACCAAATTTTAAACAATACCATAGATCTGTTCTATTATTAAGAGAATCAAATGCCTTGACCAAATCATTGAAACTATAATATAAATCATTTCTTTGTTAGTGAAATTTTTTTGCATTTGCCTGACAACAAAAATTATATCCATTATATTTTTTCATTTTCTAAAACCACATTGAGTCTCTAATACCATTCATTTATGACTGGAAGCAATCTATTCAATCAAATTTTTGAAGTACCTTTAATGTAGTTTATAATAATGATGTTTTATGATAATTACTGCAATCTTGTCTATTCCCTTTGTTTCTAAAAATTGCAACAATAAAATTCTTAATATTGGGTGGCACAATTTTATGATTCATATATTCCTAACATATTATACCATATTTCAAATTTTATCCAAGTATATCAACAGAATGTGTAGCCTTTCCATTTGTAAAATTACAAAGAGCTGTTTTGACTTCATTGAACTGGATATCTTTGCCCAAATCTAAATGAGTAAATAAAATGGATTCATTATTTTAACTGGTCATCTCATTTGTATAAATTTTCAAATGTTGATCAAAATACTCATTCCAACTGTTCAAATTATCATTGTCATTCAGTGGAGTGCCATTGTTTCTCAAGTTTATATGAGCTTTCAATGCATCAAAAAATGATCTAGAATGACCATACTCAATGAATATCTGTTTTTTTTTTTTTTGTTGCAGTTTA